>CAMTZB010000023.1:9977500-10520000 GCA_947086495.1 Morpho achilles | reverse complement strand
TTAATATAGTTACATTAAAGGTCAATAACTCTCGAGATAGGTAGCGATGCGAGCGGCGGCGAGGGGGGCCGCTTGAGGCCGTGGGTCGCCGCGCGCGGCACAGGTGGAGCTCCGGGACATAGGTTCAAAGATTCAAAGTTCATACAGTAGATAAACCCATAGAACACAATACGCTATTATTATTATATACCAGACATATACATCCATTAGTATATGCTACATAAAATAATTAGGACTAATATAACTAGTACTTACGCGAGATATGTAGCAATGCGAGCGGCGGCGAGGGGGGGTCGCTTGCGGCCGTGGGTCGCCGCGCGCGGCACATGCGGAGGTCGGGGTCGTGGGTTCATGGACTCGGAGCTTATATTGCAATTGCCGGGTGTACTATATATATTATATTTTATTTATCAGATAACAATTCGAATTTGTTATATAGTTACCAGGTATATTATATGTATTACATTTTGCTTTTATCAGATAATAATTCGAATTTGTTAAAATAGTTACATTGAAGGTCAATAACTTGCGAGATATGCAGTGATGCGAGTGGCGGCGAGGGGGGCCGCCTGCGACCGTGGGTCAACGCGCGCGGCACATGTGGAGCTCGGGGTCGTGGGTTCATAGATTCGGAGCTTATATTGCAATTACCGGGTATATTACATATATTATATCTTATTTATCAGACAACAACTCGGAATTGTTATATAGTTACCAGGTATATTGCATGTTTTATATCTTGCTTTTATCAGATAACAACTCGAATTTGTTAATATAGTTACATTAAATGTCAATAACTCATAGATCAAGCATATAACGAGTAATTCATTATATAGTAATACTCATCTATCTTATATGTATAATACCACGCGGGGGGTGTGGGCGTGTCGCGCGTCGCGTGCGGAGGCGAGGGGAGCTCGCGGTGGTGAGGCGCGTGGCGCGCGATGCGCGTGGCATCTGGGGGTAGTGGGTTCACACGTATGGGGCAAATATAGAACCACAGAAATCCATGTACATATGTATATTGTGCATATGAGCGTGCGCACGTGTATCTATGCATGTATGAGTATATGAATGAAAACGTGTATGTATGTATGTATGTGCGTGTGTGTGTGTGCGCGTGTGTGTATGTACATATATATGTAGGTATGTGTGTGTGTGTGTGTATGTATGTGTAGGTATATGCGTATGTATGTGTGTGTATGTGTATATATGTATATATATATGTATATGTATGTGTATATATATATATGTATATGTATGTATATATATGTATATATGTATGTGTGTGTATGTATGTATATGTATGTATGTATGTGTATGTGTATGTGTGCGTATGTATGTATATATATATATATATGTATGTTTGTGTATGTATGTATGCGTGTATGTATGTGTATATGTATATATGTGTATACATATGTGTGTATGAGTATATAGGTATTTGTGCAGAAATGTTTGTGCACATATTCAATATAATATAATAGATCGCTTTAATTAATTAACAATATATACGTGTAGACTTTTCATACAACTTTTATTACATATAATACTACAAAGTCGATAAAATTCAATTCCCCAACATTCAATTAATAGTAATAAAATGTTATAATGTTCTAATAATCAATAAAACACCAATACTACAAGGTGTAGCGATAAATTAAACTAATAATTACATAATTCAGTTAAGTACTAAAGCAATAACATGCGTACACTCTTTTAAATAACACCAAGCGCACGAACAAAGTAGTAAAATAAATCAGGAAAACTCTAAAACGATTAACCGCATAACCGCATTCCAATGCTTCACAAGTTGAAACACGGGGCGCGGCCGTTAGATGCGAGGGGCCTTTTACGGGTTGCGAACGAAACAAAGCGCGCGGGCTGGCAACGTCGCCGAGCCGGCGCTAAACGGTGAGCGCGTGGCGCGAGCCTTACCTATCCATTCTTTGCGAGAAGACCCCCCTCTTCTCTTCTCTCTAAGTTGTTAGCCCTTAGTTAACAACAAAGTAATAAATTGGCGTCAGCGCCATCTTTAAGGAGGGGTTGACTGTTCGGAACTGGGTAGAGAGCCGAACGAACGAGAAAGCACCAGTAAAGCACCGTTCCTACCGTAGTAGGTTTCTCTGGCTAGTTCCGGACCTTCCCGCTGGATGGGGGCGGCATAAAGTCTACACTTAACTAGTATATATTAGGACTTTACCTTTATATATCCTTGTATTTTATATTCAGCTCAACAAATAATTTTCTTTTCTTTTTAAAATATGCGATATTAATATTTATCTATCTCCTCAAGTTGTTAGTTCGCCGTCAACAAAATTAAATAAAATTAGTATCAGCGCCATCTGTAAAAAATTGAGGGAACTAGAAAGAACCCAAAATCGCCGCTCCTACTGCACCGGATTCTCTAACTAGTTCCGGATCTTCTCGATAGATGGGGGTGGCATTAAGTTTGTACTGCGGTAGTACCTAGTTTATTTGGTATATTTAAAAATTACATCGATACGTATCTTGCATATCACAACATTTTCTTTCTTTATATAGAAATTAATATAGAAATTAACTTAATATTACAATGAGTTTGACTAATGGCTCGCGTGAAAAATTTTAGGGGAAACTAACGCATTATATATAAGAATAAATTAGAATACAAATCCATCCATATCTCATGCATCGCAACATATCTCTACCATACACAATTATGTCACATTAAACAAGACAAGCTGTGGTCTGGATATCTGCTCTACAAATTCTTTTACAATAAACATAGCCTACAACTTAAAATTGAAAATTATCCAATTTTAATATACAACTTTGTTCACTCTGTATTATTGTGTATAATAACTTTATTATAGCGTCATTTAGAGACGTGCGATTTCACCTCGCTCCAACAGGGAATCATCGCCTATTAAATAGTTCCGACCTCCACTACTACGGGGGCACTTACTAGCTCCCCGCCTTCTTGCCAACCACCCGGTTCACTATCGGCCACTATCTTTAAGAGGAGTTAATTGCGCTGCTCTGGCTGACTCAATGGCCTATCAACACATTATTTATTTAGCAACAAAACCTTGCTCTAACAATCAATTATTTTATTTTCTCTGTATAGCCACCGGAAACGCATCAATTGCACATCGGTACAGACCATCTACATGCAAATTTAAATACAGAAACTCTCGCCCACATTCCGCATTTGGCCTTATGAGTACAAGCATACATAGATATATAGGAATATATATATTTAAATCGCAGAAGTCTTCTTGCGTCATTTTAAACTCGAACCCTGTTGCGTCTACCATTTCTGAACGGATTTTTAACTAAATTAAAGCGTATACTATACCTTTAAATCTGTATTATTTCATTATACAACTTTAAATTCCATTAATAAGTTTTATACCGATATTCAATTTTAAAAATTTCTCAATCACTTAGCGGTTCCGTTCATCGTCGAAATAATGTGGCACATTGTATATTTTTGTATATACTTCGTACACTGTTTAGGCTTTCACGCTTCCTAATTAATTTATATCTAACTTGATTCTGTATATTATGCAATATATTTTATTGATATTACATTGACATTATTACATCCATTCTTTGTTTCAACTAAAATGCTTCCGAATATTGCTGCTGTATGAACCTATGCGTAACATTGACTTAACGGCTTCCATTGACCTCATCAGATTTCTAATACTTAAATATGGCACGTGAGTCATATTATAAAAAAAAAATTTTTATAGTCATTTACTTATTACTAAGTGAGCTTTTATGAACAGGTAAGTAACTTATTATCCTAAGCCAAAAATTACCAAGTGGATATATACGGCTATCATTCTACCCAGAATACTGTACGGCGCTTCGATTTGGTGGCACAGAGCCAACATCGGAGTCAACAGCAAGGACTTAATGAAGATACAGAGGATAGCAACACTAATGATCACAGGTGCAGTGAGAACAACCCCATCCGCTGCACTAGAAGTTCTGGTGGGACTCTATCCTCTAGACCTAGCAGCTAAGAGAAAAGCTATAGAGCAATGGTATAAGATGAAAGTGTTCCAACAATGGAAAGGAAACTTTACAGATAAAGGTCATACAGATATAGAAAAGATTTACGGAGAAAATCTGTCTATGGTCGTCAGGAGAAGTGACTTGATCAAGAAACAGAAAATCTTCGATAAAAAATATAGGATACACATAGGAGTAAAAGAAAACTGGGAAGTGGAAAACAGCGCGAAGAGTCAGACCATCTGCTACACGGACGGGTCTAGACGAGAATCCGCGAAGCTGGCGGGAGCTGGAATTGTCTACGGCACCTCGTCAGATTTACACCAGGTCCTAAATCTGGGTAAATATACAAGTGTCTTCTAGGCCGAAATGATAGCTATCATGGAGTGTGCTAGGAAACTCAAAGAATCACAAATAGCATTAGAACATAATATAGTCATATATAGCGATAGTCAAGAAGCTTTAAAAGCACTTGACCGCATAGAAACAACCTCAGCTATCGTGAAGGAATGTAAGCGTGAACTAAACGAATTAGCTGAGAAGAGGGAAGTAACGATTGTATGGGTTCCGGGACACTGTGGCCATGCAGGGAACGAAAAAGCTGACGAATTGGCAAGAAAGGGAGCTAGTCAAACATTCGTAGGACCAGAACCCTTCCTCCCAATTGCACATAATATAATAAAGTGTGTGATTGAAAAAAGAATAGAAACAAAATCTAACAAAAGATGGAGAAACACAATGCTCAGACAAGCAAAGTTGTTTCTCAAATCGTTTGATACAAGGAAGTCTAAACAGCTGATGTCTCAGAGCAGGGAAAATGTAGCAATTGTAACAGGCATTACAACTGGGCACTGCCTGTTAAACAGACATATGTCAATAATGAGAATAACAGAAGATGCTGCGTGCCCAGAGTGTGGAGAGGAAGAAACGAGTCTTCACCTTATGGCTGAGTGCCCTATGTACTCGCTGGTAAGATGGGAGATACTAGGTAAGGATGAAATTGAAGTTGAGGATCTGACAAATATCTCCTTCAGGGATATTATCAGGTTTGTAAAAGCTACGGGTAGATTAGAGCAGGTGACACTGTCGGGACAGCAGTGAGACCCTTGTCCCAACATGGGGAAATGGGTAGAATAGTTCGGAATAGGAGCTGGTCACCCGTCCTGCACTGACAGTCGTCCCCGAAATTAGATTGATAGATAGAACTTATTATCCTCGTCATTCAGTTAACTAATAAAGAAAGCTTTTATAGGCAGGTAAGTGATGTTACTAACCCAGAAAAAACTTGAACTGCAGAAGTAGTTGAGATTATTAGGTGAATGTGCGTATTGTATGCATGTGTGCGTGCGACAAGAAGCGTATATTTAGGGATGTCTCGGTGCTTACCACTGACTATTAGCAACCATAGGTTGGTACGAGGCACTCTGAATATTTATCTAAAGCTGGAACGGATCCGTTTGATGAAATCAACAGTCCGTCTGAATTTTCTCTAAACCGTAATTGGATCTGTAACATTCTAGAAACAACTTAAAACCAATTCACTACTCTGGAAACCACGGATAACGTAGGACAAAAACTCGACCGAGTAGCAGAAATCCTTCGAAATGAGGGCAGAAAAATTTGGGAAAGCCAACGTAAGGGCATGAAGTCAAAGCTTTCGGGAGATACTCTCCTATTAATGGCAGAGCGACGAACCCTATGCTAACTTCGTGAGAAGTAGAGGCTTTAAACAAAATAATTACCAAGATGGTTAACGACGCGACCTCCGATTAGCTAATACGCTCAAAAATCAATTGAGCAGAATCGGGCTCCAAAAGTGTTTATTAAGCCTCTTGGAAAAAGTCACCTGACGAAGTTAACCACATTAAAGGGAAAGTCGTTACTCGTCCAAACCGGAAATCCTCTCGGAAGTGGAAAGCCACTACGCCGAATTTTACGCATCGCATGCTACCGCTGCACACAGAGGACAAATTAAGCCGCCACTATACGGAAAAACTGCCTGATATCCATCTAAATGAAATTGTTTTAGCCCTTGGACAGCTTAAAAATAGAAAAGTCACGGGTGAGGATGGTATTACAACAGGGCTGTTAAAAGCTGGTGGAATTCTATTGGTAACAGAGCTTCAAGAGCTGTTTAATACCCTTCTCTTTGCCGGGAGAACTCCAAAGGCATGGCACAGAAGTATAGTGTTATACAAAAAAGGAGATATAACACTCTTAACTAACTATAGGCCAATATTTCTTCTGAGCCATGTCTATGAGCTGTTTTCAAGGGTTATCACAAACCGCCTCGCATGATGATTCGACGAGTTCCATCCCCCGAACAAGCCGGGTTTCTATGCGGGTACAGCACGATAGATCATATCAACACCGTGCGGCAAATTGTACAAAAAAGTAAAGAGTACAATCAACCACTATGCCAAGCTTTTGTGGATTATGAAAAAGCTTTTCACTCGGTCGAAACCTGGGCTGTTCTGGAGTCTTTACCTCTGTAAAGACTCCAGAACAGCCCAGGTTTCGACCTCAATATATCACTAATCGACTTGGCATCTCTATGCCAAGTCGATTAGTGATATATTGAGATGCTGAGATGTCTGTATGAAAACGCAAGAAAGGCAGTCCGAGTCCAAAACCAGTAGACAAGGCATATCCATCTTCAGCGAGGCGTAAGACAAGGGGACGTCATTTCCTCGAAATTGTTTTCAAACGCACTAGAGGATATGTTTAAGACGCTGAATTGGACTGGTCATGGCATAAACATCAATGGCGCTCATCTCAGATTCGCGATGATATGGTTTTAACGACTGAATCCATAGAGGATTTGCAATGGATGTTGCATGGACCGGCTGTTTCTTCTCATAGGATCGCTCTCCGGATGAACTTGAGTAAAACCAAAATCATGTGCAACGAGCACGTTGCTCCGGGACCGATTTCCTTAGATGGGGTCACTCTCGAAATTGTTGATAACTACATTTACCTAGGACAGACGCACGAACTAGAAAACAACAATTTCGAGTGTGAGATTATGAGAAGGATACAGCTAGGCTGGGCAGCATTCCGCAATCTACGTTGAGTCTTCTCGTCACCCATCCCGCAGAGTTTAAAGACTAAAGTATTTAACCAGTGTGTCCTAGCTGTCTTGACTTACAGTGCCGAAATGTGGACACTAACAGCTAAGGCGGTCCACAAGCTTAAAGACGCTCAGCAGACTATGGCAAGAGCTATGCTCGGGGTTTCTCTGAGGGATCGTATTCGCAACTAAGTAATCCGTCGGAGAACTAGGGTCACCGACATAGCTAAGCGCATAAGCAAGCTGAAGTGACAATGGGCCGGCCATACCTGTCGCAGAACCGATGACCGTTGGGGTAGACGTGTTCTGGAGTGGAGACCAGTGACGATATACGTAGGACAGCGGGCAGTGGATGGAAGTAGAAAGCCAAGGATCAGACTAAGTGGCGAATAATTGGAGAGGCCTATGTCCAGCAATTGACGAAAATGGGCTGATAGTGATGATGCCACGTAATCCGGCAATCTATATGCCTTTTTATGCACGTCACCGGTATGGCCCATAAACGTAGCTAAATGTTTCATATCATTCTCAGTTATGCTAAATATTTGTATAAAGGTTGCTAGAGTCGCGTAGACGAAATTGATTTTGGGTTTTTGGGTCCAGATAATCTTGGTTATCCCTCGAGAACTTTGTAATAATAATAAAACTTTGCAATAAATGTTATCTAATAACTGAATATACGTTGCAAAAGTAGTACCCTGATTTGATTTTGGCTGCAGCTTCATTGGCTAACGGGACTATAGTGACATTATTCCACTTCTTTTTGTTTAAATCTGTTGCAGCTTGACTGGAGATGACATGTCGCAAAATTGCATCTATAAGATGCATTAATGTCTTAAGATCTGCTTCTGTTTCTGCGCTATTGATTTCATTGTAAGGACCTTGTTTTTTCAATGCAAACATAATGGCTATATTGCAGCATTGTTTAAAAGTAGTTGAAACATTCATAGCAAAAGAAGGTTTCGAATCTATACTTTTTGGCATCACAGTTATCTACAACTTTAGTTGCCTCTGCCATAAGATCTTAACTGAATGGTTTTAAGGCACTCAATAAATTTATTATAGAATTATTAATTTTTTAAATTTCGATTAATAATTTTGCTAACTCTCTTACTTTTCTTGAAACCACATTAATAAAATGTTTTTCCGAATGACTTTTTTAATATTGGGATCCTTAAGCACAAATAAGAAGATCTGATTTAGCAAATAGCGATGTCTTATCCGCTCTCTTCATATTTACAGTTTTACAATAATAATAATATACGCAATTATGAGTACAATCACTTTGCAAATTAAAACGCGTCCTAACGGCTCAATGTTTGTTTATTAACAAAACGTAGGACTCGCGCGCGCACCCCTTGGGCCCCCGCATCACTTATAAAATCGATTAAATTGGGAAGAAATTTGGACGCAAGATAATGCTAAATAAAAATTGAAAAAAACTTTTTAAAATATACGTCGGAGGCAATAGAATGCTAGCATCAGAAATATAATATACGTGCCCAAATATACGCGAGCACGTAGCGACCTCCAAATTGTGCGCGGCAACTCGCTGAACTAATAAATACATCGGAATTCATTCCCGCGATAAAATAACGTCCCATCCAATTTTTTGCCCACGCATTATACATATAAAAACACGGCTCCTGACAAATTTTTAGGGTTGGTTTATCCTGCGTCCGTATACTGGATGCAACAAGTCGGTTGGACGCAACAAGATCGGTAAAAAGTGCCATGTAGGACGCAACATGATGTGCAAGATGTATATATATATATATATATATATATATATATATATATATATATATATATATATATATATATATATATGTATATATATATATATAAATAAAATATTAATTGTCTAGTATATGTTTATCCCAACCTATATTTCTCTCATACTAATTACTGACCAACCGACAGACTTCGAGGCACCGATATCAGCCTGCACTGCCCTTCTTCGCTACTCACTCAGCCACTCAACTAGTGGAAAAAACTTTTAATATTTTTCAATTGACTTTCCTGCTCTCTGACCTTATTAAGTGCTTCCAATATGCCGCTTGTCCGCTCACCGGTCAGGCAAGTGATCGACGGTGGCGCCCCAGCTCAAGGGGCTGCGAATGAGAAGGCCACGCAGCGGAATGAGTCTGGTAGCATACAGGCTATCATTGATAGCGCTGCGGAGCTCTGCGCAGCTATACACAAATCCGCTGAGGAGACCACAGCGGGGCTCAGTGAGGGCAAGTCCGTCACTAGAGCCAACAAACTGGCCGCCATCCGATCAATGAAGGAGATGGCAGAGATGTGTGACAGCTTTCACCAACAGCTCACCAAAAAATTGTCGCCCTTGCTGAGCATGCGAGGAGACGCTGCTGATAAATCAATGGAAAAGACTGAGACTAGGGACGTAGCAGTCTCTGCTATCCCCACATGGGCAACAAAGGAGACAAGTACGCCCCAACTAACAAACAACGGGACAAACCAGAGGGACTACGTGAGCATCGACACCAAGGAGATGGAGACCAACCTAAAATCACACATAAAAGATTGTATTAATGAAGGAATTGAGGCGATCAAGGAAGTAATTGGTTCGGCGCTTCCCAGCCGCCCATCCTATGCAGACACACTTAAGGCGGGAGGCTTCACCTCGCCGCCTACTAACAAATCAACTTCTCATTCTAAAGGCGTCCCCGCCGGAGATGGCCGACCGGTCTCGAGGCCGGCCATAATTGTCAAATTCAAAAAACCTAACAATTCCTACCAAGACGCCCTTTCCGCTTGGCGAAAGAGCATCAGTTACAAACAATCATCATATGGCCCGGTTGACATCCGGCCCATCTCTGGCGGTAACCTGAGGGTGGAATTCGACGGCGAAAGTGATAGAGCTGACACTCTTCTACGGTTACGAGGGTCGGATCTGGTGGTAGCCGAAGAAGCCAAGAAAATTAGACCTATGTTCATATTAAAAGGCATCACAAGGGAGGTCCCTCCGGAAGAGGTCACTACGATCCTAACTCAACAGAACCCGCTCCTTCGTATCGCCGACCCGTCGGATATCACCCTTAGTTTCATAAGAAGAAACAGAAGTGACAAATTATTTAACGCAGTATTTTCGGCCCGTCCCGGAGTGTGGAGGGTGGCCATTCAGCAAGGACGCGTCAATATTGACCATCAAATGGTACATGTTGAGGCGTTCTCGCCCTTCAAACAGTGCTATAAATGTTTTCAGTTTGGGCATACCAGTAGGGTATGCTCGGCACCCAATAAGACCTTATGTTCATACTGCGCTGAGGCATCTCATGTTGCCACCGAATGCCCACAGAGGTCTGGCCACAAAACGGCGAGATGCCTCAACTGCACCAAGAGGAATGAGAGATTTGGGAGGAAAGACAAAACTGACCACGACGCGACATCAGGACAGTGCCCAATAGTGAAGACCATGAGACAACGCATAGAAAGACAAATTGACTATGGGACAGCAAACTAAACTTAATATTCTACAGTGCAATCTAGACCGAGCTCGCAGCGCCTCGCAAGAGTTTGCCAGTTATTTTGTTTCGGGCGAGTACACGTTTGCCTTGGTGTCAGAACCGTACGTTGGAAACGGTAAAGCTGTCAAAGCAGAGAAGGGGTATAATGTCATCCAATACCCCGGCAGCGAACACACCAAGGCATGCATTTATTACAAAGAAACAAGCCTTCAGGTAATTGGATGGTCGCAATACTCATCGGCCAATCTGTGCATCGCGAAGATCCAGATGGCGGGCCGCAGGCTCTTCTTGGTGTCCGCCTATGTCGAGCCTCGGCGCGACTCGAACGACACCTTGGAGAGACTGAGGCGCCTCCTGTCTGAGGAACGCGACGCCAGTATAGTAATTGGCGGCGATTTCAATGGCTGGCACTCTCAGTGGGGCTGCGACCGCAATAATGACAGAGGACGGGACATTGTCACCTTGACTCAGACTTACGACTTACATGTTTGTAATACTGGAAACGACCCGACCTTTCAGACGCGACGACTGGGAGCTGACATAGACTCCATTGTGGACATAACTATGGCGTCAGAATGCGCCTACCCCTCCATCACTGACTGGAGAGTCGACCTGGAAGCGTGCCAGGCCTCACAACACAACGCAATCACTTTTACAATAAATTTCGGCGACAAATCCCTCGGCAGACTGTACAACTACTCTACTTTTCGATACAAAACAGAGAAAGCTCCTTGGTCCGACTTCACCGCCAGACTTACACATTACTTCGAGAATTCTGGGCTCCTCACTACAAACATACCAGCCCTAGACAAGACACAACTCAATGACCTTATTGACTTACTGACCTCTAACATACAGGAAGCGTGCCAAGACACCATGATCACGAAGGGCAATGGCGAGGGACATCGTGCCCCTTGGTGGACTGACAACTTACAAAAACTTAAGACAGAGACCATTTCACTACACCGTAAACTTCACAAAGCTAAAAAGAGAGGACACGATACCGACGCCCTGTCCCAGGAGTATCGGGAGGCCAAACAGAGGTACGCAAGAGACATACGAGACGCGTCCTCCTCCCACTTTCGGGAATTCTGTGAACTCCAGACTAAGGAGAACGTCTGGTCTTTGACCAATAGATTACTGAAGGACAGCAACCCCCGTAGGCCTCCTACTACTCTCAAGATAGGCAACAAATACACTAAGGACGCTACAGAGACAGCCCAGGCACTCATCGACCATTTTTACCCTGACGACACCCCCGACACCGTTTTCAAACACCGCTTACTACGACAGCGAGAACAACTGCTTCCCGACACTGACGACGACCCACCCTTCACACTCGGGGAGGTTATGGAAATTTTGGAGAGAATGAATCCAAAAAAGGCTCCAGGGGTAGACCATCTAACGGCCGACATCTGTAAAAAGGTGACGGCCAAATTCCCCAACCTTATCCTGGACATTCTCAACCTCTGCCTCTCTCTCCACCATTTCCCCCGGCAGTGGAAGGTGGCCTACTTGAAAATCATACCGAAACCTGGCAAAAGCGACTACAGTAGACTCGACTCACACAGACCCATAGGACTCATACCGGTATTTGGAAAGCTGCTTGAACGACTCTTTATTAACCGCGCCATCTACTCAGCCTACAAGACCAACAGTATGAACCCGAAGCAATTTGGGTTTAGGGAACAAGTCAGCACCACCGCCGCTATCGATGCTGCGCTCTCCATTGTCAGGAGAGCGGTAGCTGATAACGAGCTCGCTCTAGCAGTCTCCCTTGATATCAGGGCTGCATTTGACAATGCTTGGTGGCCAGCTCTGATGGAGAGGTTGCGCAAGGTCGGCTGCCCGGGAAATATCTTCGCCCTCATTAGCGACTACCTGCGGGACCGCGAGGTCATCCTTGACCACGCGGGCAGCCGAGCTTGTAAGACCATGAGCAAGGGATGCGTTCAGGGCTCCACTTGCGGACCAGTCATGTGGAATTTCATCCTGGACGAGCTGCTGGCTGCCGAGCTACCAGTAGGGTGCCATATACAAGCATTTGCTGACGATGTGCTGCTCATCACCCACGCTAAGGATGTCAATACCTTACAGGAAAGTACCAACTCTGCTCTAAAGACCATCTCAGAATGGGGCCAAGGGGTCAAGCTACAATTCGGCCCGCTCAAGACCCAGGTGGTCGCCTTTAAACCCAAGGCCAAGAAGGCCCTCATTACTATTAACGGGGAACGTCTCCGGTTCGAAAAAAGCATCCGATTCTTGGGAGTATACATTGACGAAAAACTTAACTTTCAGGAACACGCACAATACATTGTCGCGAAGGCCAACCGCATATTCAACAGACTCTGTGTATTCTGCAGACCCACCTGGGGGATGCACCCCGAAAACGTCCAAATAATATATCGACAAGTGATTGAGCCAATCGTCACGTATGCCGCTGGTATATGGGGACAGGTGGCCTACAAAAAGTACATCGCCAAAAGTCTGTTGGGAATGCAGAGGGGATTCGCGATTAAAGCTATTAGAGGTTTCCACACTATCTCCACTACTGCAGCCATTGCACTGGCACAGTTCACGCCCCTTGACCGCAAGGTCATCGAGGTCCACACTACACAATCAATAAAACTCAAGGGAATCACTGACTTCCTGCCACACGATATCACACTCGAACAAAAAACCCATCCAAGCCAATTGCTACACCCTGCTCACAGGATCAGCATACAATCACCCTCATATAACACCATTGACGAGATCACTGCCGACACCACACAGGATACTCTACAAATCTACACGGACGGCAGCAAGCTGGAGGACGGATCAGTCGGTGCAGCGTTCATTTGCTTAACTAACGGAACCGTAATGCACTCCCGAAAGTTCAAGCTGCACAAGTGCTGCTCAGTCTTCCAGGCGGAACTGCTGGCCATTGATCAGGCATGTACATGGGGCACCAAACAGTACCCCCTCAAACACATTAAAATATTCTCCGACTCTCTCTCTGCCATTAAGGCATTGGAAAGTCGGAGCAATACATCACCACTAGTCACTCACATTCACCACACCATCAGCAACCACACAACAGGCACAATAGACTTCGCATGGGTGCGGAGCCACGTTGGTATCCCCGGGAACGAGGCGGCAGACGCAGCGGCTAAGGCAGGTGCCAAGCTACACAGGAGCCCCTCGTACTCCAATTTCCCCATCAGCTTCGTCAAGCACAGACTTAAGACAGAAAGCACCAACCACGCAACTAGACTATATCAAACATCTCTTACTGGCCGACACACTTACTCTCTACTGCCCTCACTCGACCATATTAAAGAACTATTTGACAAAACCAAAATCGACTTTTACTTGACTCAAGTACTGACGGGGCATGGGTATCACAAACAATATTTAAGTAGGTTTAAAATAACATCAGACGACCATTGCCCCTGCGACAACTCCACGCCACAGACGGTCGAGCACCTACTGCAACGGTGCCCTTACTTTGACACGTACCGTTTTGACCATGAACAGACCTGCCACTACTACGACGTCTCGCCTTACTCACTTACCGAATTACTCAACCACCACAGGACTGTTCACTCATACGTGACTTTAATTCGAAATATCTACAGCCGACTGAAGACATTTAACGGGACCGCAACGAACACGAATTATTTAACTTCTCCTCCCGGGTCTGATAGTAGACCTTAATTTAAATTATTAATTGTTAAAATCCATGTTTTACCTCTAAGACTATATAAGTTAATTTTAATTGTTAAAATCCATGTTTTACCTCTAAGACTATATAAGTTAATTTTAATTGTTAAAATCCATGTTTTACCTCTAAGACTATATAAGCTAATTTTAAGATAGTATTAAGGCAGTCAGAAAACTGACGCGCGACTGATTAATTATTGGAAGAGCGTATCAAATCGCGCTCTTCCGATAAAATACTCTTAAGGAAAATTGTGATATAATGATAAATATAATTATAAGTAATAAATCGGATACAGTGTGGCTAAACTAGATATAAAAAAAAAAAAAAAAAAAACCTAACCTAACCTAACCTAACCTAACCTAACCTAACCTAACCTAACCTAACCTAACCTAACCTAACCTAACCTAACCTAACCTAACCTAACCTAACCTAACCTAACCTAACCTAACCTAACCTAACCTAACCTAACCTAACCTAACCTAACCTAACCTAACCTAACCTAACCTAACCTAACCTAACCTAACCTAACCTAACCTAACCTAACCTAACCTAACCTAACCTAACCTAACCTAACCTAACCTAACCTAACCTAACCTAACCTAACCTAACCTAACCTAACCTAACCTAACCTAACCTAACCTAACCTAACCTAACCTAACCTAACCTAACCTAACCCAGTCGCGCGCTAAGTCCCGTGGCGAACGCGCACCTCCAACACTAAGGAGCGCCCATACAAAGTTCGAAAAAATCGAAAAAGTGGGAAAATTTTGGATTGCAGTAAAGTGTTATATATCAAAGTGTGCGTAAAGTCAAGCGCTACACAACAGTGAAAACCGGGTGAAAATCGGACAAATACCTTAGAAGTTATCGGTATAAAACCCAAATCTTCTGCTGGATTTTCGAATAAACCCGCGTGCGGCGCGAGATTTTTCGCGAAAATTTAAAAAAGTGAAAGTGCCACCTTGTTTGTTGTTAGACAGAGCACACTTGTGCAAAATTTCAGATTTTTTGGACGTTATTTGGATTTTTGGTGACACATTTTCTTTAAAAATCTTCACAACAAAATCAGTTTTTGGTTAAAAAATAAGTCAAAAATTAGTCAAAATTTTTTTTCAAAAATACCATTGTGTTCTACTCCAAAAGGCGAACCAGGATTGGTGTTGTGCATATTTTTTACTTTATTGAGTAAAAAGATATAAGTGTTATAAAATTTATAAACATTGACGGACAACACTTTAGGGGTGTTTTTTAACCCCCTAACACCAGTGCTGGGCGGTGAGCTCGCCTTTATTTAAAAGGCTGAGCCGCCTACTTCCTTTTCTTAAAGAAGCGATGCTGTCCAGGATGAGCTGCTAAATTTACAAGGGTAAGTGCGGTCCCGTGAAGGGATGTCTTGATTTTTACTTTTAATTTCCCCCCTTTTAATATAATTTCGCGGCAGAGATATGTATATTATTAGATTCCTTATCTATCCTAGTTGCCTTATGCAAAATTTCAGTCCCGGGAGTCCTTTAGTTTTTTATTAAATTCAAAAAATGTCGAGAGTCGTCCTTCCGACGAACTCCGATATAACGTTGTTTGGAGGTGTTTTTAATGGGAACTTTTTGTCCACCCGGGTTTTTGCATGTTCCCGGGGACCTAGGGGGACAAAAATTTGCATAGCTCATTTTTAAAGCCTCCTCTTCCTGGATATAAATTTTTTCCGGTCCAAATCTGTCCGGGAAAAAACCTCGTGGCCGAAATGGGGTTATTTAACGTGTTTATAGGGCGCGGCCCCAAGGCGGTCACGTGGCCCATAGCGTGATATCGTCATCGGCTTGGTCAGGCGCGAGTCGGATTAGGACCATGACGTCACGTTTTAATTTATTTGTATGGAGACGGAATCACGCGGCGGCTGCATGAACACCACGTGACCACCCCGTGCTCCGTCTTCTCTCTAAGTCGGTAGCGGTCGGTACCTGAGTTCCAACCCAACGCCGGGTCCGGACGTTCCGACTAAGTCGAGCATTCGGACCCGACATCGGGTCTCCCATCACCCCCTATTACCCCCCGGGGGTGCGACAAAAATGTCGCAATGTCGCGCGACAGATCCGCGACATGTACTTGTGACACCCCGCCCCTTCCTTTCCCCAATGTCAATATCCAAAATCACCTCCCGCGCCCACCCTCTTCCTTAAAACGTGCCCCACCTAGTCCCATAGAGAGTTAAATCCGAATTTCCCAAAAACTAATCCACCCACATCTCTTGCATCCCCCCATATTTTCAAAATTTAAAAACGGATTCCATAGCCCAAAGAGTCCCTCTAAACACCCCCACAAAAATTTTCCTAGTTTCAGTTTTCCCGACCCCGGGAAATGGCGGGAAATGCGCGACCTATGATAGCCCTAAGTAAGTTAAAATAGAATTTTCCAAATTTTAATCCGCCCATATCTTTGGCATCCTAGCATATTTTCAAAATTTAAAAATTGGGTTAGTATCCCAAAAAGTCCTCCTAAAGGCATACACAAAAATTTTTTACTTTAAATTACTCTATAACTTACTTTTTATTAAATTACTTTAGTACCAAGTTACCAACCTTCTGTTAGTAACTATGGTAAAAACTCGGATTTAGCGCCACTCTAAAGCGCGGTACGACTCGGAACTATTACGTAAGATGGGTGGATGTAATAGTCGGAGTCTCGCCACCCAGTTACGCGTAGTACTTTGCTATCTAGTTCATAGATGGCGGTAAATGCGCGAACTGGGATGGTGCAAAATTTATTTTCAAAATTTAACTATCATGGCTCGCGCATCCCCCAAAAATCCAAGGCATGTACCTTCCCTTCCCCCCCCCCCCGACCGACCGACCTCTCCTTTTTTCGGAGTTTTCCTGCCCAACTCCGGACTCACCTCACCTAATGAGGCGAGCACTGTATCCCCATCGCGTTTTCTAAATTTAATTTCCCTCCAACTTATTAACTTAATAAATGACAATAAACATGACAGACTGACAGACTCAAGACATCCCTATCGGGCCGCACGATTCCCTAACTTTGTATCGAGAGCGCACGGAACTTGATAAGCGAGACAAACTTTATAGTGTTACTATTGTATTATACAAAAAATTCTTTCTTTTCCCTACCTTGTTATTTAAATTAACAGTAAAGTTGAGAAAAATTTGTTAAATAGAGTAGATACAGAATAGTAATAGAGGAATTTAAATTCCCAATTCCAATATAAAAATACGACAAATTAATACTGTTATATAAAACCCGGACAACAGACAGCATTCTACACTGTCTTATTGTTATTACATATTATAATAATATCTGACGTATAAATAAATAACATATTGACAACTATATATAAATATATAAACAGCTATAACAATAATAAAGATTATAGACAAGATAGCTTTTATACTATCTAACTTATAAATCACGACGAGAGACAGCACTATACACTGTCCTAGTTATTTTCAGCAATTAATAAAACTGTAACATTGACGCATTATTATTAGTTATACGTAGACAAGATAGCCTTACACTATCTCCTCTACAAATCAGGACAAGCGACAGCACTTTACACTGCCGCGGAAATTGTGACAGTAACAGTAAATAACCTCCAACCAAAATGTTCGGAATCAGGACTCCCAGGAAAAAACCCACCAATCAAGGTGGGAAATCCCCCCAGGAATTTGATAAATTACCGGTAGCTGGACCATCAAATCCTAATGTGGGTACAACAAAAGTGCATAGGAGTATTGGCGAAGGGGAGAGTGGCAAAAGTGGACCAGAAAAAAGCCCTCCCCCGGATAGATGTTCAACACCCATACAAAATCCACCAACTTCCCCAAAAACAAAGACACCAGAGGTAGAGTTCAAAATTGACCAAATAAAAGCACTTGACAACCAAGCTAAAGTATGTAAAGCAAATAGTGTAATCACAAATATTAAAAAACTACTCAATGAGTCAAGAAACCTAAAAAAGGAAATAAAAGCAGATATAGAAAAGGGACTTACATTTTTAAAAGCGTTGATAAAAGCGATGGAAACCGATAAAAAGTGCACAGACCTAGAAAAAGAATTAAACAAGCAGACCATCGACCTAACTAAAGAAAACTCACAGGAACCCCAATGTCAGGTATATCCCCAAATAAAAGATATGATGGAGTACATGCGGAAGCACTCTGATATGATGGCAGCAAGCAACAAGCAAGTAGAAGAGCTACAGCTAGCCATGAAGTCACATAAAGAAGTACTAGAAAGGGCAGTAACATACGCAAGTGTAGTGGCAGCGGTACCGGCAAGCGTAGGAAAACCGCAACAGAAACGAAATACACTACACTCGGTAGTGGTAACGTCTGTTGACGAGTCGCACACGGGGGAAGAGGTGTTAGAGAAATTACGAAAGACGATGGATGCTAAGGAAGGATGGGTGAAGGTTGAAAGGGTAAGGAAGGCGAAAGATAGAAAGATCATCATGGCATTCAAATCAGAGACTGAAAGGGAAAAAGCAAAACAGAGAATTAGAATGAAAGGTACCGACCTCGTAGTCGAGGAAGTAAAAAACAAGGATCCGCTCTTAATAATCAAAGAGGTCATGTCAATCTACACTGATGAAGACCTCAAAAAGGCGTTGAGAAATCAGAATCCTAAAGTTTTTGGCTCCCTCGAAAACGAGGACGACAGATTGGTAATAAAGTTTAGAAGGAAAGCGCGAAACCCGCTTACAAACCACGTAGTGGTTAGCGTTGCGCCCTGGGTGTGGCAGAGAGCAGTTGGTAAAGGACATCTACGCATTGACCTAAAACACCTGAGAGTCGAGGACCAGTCTCCACTGGTCCAATGCTCGCGGTGTCTGGCGTATGGGCACGGTCGACGTTTCTGCAAAGAAACGATCGACCTGTGCACCCACTGCGGCGGACCACACCTAAAGAAAGAATGCCCGGATGCAATAATAAATCCACCCTCGTGCGTCAACTGTACGAGATCCAAAATAGACAAAAAAGAGCATAATGCGTTTAGCTCAGAGTGCCCCGTAAGAGCCAAATGGGATGCAATAGCGAGATCAACCATAGCCTATTGCTAAAGGCGCTCCGGGCGACAACAAATACTTGATGATACAAGCTAACTTGCAACGCTCAAACCTGGCTACTTATGAGCTATTACTGGAAGCCGAGAAAAGAAAAGCGGCAATTGCACTACTGCAGGAACCGTATGTGGGGGGGGAAAAGACAATGAGGAGTCATAAAGGAGCCAGGATCTTCCAAAACACTTCAGTAGGAGAAGGGAACATTAAGGCAGCAATCGCCGTCTTTGACGACGATTTAAGTGTCGTGCAGTTCCCAAAACTCACCACGAACAACATAGTCGTGGTGGGGATCCGAACAAGGGATTGGGAGGTCGTGGTAGTGTCCTTTTATTTTGAGCCAGATGTACCCATAGAACGGTACCTGCAGAAGCTAAAAGACATAAAGCTAGCTATAGGCACCAGGAAAACCATTATCGGGGGCGACGCGAACGCTAAAAGTATATGGTGGGGAAGTCCAATTACCGACATAAGAGGAGAAGAACTAGCCGGAGTATTAAATGAGCTGGACCTACAACTCCTAAACACAGGTACAACCCCTACCTTTGACACCGTTAGAGGGGGAAAGAGGTACTCTAGTTTCGTGGATATAACGGCGTGCTCAACTGATATCCTGCACCTAATAGAAAACTGGGTAGTAGATCAAAGTCTCACTGGGTCGGACCACAACGGCATGGTATTCAAGGTCAATTTGCAAAAGTCCAAGGGAGTAGAAATCAAGAGAACAACACGCAAATACAATACTAAGAAAGTAAACTGGCAAACTTTTAATGAAAAATTCGGCAAACTAATATCAGAGTGTAAACTGACAAAAACAGAAATTTATAAAATTAAAACTAAAGAACAAATAGACGAAGTAATAAATAGATTCACAAAGATAATAGATCAGACATGCCTGGAAACTATGCCTAAAAAGAAAGCGAACCAGAAATTGACCATACCGTGGTGGTCCGAAGACCTCGCGAGGCTGAAGAAAGATGTCGCTACCAAGAAGCGCAGAATCAGGAATGCCGCCGAAATCCGAAGACCTGCAGTAGTCGACGAGTACCTGAAACAAAAAGAACATTACCAATTAGAGGTCAAGAAAGCACAAACACAAAGCTGGAAGGAGTTCTGCGGGAAACAGGATAGGGAAGGGGTGTGGGAAGGGATTTACAGGGTGATTGGTAGGACGAAGCAAAGAAGCGAAGATCAGCTTCTAGAAAGTCAGGGAAGAGTACTTGATGCAAAGAACTCTGCTAAACTATTGGCTGAAACTTTCTACCCGGGGGACCATGAACACGAAGATAATGCCAAACATCAAGAGACGAGAACCAAAGCATTAAATGTGAATGATGGTGAGCAAAATGAAGACTGGGATCCACCATTTACAATGGCGGAACTCGTCTCGGCGACTAAATCGTTTAATCCAAAAAAGGCCCCTGGAATAGATGGCTTCACAGCCGATATATGCCAAAGAGCCATAAGCGAAGATCCGGAGCTTTTTCTTGCCATATTAAATAAATGTCTAGCCTGCCACCACTTCCCCAGAACATGGAAGGAGGCCGCAGTTATTGTACTTAGAAAACCGGATAAACCCGATTACGCCTCTCCAAAGTCGTATAGACCAATTGGACTTCTGCCAATACTTGGAAAGATTTACGAAAAAATGTTAGTGGCCCGTCTCAAATATCACTTGCTCCCCAAAATGAGTACGCGTCAGTTTGGATTTATGCCACAAAGGAGCACCGAAGACTCCCTCTATAAACTACTGCAATATATAAGAAGCAAGTTAAAGGAGAAGAAAATAGTCACTATAATATCATTGGACATAGAGGGAGCCTTCGACAGCGCCTGGTGGCCAGCTATTCAGGTCCGACTATCGGAAGAAAAATGTCCTGTGAATTTGAGACGAGTCATTGACAGCTACCTAAGTGATAGGAGTGTCCGGGTCAGGTACGCAGGGGAAGAGCATGTCCGAGCAACAAGTAAGGGCTGCGTTCAAGGCTCAATCGGAGGTCCAATTTTGTGGAACCTCCTCTTGGACCCGCTATTAAAAGAACTCGTCGCTAAGGGCATCGAATGCCAAGCCTTCGCTGACGACGTCATTATGATGTTTGATGGTGATACCGCACTGGAAATCGAGAGGAAGGCAAACGCAGCACTTCAGCATGCCCAGGAGTGGGGTGTTGTAAATAAGCTGTGTTTTGCTGCGCACAAAACCAATGCAATAACTATTACAAAAAAGCTTAAATACGACACACCACGCCTGAGCATGGGCGGCATTAACGTCAAGCAAGTCGCCGAAATTAAAGTGCTAGGTGTCACCATCGACAGCAAACTGACGTTCAACTCACATGTCTTAAAGGTGTCAAGGAAAGCCATAAACGTTTATAAGCAGTTGTCACGAGCGGCAAAAGTGAGCTGGGGACTAAATCCTGAAATAATAAAAATAATATATACCGCCGTCATCGAGCCGATCATTTTGTACGCTGCCAGTGTATGGGCTCCAGCCGCCAACAAAGTCGGGATACAAAAGATCTTAAACACTGTTCAGCGGGGGGTCGCGCAAAAGATCTGCAAAGCCTATCGAACGGTCTCCCTTAACTCAGCAATGATACTGGCGGGAATACTCCCGCTTGATCTTCGCGTTCGCGAGATGGCCGCGTTATACGAGGCCAAGAGGGGCAAACCTCTACCGTTGCTGAGAGATAGGGAGGTCGAGCGAATGGCTTCAGCTTTGGAATCCCCACACCCTGCTAAGCAAATAAATGTCGACTTCTCGTGCCTGGTGGACCAAGACCAACAGTACAGCGGAGAACCCACAGTTAGGATATTTACTGATGGGAGTAAGATTGATGGGGGTGTCGGTGCAGCCATCTCCATGTGGAATGGAAGCACCGAGACCAAAACTGTCAAGCTTGCTCTCTCAAATTACTGTACAGTCTACCAGGCCGAACTTCTGGCTATTTGCAGGGCTAGTGCTGAAGTAACCAAACATCGCGCTAACACCTTCGGTATACTGAGCGATTCCATGGCGGCCCTCCAAACAGTAAAAAATCCCAACTGCTTCCATCCCCTTGCTGTGGAAACGAGGCGAAATCTAACGCGAGCGCTCCAACAGGGTAAAGCTGTGACTTTATCCTGGATTAAAGCACACGTCGGGCTAGAAGGGAACGAAAGGGCGGATGTCCTGGCCAAAGAGGCGGCCAAGAACCTAAAGAGGCTGCCAGACTATAGTCTCTGCCCCGTTTCATTTGTCAAGCGTAGCATTCGAATGGCCACGCTTGACGAATGGAACGAGCGATATACAAACGGCGAAACGGCATCGGTAACCAGACTGTTTCTGCCCGACGCACTGACGGCGTACAAAATAGTAAAGAAAATGAAAACGAACAGCTATATAACCCAACTGATGACAGGGCACGGTGGGTTCTCCGGATACCTGGCACGTTTCAAGTGTAAGGAGAGCCCATCGTGCATCTGCGACAGTAACAACATAGAGTCGATACAACACCTAATATGTGAATGTCCAATAAACAATAACGATCGGCACAACATTGAACAGCTATTAAACATAAAAATAGAACCTAAAAACCTTAAAGAAATAATTAAAAACAAACATTGTAACAAATTTTTAGACTATTGTACAAAAATAATAAAAATAGTTAATGCAAGAAACAAAATGTAATAAAATAATACTTAAACAATATAAAAGTATATTAGTCCATAAGTATTAAACAAATAAGTAAATAATAAGTCTTAATTAGTTACAAATAAGTTAATGTTTTTAAAAATAATATACCATATGTAAAAAACCAAGAAATGTAAATAGCTTAGAGTAATGGCAACAGACCAAGTAGATATAAGAAAATAAACAAAACCTGTATAAATTTATTTCCCACTAGAAAGTAAAACTAGATGTAAGGTAGCTCTGGATAGACTAAGCAGGAGTCCCACCTGCATTGTATAAAAGAGATGAATGCAAGAAAGAATAAGTATGAAGTATGAACAATGAACAAATGCGAGAACTTGTATGACTGTGAACATAGGCACCGATTATGTTGGAGGTTATCTAGTATAAAAAAAAAAAAAAAAAAAAAAAAAAAAAAAAAAAAAAAAAAAAAAAAAAAAAAAAAAAAAAAAAAAAAAAACCTAACCTAACCTAACCTAACCTAACCTAACCTAACCTAACCTAACCTAACCTAACCTAACCTAACCTAACCTAACCTAACCTAACCTAACCTAACCTAACCTAACCTAACCTAACCTAACCTAACCTAACCTAACCTAACCTAACCTAACCTAACCTAACCTAACCTAACCTAACCTAACCTAACCTAACCTAACCTAACCTAACCTAACCTAACCTAACCTAACCTAACCTAACCTAACCTAACCTAACCTAACCTAACCTAACCTAACCTAACCTAACCTAACCTAACCTAACCTAACCTAACCTAACCTAACCTAACCTAACCTAACCTAACCTAACCTAACCTAACCTAACCTAACCTAACCTAACCTAACCTAACCTAACCTAACCTAACCTAACCTAACCTAACCTAACCTAACCTAACCTAACCTAACCTAACCTAACCTAACCTAACCTAACCTAACCTAACCTAACCTAACCTAACCTAACCTAACCTAACCTAACCTAACCTAACCTAACCTAACCTAACCTAACCTAACCTAACCTAACCTAACCTAACCTAACCTAACCTAACCTAACCTAACCTAACCTAACCTAACCTAACCTAACCTAACCTAACCTAACCTAACCTAACCTAACCTAACCTAACCTAACCTAACCTAACCTAACCTAACCTAACCTAACCTAACCTAACCTAACCTAACCTAACCTAACCTAACCTAACCTAACCTAACCTAACCTAACCTAACCTAACCTAACCTAACCTAACCTAACCTAACCTAACCTAACCTAACCTAACCTAACCTAACCTAACCTAACCTAACCTAACCTAACCTAACCTAACCTAACCTAACCTAACCTAACCTAACCTAACCTAACCTAACCTAACCTAACCTAACCTAACCTAACCTAACCTAACCTAACCTAACCTAACCTAACCTAACCTAACCTAACCTAACCTTACCTAACCTAACCTAACCTAACCTAACCTTACCTAACCTAACCTAACCTAACCTAACCTAACCTTACCTAACCTAACCTAACCTAACCTAACCTTACCTAACCTAACCTAACCTAACCTAACCTAACCTTACCTAACCTAACCTAACCTAACCTAACCTAACCTTACCTAACCTAACCTAACCTAACCTAACCTAACCTAACCTAACCTAACCTTACCTAACCTAACCTAACCTAACCTTACCTTACCTAACCTAGTCGCGCGCTAAGTCCCGTGGCGAACGCGCACTTCCAACTCTAAGGAGCGCCCTTATAACGGTTGGAAAAATCGGAATAGTGGAAAAAGTTTTGATTTTAGTGCAGTGCAATATACTATTTTATTCGTCAAAGAATGCGCTACAGTGTAGTCAAAACCGCAGAAAATTTGGACAAAAACTCAGAGATTTATCAGCCAAAAACCGAAAACTCCTTCCGAATTTTCGGACAAAGCCGCGTGCGGCGCACGATTTTCAGTGACTACATCCCAAACCTGGATTGCAGTGAGGTGCCCAATTAAATGGAGTATATGTGTAAAAAGTTTCGGATTTTTAAACATTAAAACAAAATTAATAGGAGTGTTTTTGTTAAAAAAAAAATTTCTACGAACAAATAGTTTTTGGCAAGAAATCAATTCAAAAGCTCATTTTTTAAAAATTTTGAAAATACCGCAGGGTAGCGCTTATTGAGCGGAACCCGATTCAGGTTTCACCTGATTTTTAGCTGCAGGATCCTAAAAGATATAAGTGTTTTTAGTTAACGGAAAATTGTGTAAACAAACTTTAAGAGGGTGTATTACACCCTTCTTCCCACCGCTGGGCATCATGCTTGACTTTTTTGGAGAGGGCAAAGGCACCTCCTTTGATTGCTGTGTACAGAGACCATCAAAAAATATGGCCCACTAAAGAACAGGGGTAAGTGCGGTCCCGAGAAGGGATGTCTTGATTTTTAAGTTAAATTTCCCCCCATTTCTTATAATTTCGCGGCAGAGATATTTATGTTATTCGATTCCTAACTTATCCCTTATATGCTTTATGCAAAATTTCAGCTCCGGCAGTCTTTTATTTTTTAATTAAATGGGAAATATGTCGAGAGCCGTCCCTCTGACGAACTCCGACATAAGCTTGTTAAGTGATTTGTTTACAGTAAATTTCCATTACTCTGGGTTTTTTGACATGTTCCCGGGGGCCCAGGGTGATGAAAACTTGTACAAACTATTTTCAAATCACTCTCTTCCTGGACGTAAATTTTTCTCGGCCCAAATCCGCCCAGGAAAAAACCTCGTGGCCGAAATGGGGTCATTTTACGTGCTTTAGGGCGCGGCCCCAAGGCGGTCACGTGGTCGTTATCGTGACATCACCATCGGCTTTGGTCAGGCGCGAGTCGGATCAGGCCTATGACGTCACAACTTAATTATTTTGTATGGGGACGGAATCACGCGGCGGCCACGTGACCACCACGTGACCGCCCCGTGCTCCGTCTTCTCTTTAAGTCGGTATCGGTCGGTGCCTGATTCCTGACCCGACATAGGGCTGGGTACTTGAGTATTCGGACCCGATATCGGGTCTCCTCTTCATATCACTTCCCGCGCCCACTCCCATTCCCCAAACATGCCCCACTTAGTTTCATAGAGAGTAAAATCTGAATTCCAAAAAAAGTAATCCACCCATATCTCTTGCATCCCCCCATATTTTCGAAATTTAAAAACGGATCCTATAGCCCAATTAGCCCACCTAAACACCCCCATAAAAATTTTCCTAGTTTCAGTTTTCCCGACTCTGGGAAATGGCGGGAAATGCGCGACCTATGATAGCCCTAAGTAAGTTAAAATAGAATTTTCCAAATTTTAATCCGCCCATATCTTTGGCATCCTAGGATATTTTCAAAATTTAAAAACTGATTTAGTAT
The DNA here is from genome assembly GCA_947086495.1 of Morpho achilles. Lineage (NCBI taxonomy): Eukaryota > Metazoa > Arthropoda > Insecta > Lepidoptera > Nymphalidae > Morpho > Morpho achilles. Next base: position 10,493,618 of record CAMTZB010000023.1, on the reverse strand, counting down.
TCCAAAAAGTCCTCCTAAAGGCATACATAAAAATTTTTACTTAAAATTACTCTATTACTTACTCTTTATTAAATTACTTTACCACCAAGTTGCCAACCTTTTGTTAGTAACTATGGTACAAATTTGGATTTAGCGCGATTCTCAAAGCGCGGAACGACTCGGAACTGTTGCGTAAAATGGGTGGACGCAATAGCGGAGACTCGCCACAGAGAGGGGGGTCATCTCGCATACCCTTGGGGTAGGCGGGGTACGGGCCTCGAGGCGAACCTCTTTGCCCGGGCCGGTCCTCGCAGGCTTTAATGGCCTGGACTATGTTTGGGCCGTAGGCCCAGGTCACCTGGGTGACCTAAGGGTTGTCGGGTTCGGTGGGGAGGCCTAGGAGTGGTAGCTCCCAGACCGCGATGTCCAAATCGGGGGTGTCTCGTCCGGTGGTAGTGGTGTTTCGTTTGGGTGGTTGTGTCGTATCCGGTGGTGTCGCCCTCTCGCCCGTCGCGTCGTATTCGTCGTCGCCGTCGTCGTCCGCGTCGGGCCGCGGTGACGGTGATCGCAGGAGCTCGCGAGGCAGGGAACGTCCCTCGGGTGGTCGTGTGTGGAGTGGCGCGATGCCGTGAAGGTGAACGTGCGCGCTGTTGTCCGCTCGCGCAAACATTCGGCGCGCAAGGCGACGAACGAACTCCTCCACGGTCGGCATTTGGGTGTCTCTGTGCACGACGTCGTTCCGCACATACCTCGCGGCTCCTACGATCATTCGCAGGCAGCGATTCTGCTGGACTTGAAGTCTTCGCCTCTGGTACGCTGAACATAGCGCGTACCAGGCGGGTGCCGCATACGTCAAGCGCGAGCGGACGTAGGCACCGTAGACCCGCAGTTTGGTGGTGACAGGTAGATGGGATGTGAACAGCGTGTGGAGCTGGGACCTGGCAGCAGCAGCTTGGCCCACGGCACGGTTCACCATGGGGACCATGCGCAGGCTGCGGTCCAACTCACACCCCAAAAACCTCACTGTGGTCTTCCACTCTACGTCCTGGCCTCGCAGACTGAGTTGACGTAGCGGCTTGGAGCGGCTGGTCAGCAGAGCGGCCGTCTTCCCGACGTTGACGGCCATCCTCCACTTGTCCAGCCATTCCGGCAATAAGTCCAGCAGACGCTGCATGCGGTTGGTGGCGACGATCTGGTGATAAGACGACGCGAAATACGCACTGTCGTCAGCGAAGAGCGACAACAGCACGTCCTCCTCCCCTTCCCGCAGATGGTGGCGCAGGGTGGGGATGTCATCCGTATACGCCGCGTATAAGCGCGGCGATATACAACTGCCCTGGGGTACTCCGGCTTGGATGGTGCGTGGTTGGAATTCGGCACCATCCACTGCCACGTAAAAGCTACGGCCGCTAAGGAATGACGCCAGCACTCGCACATAAGCAGGCGGCATGGTGGTATCCAGGATCTTGACCAGGAGCCCGGCGTGCCACACGCGATCGCAAGCCTTCTCGATGTCGAGAAAGACCCCCACGGTGTAGCGCCCGTTGTTCCGCTCACTGGTCAGGTGGTTAATGACCCTCGCCAGCTGGAGCGTCGTCGAGTGGCCCCTGCGGAATCCAAACTGCTCCTCGCGCAGGGGCAGGTGAGGCGTGACTCGACGCAGCAGCAGACGCTCAAACAGCTTGGCTATGTGCGAGAGCAGGGTGATCGGCCGGTAGCTTCCAGGCAGGCGGCGGTCCTTCCCCGGCTTGGGAAGAACTATGATCTTCCCGGTCTTCCACGCCTCTGGGAAGTGACCGGTGCGGAGTACTCCGTTGAATAGGCTCGTGAGCGCTACGAGACCCGTTCGGGGCAGCAGCATCAGCGCGGCGTTGGTGATTCCGTCGGGGCCTGGTGCTTTTCGCTTGTCGAGGCGAGCAGCAACCGACCGCAGCTCTGACAGGAAGATAAAGTCCTCTCCCCGGAGCGGCGGTATAGGGGCCGACAGGAACCTCTCCAGCTTGCTCTGGACAGCCGCGTGATGACGGATGACGTGGAGGTTGGAGGTGTTGGGGGCGTTGGGCGTAAATGTCTCTTCCAGGTGGGCCGCCAGGATCTCAGCACGATCCATGGCGGCGTAGTTACGTCTACCCGTTGCATCAAGCAACGGGTAGATGGGGGTGTCATGTCCGGTAAGTTTCTTGCAGAGAGAGTACAGCGCTGTGTCGTGCTCTGTCGCTCGATCGACGGTATACTCCCACCGCGCCTCGTCGAGAGCAACTATGGCACGTGCGATCTTCTCTGCAAGCCGGTTTAGGTCAGCCTTCACCCTGGGGCAACGAGTGCGAGCCCATAGGCGGCGTAGGGTGCGCTTCCGTCTGAGCATGCAGCGGAGCGAGCTTGGCAGGTCCTTCCTTCGGTTGGTGTGTGGTGAAGTCGACGTGGTGGTGGTCGCTGCTGCCTTGGCGGCGATGATCGCCTCGGTGACGAGTGCAGCAGCATCGTCGACTTCCGAAGGGGTGGTGATCGGGCCTGCTAGCTCAAGCCCGGCGAGCTCGGCGGTGTAGCGCTCCCAGTTAGTCCGTATGCGCGGCGGGCGGGGCACTAGGAAGCCTCCCTGGGTGGCTAGGGTGACCAAAACCGGTACGTGTTGGGTGTCGAGATCGTAGAGGACCTCGACATCAAACGGGTGGTCGAGTCTGTGGTGCAACACGATGTCGATGACGTCCGGCTGGGCGCGCGGGTCGGTGGGTATGTGGGTCGGCGCTCCTGGACCCACCACACCGTACCCGCTCCTCACGCTATCTTCGTGCAGGCGCCTCCCGTCCGCAGTGATAATTCACGATCCCCACGCGTGATGTTTCGCGTTGAGATCGCCCATGATCACTGCGGGTCCCTGCTGTGCGAAGATGGTCCCGACATCCGTGTTGCAAAAGGTCAGTCCGGGTGGTTTGTAGGCGGCATAGATACGGAGCTCTTCGTTCCCTACGTTGACTCGCACTCCTTGTGTGCGAGTGCTGGTGAACGGCATGTGCTCCAACTCCTCGTGTATGATATCCCTCCGCCACCCAGCTACGCGCAGTACTCGCCGGCTAGTCCGCTAGATGGCGGTATATGCGCGAGCTAGGATGGCGCAAAATTTATTTTTCAAAATTTATCTATCATGGCTCGCGCACTCCCAACAATCCACGGCATTCACTTCCCCCCCTCCCCCCCCGACCGATCTCCCCTTATTCGGAGTTTTCCTGCCCAACTCCGAGCTCGCATTCACCTAATGAGGCGAGTTGCATGTTCCTCCCCTCTTCCAAATTATTCTCCTCCCTCTCTCTTTTTTAGATATAGCTATGACATTACTAACAGGAACAGACAGACTGACTTCAAGACATCCCGATCGGGTCGCAGGCCTCCCGTTGCCAGTGCGCCTCGACACATATATAGCCGAATACCGTTTAAATATTCAAATAAAATTATAAAATCTGCTAAATTCAAAATTGGATATAACATAGAACTATCTACATGCGAAAGAGACTATTTGAACACACGTGAAAGTGAATGTTTTATAAGATAAGATAAACTCCCTCCTTTACCCTTATAATGATTAAATTTGGTGATATAAATCTGCTAATAGGATAATGAACAATTAATTTATAAGTTCAAACATAATATATTTATGTGAAAAATAAGAAGGCATTGGAGAAGAGTGCGCGATCTAAATTCTACCACGCCTGTGTATAATACGTCGCATACATGAATATATACTTGTGTATATGCAAGTGTATAGCATAATAAATTGAAATATCCCTAGAGAGACACAGCAACATCCAGGGATAAATTGGATCGACCGGCCAACTACGAATGAAACTTCGAGACTTTAAAATATAATACAACTCTAGTGTAATAATTTAAATCATATAGTTATCATCATCTTTATTTATTCATTTACTTATTTTAATACTTAATAATTAATTTTAATACTTACTAGTAATATTCTGAAACTTTGAAGGAGATAAGCCTATTTTCTTGTATTTTCCCACTTTTAGTATTTTTAGTAGTATAATTTCTTAGGATAAATTAATAAATTTAGGACAGCGCCATCTAGCGGCGAGGACGCACTGGTAAAACAAATCGGAACCATTTACTATGCACGCCTACCCCTCAAGGGTATGCGAGAAGACCCCCCCTTCATTTACTATGCAGCAATTAAATATGTTTTGGTATTTCTTTCTTTATTACTTAATTAATTAATTGTATGCGATTTAATTTAAAATCATTAAGTTAACGATAAATTGCCTTAAATAATTGAACTACAACACGGACTAAAACCTAATTATTAACACTTAATCTGTATAAAGTTGACACTGACTAGCTCAGTGATAATTCATGAAAAGTAAAACTCTAATTTATAAAACGGCTCATTGACCGTTGATTGGATGTACCTCTGTAGTTATATAACTACTTAATTTCTTCTTTTTTTTTTTTTCTCTTTATTTTCTTTTTACTAGTAATAGTAGCGTTATATTTTTGCTTGTAATTGTAATCACAATTGGTTAAAAATAAAATACATATTGGATATTCTCCTCAAAATTTGCAAACATTACGCGTTAGAGCTAGAGCTAATCAACAGGGTGGGTCGTTGCAATTTAGCGGACACGGGACTCAGCGCGCGGCTGCTCAACTACATATAACATATCTACACACACACTACTACAAAACATACAACATGTCAAGCACAGGGGACTCTTCGGGGGATTTCATCCGTACTCCCTCTCCAGAACAGCAGAGAGCGTCACAGCTGTCCTCTTATACCCGGGAGGGGTTTGCGTGCGATATCGTCGGCCTCGGAGAAGAGACCCTGCGGGATCTCTTCTCCGAGGTTGATAGTCACCTCCAGATTCTGTGTGCCGCCATCGACGACCCCGTTAGACTGGACCACTTCCGGCGCGCTGGGGTTCGGGATTCAGCCCTGAACCTCAGAAAGTACGCCGCATCTGTTCGTCGGCAATTCAACGCACACCTGGCCAGCTGTACACCGGGGCCTCCTCCGCCTCGCGCACAGGCAGAAGCTGGTGGTAGCCCCAAGGCCAGTGGACCTAGGCCCATGCGGGAGTGGGTCATCGCGGAGAGGCAAGAGAGGGCACGCGACTTCTGCCGGGTAATGGGGAAGAAAGCGGACGCCATAATTGAGAAAATCACATCCGGCAAGTCTGTAACGCGCGTCGCCAAGGAGGCCGTTATAGACAAAGCTCGCGACATACGGGGGCTCGCGGAGGATTATACTCGGCAACTTATTGCCGAGTACGACGATCAAGCCTCGATTAGCGAGCGGGATGTTCGAGAGGAGGTCGGCGAGGGCCAGATACAAGTAGCACCGCAACACATGCCGATCGTGAAGGCTGACGCGGTGTGACGCTGGGAGTGAATAAAAGACTCACCAACAGTCAACAACAAATTTAATGGGTCGTAAGAGGTCTACTGCCCGTCTATGCAATGCTCCGTAAGAGGGTAGGTGTGCGCTAGGTACTGCCCTGGCTTTGTCTAGATGCGGAGTGGGCCGTGCAGCGTGCGCCCGGAGAACGATGAGTCGACCCGAAGCACGTCGGGCCCGGACTCAAGGCCACTAAAGTCCGGCTCTGGCTGAGAAGGGGGCAAAAGGTACCTGGCTTAAGCCCAGGTATGGCACCCTGAAAATGACGTCCAGCGTGTTAATTTCTTTCAGTGCCTTCATCTCCTCTGATTGCGTGCACGGCAACGTAGGCAAAGCAGGGCTAATGCGCTAGTGAAAAGGTGATGTGCATGTCGCAATCAGTACGGAGAATAAAGAGAAGAACAAAGAAAAGAAAAATGTGAAATTTAAAGATACAATGAAAAATAAAATTAAAATGATTTAAAACATGTTAAATTTAAAAAGAAAGTTAAGATAAAAAACTACAAATGAAACTACAATGGAAAAGTACTGAGGTTAAATTAAGGACGTTTGACAATGACGTCGCTAAGCAAATACAATGTTAGAAATTCTTCAGCACTTACCCGATTTTGGGGTTATAACAACAAGTTATAAGCGTATCACGCCTATAAAAACAAATTTAAGGCTTTAGGTTTTAAATATAAAGAAAGCCTATATTATATCGTAAAAAAATGCAGCACGGCTAGACGCGACCACTCGCTGTCAAAGATCGTGTCGTCCTGCGGCCTGCCCGATTGACGAAGCGGCGGCCGCGCCGGCCGGCCGGTTCGCCTTTCTAAATTCAAGGGCAACGCTGTCGGCCGCGCAGGGAGGGACCACCGCTCGGCAACAAGCAATTATATATTTAAAATGAATATATGTTTTAAATAAAAAAATAACATAATATTACGTTACAATACCCCCCTTTCCAACGAAAGGATTTTATTTAAATAAAATCCGCACTATAAGTTTCTTATTTGTATGTATCCATTCAAAACCCTTTCAAACTTCCATTCTTCACGCATACATAAAAAAACGTTAGCATCTAATCGAGAGGTTACTAACGCGATCTATCATTTAATGAGTAATCAACACGAGTACAAAAGAAATTGACAACTCATACAAATATTACAGTGGTCGGGAAGATCGTTAATGATAAGGAAGTAACGTTGTCATAAAAAAAATATTTTTAATTTATTTTATTATATTTATAAATTTTATTTTTTTTAAACTATTCATTAATTTTATATCTTTGATATGCCAGCAACCTATATTTTTTCCAGACATGTCCTGTAACTCATACACTAAGGGCGACTTTTTGGAAATAACTTTAGCTTTTAAAAATTTGGGAGCTAGCTTTTTAGAAAATTGATTTTCTTTATTGCTTAAAAAGTAAGCGCGCTTCATAACAATATCTCCTACATTATATTCCACAGATTTGCGGCGAAGATTGTAATGAGTAGTGTTTTTGACGTGAGCATCCCAAAGCTTAGCCTGAACTTTATTAAATATTTCGGAAAGGAAACCTAAGTTTTCGGCATACCATTCTCGCGGCAAAAACAATACTTCGTCACCCAAATCTGTATCTACATAGTGAGTACCACAAGTGACTAATTCTCTGCCGAATACTAAAAATGAGGGCGTAAAACCAGTCGCCTCATTTACCGAATTGTTAATGGCGAACTGCACTTTAGGAATAAAGACATCCCAAGTTCGATGGTCGTCCTCTACAAAAGTTGAAAGGCAAGTTATAATGGTTCTATTATAACGTTCCACAGTGTTAACCTGTGGTGTGTATTTTGGAGTATAAAATACATTGGGGACATTATAAAGTTTGAAAAGTGACTTTGTTATTTTGCTAATGAATTGGCTACCATTATCTAAGAAAATAGTTTGAGGCACACCATGAACGAGAAATACTGTGTCCTCTAAAATTTTTGTAACTGCCATAGAAGTAGCAGCTCTTAACGGGAATATTAAACAGAATTTAGAAAAACAGCATGTAATTACCAAAATATAACTATGTTGTTTTCGAGTGACAGGAAGAGGGCCCATCAGGTCAATCGAAATCATTTGAAAGGGACGGCAACATTGTTTTGGCCTACCCATTTCACCTAAGGTCAAATGGTTTTGTGGTTTGTACGAGAGACATTTGGTACATGAACCAACGAATTTAACAATGTCTTGGTGCATACCTGGCCAAAAATATCGTAAGGCAAGCCGACGGTAAGTTTTAAAGATGCCGAGATGACCAGCTTTAGGATCAGCATGATTTTCGGTAATAACTTGCTGTCGCAATTCGCTAGGAACTACCTCTTTCCATGAAAACTCTGAAGTTAAATTATTATTAAATTTATTTTTTGAAAGCCTATATAAACTGTTATTTTTAATAAGAAAATTTTGAAAATCTTGAGGTTTAGTGAGACAAGAATTATAAATATTTTTATACCACGAGTCCGTAGTGGTAAGATGAATACCTGAAGTACTAATTGCATTAACTGGAACTGCTCTTGAAAGTGCATCGGGGATAACATTGTCGACGCCACGTCTATGTTTAAGCTCAAAATTAAATGTGGACAATCGAACACCCCAGCGAGCTAATCTTCCAGTAGGGTTATTTAGAGACAGGAACCATTTTAGAGCACTGTGGTCTGTATAGACAGTAAACTGTTTACCGTTCTCTAAATAGCACCTCCAGTGTTCTAATGCGACTAAAACCGCTAAAGTTTCGCGCTCCGTTATGCTGTAGTTCTTTTCTGGCCCTGACAATGACTTGCTCATATAAGCAATAGGATGCTCCTTGCCATTTATAGTTTGGGTTAGCATAGCACCCACCCCATAATTGCTGGCGTCAGTATGCACCTCAAATGGCTTATCATAGTCTGGGCAAGAGAGAACCGGAGCGGAAATTAAACATTCTTTTAATCTTTTGAATGCTGCATCAGCCTCAGGGGACCAGACAAACGGTGGTGCACCCTTCTTACAAGAAGTTAATTTATTAAGTGGGCCGGCTATAGTGCTGAAGCTTGGTACAAAACGCCGATACCAGGTAGCCGTTCCAAGAAAGCGCTTTATGTCCTTGCGACAAGTAGGTGTCGGGTAATTAAGGATAGCTTGTACTTTCTCTGGATCGGTGCGTAGTCCACAGCTGTCGACAACGTAACCTAGATATCGTAGTTGGCTACGAAAGAAATGACACTTATCTAAATTAATTGTCAGATTCGCCTGCTTCAATTTCTCCAACACACGCAGTAAAATGGAGACGTGGGAATTGAAGTCATTCGAGACGATAATGATGTCGTCAAGATACGCGAAGACTTTGAGGTCAAATTCCCTAAAAAGCAGGTCAACCAATCTCTGCTGAGTCGCAGGTGCGTTAGTGAGTCCAAACGCGGTACGTTTGAAACGAAAAGTACCACGACTAGGCACGTAGAAGGCTGTTTTGTCTCGATCCTCGGTAGCTATAGGTATTTGCCAAAATGCCTTGGACAAATCGATGCTGGATAGATAGCGAGCATCACGTAAGTTGTCCAAGATCTCAGAAACGTAAGGCAGATTATAAGCATCGCGTTTTGTAACCGAATTTAATTTTCGACTGTCGAGACAGAAACGGGGCTCGCCATTCTTTTTGGTGACTAAAAGAACTGGTGATGACCAAGCACTCTCACAAGGCTCAATTACGTCGAGACCTAACATTTCATCAACTTGTTCGACAAGAATACGCTGTTTTTCCGGAGAAAGCCTATAATAGCGTTGTCGAATAGGTTGTGCATCTCCAGTATCAATACGGTGAGTGATCAGCTTGGTTTCGCCTAAACCCTTAAATTCGGCAGAGATGTCATTAAATTGCGCAATTATGTTGTCAGCTATAGACCGTTCTGAGACATCTAAATGGTCATACGCTTGAATAAAAGAAGCACGATCAGTGTTAAGACTGGAATTCAAAATTTGAGGTTCAGAAAAAGTTATACATTTAAGATATTTAGGAAAAATATTAAATTTGTGCCAAAAATCTATACCTAATATTAATTCAATGTTAATGTCTGGCACCACATAAGCTTTAATAATATGAAATTTATTCTGAAAAATAATTGGCAGGTCCATATAACCGATGCTGGTCATAATTTGACCTCCTGCAGCTGTAACTGATATATGGTGATCTTTATGTAAAATGAGACCTTGAGATTCAAAATTTTTGTAAATGTTTTTCCCGATAATAGTAACCGCAGAGCCTGAATCTAATAGACCATTTAAAGTTATATCATTAATTTTAACTGGGGCATAAGGCCTAGAATCATTAATTGGTTCGTTCTGCAGAATTGTGTCTATTTTATAGTTATTGAAATAAAATTTAATGGTTTGTAACCATGTTTCCCAATCATCTTTATCAAATTTAGGAGATGACTGGTTAGTAACACAGTTCTGCAGCTCTACTAGTTTTTTGAATTGGTAGGTTTTTGTTTATTACAGTCGGGGCATTGAGGAGTCTTAACACCCTCATGACCGCAAACGAAACAAAATATTTTACTTTTGTCCGCCCGACATTGACGCAAGTTATGCGTGTTATTACGACATCGAGGACAAAAAGGTGTACTCGAAGTTGTTTGCAAAGAATGTACATATTTACTATTATTATTATTGTAATTATAAGTTTTATTTTTATTATAGTTATAATTAGGATAAGTTTTATTTTTGTTTTCTGTATTATAATTTTTATTGTAATTAAAATTTGATGTATGTTGATTATAATTTGATTTATAGTTAAAATAAGGTTTATTTGTACTGGTATGAGCATATGCATATTCTGGGGCTAAAGTGTCTGACGTTTTCCTAGGAGGATCTTGGAAACTAGAAAGACGAGCTTGGACATTTTCGTAATTACGACATATAGTCCTAACAGTATCAATATCTTTAATGTCTGGGTTAGATGCTAACGTACTCGCATAACAAGGTCTAATATTATGAAGAATAATATCAAGTTTTTCATCTTCCGTTAAATTCTTTGAAAGTCGCGAAAACAAACCGGACATAATCGAAAGATAAATAACTATATTTTCCTTTTCGCCTTGTGTACGAGCCCTAATTTCCGAGAGTAGCCTATAATCGTAATCAGCTTGATCAAAATCATTTTTCAATAATATAACAAGATCGTTCCAACTAGAGACCGAATCTTTTATACTCCTATACCAGTGAAGGGCATTATCGGTAAATATTTCAGTAGCATTCGAGAGTATTTTATCACATGTAATATGTTTTGCCTGGCAAAATTCGTTTACCCGTTGAATGAACGAACGAACGCAAGATTTGCCATCGTATTTTAATTTGGAAAAATTATTAGAATTTCCACCGTCACAATTAACAGTTATATTGACTGGTAAACTAGAACTAGCAGTCACGTTCGGAACATCACTACTTAAGGTGGCTAAGGGATCTAGACTAGTATCCTTAAGGTTGTTAAGTTTAGATGTATATTGCTTAAAAACGGTAACGCACTGTTGGTAGTCTTCATTGGTTTTATCATCACTACTAATACGATTCAGACGATGGTATAAATGATTTAATAAATTTTGAGTGCGCATAAATGTGCTCTTATCAAAAGGAGTAGATTTTAAATTACTATCTACTTTCTCAAGTGTACTGACTACACCTAAAACATCTTCCGAAATCTCAAAAGGACTGGTAAGAATATCTTCAGAAGGAAACAGAGGACCGCATTTAGCAATTTGCTTGCGTAAATCTTGTACAGTTGAAGCAGGTACTTCGCCTCTAATAGCAACTTCATACTCAAGCTCAGTTTTATGAAGCGACATAAATTTTACCGGAAACATGATTGCAAAAAAAATTCGAAAAGCAAAAATGAAAATATTTAAATTAGGTGAATGCTGAAGAATTTCGATAAAAAACAACTAAATACTCCGTCTGTTACAAAATAAAATTTTAAATTAATAACGTTTTGGTTGTTCTTTTTGATGAAATGAAATAATGAGATGAAAATGGAGCAAAATGAAAAAATTGCAAAAAAGAAAAAAAAATTGCAACAAAAAATAAAAAAGGCAAATTAAAATAAAAAAAATAAAAAATATGCAACTATTGTGTACGGACACATTCACAAAAAAATCTATTTCAGAATTAATTAAAAAAATTAACAGAAAGATTTTTTTTTTGTCAACCGTACTTATAGTAAGTCGAAGTTATATAATTAACAAAATAAAGTTTTCAATAATAATTGAACGACTTTAAATTTATGAAATTACACGAATTAGATTTTTTTTTACAGCAAAATAAAATTTAGTAACAACAATTTAAAAATTATAATTTGTAGACACTGTACACAGTTACACAGTTGTGCGTACACCTTAGTTGCTAGCAACCAAAAAATAAAAAGAAAAGAAAAGAACGTTTTACAAAAAATAAAAGACAAAGCACATACACCAATAAGTATCACTACCTCCTTAAGAAGCAAAGCATGACCATGAAGAACCACGACAAGGGCGCCAGTGTGACGCTGGGAGTGAATAAAAGACTCACCAACAGTCAACAACAAATTTAATGGGTCGTAAGAGGTCTACTGCCCGTCTATGCAATGCTCCGTAAGAGGGTAGGTGTGCGCTAGGTACTGCCCTGGCTTTGTCTAGATGCGGAGTGGGCCGTGCAGCGTGCGCCCGGAGAACGATGAGTCGACCCGAAGCACGTCGGGCCCGGACTCAAGGCCACTAAAGTCCGGCTCTGGCTGAGAAGGGGGCAAAAGGTACCTGGCTTAAGCCCAGGTATGGCACCCTGAAAATGACGTCCAGCGTGTTAATTTCTTTCAGTGCCTTCATCTCCTCTGATTGCGTGCACGGCAACGTAGGCAAAGCAGGGCTAATGCGCTAGTGAAAAGGTGATGTGCATGTCGCAATCAGTACGGAGAATAAAGAGAAGAACAAAGAAAAGAAAAATGTGAAATTTAAAGATACAATGAAAAATAAAATTAAAATGATTTAAAACATGTTAAATTTAAAAAGAAAGTTAAGATAAAAAACTACAAATGAAACTACAATGGAAAAGTACTGAGGTTAAATTAAGGACGTTTGACAATGACGTCGCTAAGCAAATACAATGTTAGAAATTCTTCAGCACTTACCCGATTTTGGGGTTATAACAACAAGTTATAAGCGTATCACGCCTATAAAAACAAATTTAAGGCTTTAGGTTTTAAATATAAAGAAAGCCTATATTATATCGTAAAAAAATGCAGCACGGCTAGACGCGACCACTCGCTGTCAAAGATCGAGTCGTCCTGCGGCCTGCCCGATTGACGAAGCGGCGGCCGCGCCGGCCGGCCGGTTCGCCTTTCTAAATTCAAGGGCAACGCTGTCGGCCGCGCAGGGAGGGACCACCGCTCGGCAACAAGCAATTATATATTTAAAATGAATATATGTTTTAAATAAAAAAATAACATAATATTACGTTACAGCGGCAACTAATACTGACTCTGACCCACGCGGACCCCCTCACGAGGAAACAATGTCGCGAGTCCGGGGGGAGACTCGAGGCCCTGTAGACCGTTCGACGAGTCTCAAGTCTCCACCCGGGGCACACGGGGTGATGGGCATGGGAGGAGCCGTATACCAGCCTGGACTGGCGGTTGCCTCCTCTTCCCCCATTAAAGAGACCCTCCTGGCAGGGACACACACACACGCAGCACACTCACACATGCACACTGAGGGTGCACACCTATCACAACAGCAGCTCGACGAGCTGAAACGGGCTCTGACCGAGTGCGTCGGTGAGAGCATTCGCAAAGAAATGGACGGGGTGAAACGCGCCGTCGCGACCGAGGTGGCAACGGCGCGCCCCACCTACGCCTCGGTGACCGCGCGCACCATTAGCCAGGCGGACGCCAGCGCGCAATCAGCGGCACGCTCGACCCGGCCCGACGCGGTTCCCACTTCTGACCCGAGGTGGCCTAGAGGGAGGTTTAAGCCAAGGCCCGCCATTATAATCGGGGCCAGTGAACCGGGCAAAACCAGGGAGGATGCTCTGGCACTCTTTCGCAAGAGATGTAACTTCCGCGATCGCCCCTACGGACCCGAGGATGCGGAATTCATCTCTAACAATAAAGTCAGAATTGAATTCCTCACCTTCGAGCAGCGAGATGACGCATTGGCCATGGCCAGCGGGGCCGAAGGACTTTCTGTCCAAGCGGGGCGCAGTCCATGGCCCATGCTCATCTTGAAGGGGGTATCGCGTGAGGTACCTCACCAAGAGTTGCCGGGCATCATTACCCGGCAGAATCCGGATCTAGGTGCCGGAACGGGGGAGAACACAGAGTTGCTAAAATTTAAATTCCTGCGGAAAAATAACAATCCAGAGTTATATAATGTTGTGTTCGAAGCGGAACCAACCTTCTGGAGGTCTGCGATGGAGAAAGAGCGTATCAACGTAGACCACCAGAGGGTGTTCGTCCAATACTTCTCTCCCTTCCTGCAGTGTTATGCGTGTCTGAAATTCGGACATACGCAGCGACACTGCAGAGCCGACACCGCGACCAGACCATGCTGGTACTGTGCCGAATCGGGCCATAAGGCACAACACTGCCCCGACAAGGCTGAAAATAAGAGGCCTAAGTGCTACAACTGCGTTAACGAAAACCCACCGCCCAAGGGGACTCACCACGAGGCCACATCGGATGATTGTATCACGCGATGGTCTAAGAAGATGTATGTCGAGAGCCGGATCGACTACGGGTTCGACTGCGGGTTCTAGGCGGACGCCAGGCAATTCTGCGATGCCTCGCCCTCGCGTGGTACCGCTGGTCGGATCTCTGGCGGCCCGGCTCTCGGCATGCTTCTTTCTTACCGAGGGACACAACACACTTGGATATGCAGCACACCTCACACAACACAAGCATCACACACACACAATAACGGGCACAGAAAAAGTTTAATCGGAAGATGAACAGCCGTAGCGAGGAGTTAACAAACTAACAATACTGAGAGTAACTAAGATTAATAAGAAAGCTTGGTTATAATGTACATAATTTGTAAATAAATTTGGTATACTAGAATAGGTATATTGAAATTTAGGCTAAGAGGTTTGCTTTAGTTAGTAAGAGTAATCAGTTTAAACCTGGGTATAACAAAATAACTTAGTGTGTAAAAATTTATCAAAAGGCTTTACAAATTGAATTATGTAATTTAGGATAAGATGTTTGTTAGCTAGTAAGCCAGTAGGATAAGAACCATTTTAAATTTGGTCTCAACAAAACAATCAAGTGTGTAAAAATTTATCAAAAGGCTGTACAAATTAGGAATTTAGCGAATTAGGTTAAAATGTTTGCTTAGCTAGTAAGTCGTTTGTTTGTTTAGTCAGTAAGTCAGTAGGTTTAGAATCACTTTAAACTTAGGCTTAACAAAATAATTAAGCGTCAAAAATATATCAAAAGGCTGTACAAATTGAATTAAGTAATTTAGGTTAAGATGTTTGTTTAGTTAAGTGTTAAGTAAGGCATAGACTAGTTTCCCTTCCCACTTTCTGCTATCCCCCTACAGTGTCATAGAAATTTCCCATCCCAAAGCACAGACGGGGCGGCGGTGGACGTATCCAATAGCGGACGCCGTCACCCCGACCTGGAGCGAGTTTGGCCACACTGTTCGGCGTTTCTCGCCAGTGACTCATCAATATAACATCAGCGAGTCACTGAAAATAGGAAAAAAAAAAAAAAACCTAACCTAACCTAACCTAACCTAACCTAACCTAACCTAACCTAACCTAACCTAACCTAACCTAACCTAACCTAACCTAACCTAACCTAACCTAACCTAACCTAACCTAACCTAACCTAACCTAACCTAACCTAACCTAACCTAACCTTTTTTCTTTTTTTTTTTTTTTTTTTTTTTTTTTTTTTTTTTTTTTTTTTTTCCGAGGGGAAACTCCTAACGAGTACACACGCCGTCATGGGAGCCGACGACGTGGTTATGTGGGGTTCGCACCCACTAAAACCCCCCGGTGTCCATCTCACGCCTTAATGCGGCAGCCACGGTACCCTATTTGACCGCGACCTCGCAGCGTTGCCGCCCTAACGGCCCTCCTCAGAGCAGGGAGTTCCTTACGCCTCTCGACCACCTCTGGGATGCACCTAAAGACACTAGATGCATCCTAGAATAAGACCCTTGTAAGGGCGCCGGGTCCCCCATCACCCGACGTCCAGGATCTCAACATCGTCGCTGGCTGTAGACGGTCGAGTATCGACCGCAGCAACGACGGCAGGTTCCGAAGGGGAACTAGTAATTGGTTCCTTCCGGAACCCGCGGCGCTTTCTGACGGGGTTGCAGAGCCTGCTCCCCATCCAATGATTTGCCGGGAGACCAGCCCTAGCGCAAGGCCCACATTTAGGGTCTCGCGAGCATCGCGTAGCGATGTGGCCGGTCTCACCGCATCGATAGCACTCAGTGCTTCTATCGACTTTCGAGTCACAGTTCGCCCGAAAGTGACCAACCTCTAAACACCGGTAGCACCGCTGTATCCGCTTTCCAAGAAGCTCAACGCGTGCCGTACACCATCCCACGCGGAGCTTCCCGATGCCCTCCAACTTTAGCGCCACAGCCACCGGACAACGCACCCACACCGTGCAGTATCCAGCAGCGTTGTACTTTAACTCCCCGACCTTTACTTGCCCGGTAACGCATCCACCAGATGTAGCCACAGCATTGGCCACTTCAGAAGCCGAGGCAACATCTTCCACACCCACAAGGCGCAGTTCCGCAGTCTTAACGGGTCTGGAAATCCTCACCAACTCTTGACCCACAGACTCCTTTAACTTTTCAGCGAAGATGTCTGCCTTGACCCCATTCGCGTTTTCGGAAACTTCAAAAATCCTTCCACCAGTAGCCGACCGTCTGAATGTTACCGACGGGATCCCCAGAGCTGAGAGATCTAACTTCTCCTTTGCTTGGGCAACGACATCTCTGTAGGTCACTCCACATTTTATTGCGGTGTCGGTCAAAGTGACCACCACCGCGGAGGAGTTAGGTACCCGTACCTTAGGCTTTCTCCTCCTCTTCTTCTTCCTCTTCTCCATATGACCAGAAGATACGCTCTGGATTGAAGCCATCGCAGGTTTAACTGGGACAGGGTTCCGAACTGTCGTCGCGTCCTCTTTTCGCCTTCGGTTTCTCTTTACAACTGTGGCCCACTGAGAAGCCAGTGGAACCACAGGAACTTTAGCCCTTTCTGCATATGTGTGGTCATCGCACACACGTGTCTCAACTCTTGCGATTTTCGCCGGCTTAGGCCCTAGCGAATATTCCTCGGGAGTCGCTATATAGCTTGCATCCACCATAGTAGACGCATCCTTCCTTTGAGGCCTTGTTGCAGAACTAGCAAGACGCCTTAAATCCTGTTCTTGGGTGAAACTTGACACGCGCCTCTTTAATTTATCCACCTCTTTCCGGAGATTCTCAATTTCCGTGCGGAGATCACATTTTTCAATCTCGCTGCGTTGCATCATTTTTTTCTGCATCGCAGACTTATCCACCAGTGTGCAAATGCCGTTCCATAGCTCATTGCTGTACAAGCCAGCCAAATCCACCAAGTTACGGATCTGTTTTCTGCTCACATTAGGATCATCGATTCTCTTAACCGTCTCATCCATCAGATCAAGATTGGCCAGAAAACGATTTCCATCCTCTTTCTTCGTTCGAGCCTCAATTGTTTTATCGACAAAGTTGTTCTTCTCATCACAAGTCATTTCAAATTGGAATTTTGATTCGACTTTTTCGTCGCATTCCATTGCCTCTCTCTGAGCCTCCTTCGACTTCGTCGAAGTGTCAATTCCTCGCCTCGATTTCCCCGGTCCAATTCTGTCCAGGAAAAAACCTCGTGGCCGGAATGAGGTTATTTTTCGTGCTTATAGGGCGCGGCCCCAAGGCGGTCACGTGGCCAGCATCGTGATGTCAGCGTCGGTTTTGGTCAGGCGCGAGTCGGATCGGGCCTATGACGTCACGATTTAATTATTTTGTATGGAGACGGGATCACGCGGCAACCACGTGATCACTGCGTGATCACCCCGTGACCGCCCCATGTCGTGTCTTCTCTTCAAGTCGGTGGCGGTCGGTACCTGAGTTCCGACCCGACACCGGGCCCGGATGTTCCTAGCACCCGGACCCGATATCGGGTCTTCCATCATCCCCCGGAGGTGCGACAAAAATGTCGCAGTGTCGTGCGACTGACCCGCGACAAGTACCTCTGACACCCCGCCCCCTCCTTTCCCCAATGTCAGTATCCAAAACACTCCCCGCGCCCACCCTCTTACCCAAAACATGCCCTACCTAGTCCCATAGGAAGTAAAATCCGAATCCCCCAAAAAGTAATCCACCCATATCTTTTGCATCCCCCCATATTTTCAAAATCTAAAAACGGATCCCATAGCCCAAAGAGTCCCTCTAAACACCCCCACAAAAATTTTTTGAGTTTCCGTTTTCCCGATCCCGGGAAATAGCGGGAAATGCGCGACCTATGATAGCCCTAAGTAAGTTAAAATAGATTTTTCCAAATTTTAATCCGCCCATATCTTTCGCATCCTAGCATATTTTCAAAATTTAAAAATTGGGTTAGTATCCCGAAAAGTCCTCCTAAAGGCACACATAAAAATTTTTTACTTTAAATTACTCTATTACTTACTTTTTATTAATTTACTTTAGTACCAAATTGCCAACCTTCTGTTAGCAACTATGGTACAAATTCGGATTTAGCGCCACTCTAAAGCGCGGCCCGACTCTGAACTACTACGTAATATGGGTGGACGTAGTCTCATGAGTCTCGTGCGGACGCGCGCAGTGAACGGACGCATATTGTGAACGTTATCGCTGCGCGTATCGTGTGAGACGTAAAGTTCGTCAGTTTCGGTTAACGCCCCTGCACCCCTGCCCCCGGCGCCAGTTGTACTCGCCGCGACCCGTGTTGCGGCTCGAGGAAGCGGTCGGCAGCGCATCGCGTGCACCTGCTCCGCCGAAGCTGCCCGGACGCAGCGATCTGCACCGCCTTTCGTTGCAAAGACGTATGCAGACGTGCCCTCAGTGAAACCACCGTTCATTATCCCATTGTGTTTGTAGTCTCCGCCCCCGCTCGCGGGCGCCTAGCTGGGCCTCCCCCCAGGGGTCTCACCCGGCTGGGTTGCACGCGCCGAGGGTGCGTGGAGCTGCACTCGCACAGGAGCGGCTCACTAAGGTACCTCTGTAGTTACTATCCGAGTAGCATTACCCGCATTCGCAAAACTGCGCGACCATGTCCGGTCGGGGGGAGCCCCCCCCGAGGGACCCACGTATTAGGGGGGAGCGCCCCGCGTTCCCACGCGCTGTAGTGCGGCGCGACATACGGGACAACACTACTGTCCCGTTTACGCCGATCGCACCCGCAGCAGCGCCACCATCACCACCAGCGCCTGAACCACTACCACGCTTCCGGATTTCATCCGGCGAGCGAAAGTCGCCAGACTCCGCACCTTTGTTCTCCGCCGATGTAGCTGGGCTTACATCGGGCGGCGAAGCACCGAAGCGTCCGCGGGCTGCCGACTCTTCGCCCGAATCCCTCGAGGGAGACGACAAGCGTCCGAAGACGGACCAGTCGCCGACCACCTCGCTGACAACGTCGTCATCGTTCGACGTTCAGCTAACAGCCGAGCAAAGGACTCGGCCCACTCCACCGCCGGCCTCCTCGCCTCGGGACGACGGTGGCATGCGACCGCTTGCAGAGAGCGCGTCGCAGGGATCCGCCTCGTGGCCTCGAGACTCGACGAGCTACGCCGGATTCACCTCGTTGCCGTCTCCAATGGCGACGTCCCGCCCCCCTACCCCTCAGGCCGGGCCATCCGGCTACGCGGCCGCCGCCGCCGCGCCGCCGTCACCCCGGGCGCTCCAGCAGCGCCAGGAAGAGCTGCAGCGCCAGCAAAAACCGCAGGCCACTACCGGAGCGAAGACAGCGCGCTCCGAATACCCTCCCATCACCGTGGAGTGCCTCCCCAACTGGACGAGGCACTTCACCGCAGTCCGAGAAAAACTCGGACACGCTCCTAACGCCCGCCCGATGGGGAAGGGTGTCAGATTCCTCCCAAAGTCGGCGGAGGAATTTCGGGTGCTACAGAAGTACCTCCTCGACGCCGCTAAACAGGACCCCAACATCGCGTGGTTCTGTTATAGCCCAGCGTCGAGCCTGCCCAGCAAGGTAGCCATCAGAGGGCTACCACAGGACACCCCACCAGAGGAGGTCATCGCGGCGCTGCGATCCCTTGGGTATCCGGCGACCCAGGCGAGGGCCATACCACCGGTCAGAGGGCGGCACGGCTGCACATACTACGTGCAGCTGGAGCACCTGACCTTTGAAGAGCTCGGTCACCTGTACAGAGAGACCGAGCTCCTGTCGATGCCGGGCCTCACCATCGAGGCCTGGAAGGGCGGACGTGGCCCGCCCCAGTGTCACAGGTGCCAGCAGTTTGGCCATTCATCGGCCAACTGCCACCGGCCGCCTAAATGTGTCCGCTGCGCAGGCGGGCACCTGGCCCAGGACTGCGACAGGCCCCAGGAAGACGCACCCAAGTGCGCAAATTGTGGTAAAGCGCAGGTGGCGCGTGACCGACGATGCCCAGTCTTTCGCCGCGAGGCGCGGAAGCGCGGAATTAATGTCGCGCCGCCGCGCCCGGACGGGCAGGCGAAGAAGAGGGCAGGGAGGGGTGAGCAAGTTCCCCCCCCAACCGCAACACCTGCCGCCGCCATACGAGTCGCCGCAGCAGCGCCCGCCATCCCCGCAGTACGTCCCGCGGTAGCCGTACGCGCCGCCCCTGCCCCCGCGGCACGGCCCACAGTGGCCGTACTTGCCGCCCCCGCCCGACCCGCACTGAGTAGCGCCCCGCCGAAGCCCGGCGTGTCCATTCAAGCTACTCGACGGGGGGAAGCGGGAGGGGCTAACATAGTCCAAGAGCCGGCGACCAAACAACCGCCGGCCTATATCCCGACCGCCCTAGCTACTCGACGGGGGGTAGCGGGCGGGGTTACCATAGACCAAGAGCCGGCGACTCTGCAACCGCCGGCAAACGACCCGACAGGCAGGGGGGAGCCCCTGCGACGGAAAAGAAACCGGCGCAGGCGCAGGCAGCCGAGGCCAGCAGATGCTGAGCCCGCCGCCGCGTCCACACCGCACCCCAGGCCGCCAACATCAACATCGTTGGCGGCGATACCCGAAACTGCCGAGGCGCCGAGAAGCCGCGGCCACCGACTGGCCACAGAAGAGGCGGAGCTGCGAGCTCCGCAATATCCTACGTTCCTCCCGCCACCCCTCGCGCAGGACTCGGGCATTAATAATATTGTCCGGGTCCTTATTGAGGCGCTTACGGCGGCGCTCACTCATTATTTGAGCAACAGGGACGTAGTCGGCGCCATCACGGCAGCAATTACCCAGTTTGGGAGGTCGTATCAATGACCTCCCTACGAATCCTATATTGGAACCCGGGCGGCATCAGAGGTCACGTCCGTGAGTTAACATTACTCGCCCAGTCGCAGGATATCCACGTCATCCTCCTGGGCGAAACTAAACTCACGGACAGCGTCGAGCTCCGCGTGCCCAACTACTTCGTGTATCGCCGCGATGAAGTCTCTCCCCGGGGCCGCCCGTACAGAGGTACGGCCGCTCTGGTGCGGAGGGACATCATACACGAAGAGCTGGAGCACACCCCGTTCACTAGCACCCGCACACAGGGGGTGCGAGTCAACGTGGGCAACCAGGAGCTCCGCATCTATGCCGCCTACAAACCACCCGGACTGACTTTCTGCAGCACTGATGTCGAGGCAATCTTCGGGCAGCAGGGACCTGCAGTGATCGTGGGCGATCTCAACGCGAAACATCACGCGTGGGGATCACGAATCTTCACTGCGGTCGGGAGGCACCTGCACGAAGATAGCGTGAGGAGCGGGTACGGTGTGGTGGGGCCGGGAGCGCCGACCCACATACCCACCGACAGCCGCTCCCAGCCAGACGTCATAGACATAGTGCTGCACCATGGACTGGACAACCCCTTTGATGTCGAGGTACTCTACGACCTCGACACGCAACACCTTCCGGTTCTGGTCAACCTAGCCACCCAGGGAGGCTTCTTAGTGCCTCGCCCGCCGCGGACGCGGACGAACTGGGAGCGCTACACCGCAGAGCTTGCCGGGCTTGAGCTAGCAGGCCCGATCACTACACCTTCGGGAGTCGACGATGCTGCTGCGTTCATCGCGGAGGCGATCATCGCCGCCAAGGCAGCAGCCACCACCACCACGTCGACTTCACCGGATACCAATCGAAGGAAGGACCTGCCGAGCGCGCTCCGCAATATGCTTAAGCGGAAGCGCACCCTTCGCCGCCTATGGGCCCGCACTCGTTGCCCCAGGGTGAAGACTGACCTGAACCGGCTTGCAGAGAGGATCGCGCGTGCCGTAGTCGCTCTCGACGAGGCGCGATGGGAGGATACCGTCGATCGAGCGACAGAACACGACACAGCGCTGTACTCCCTCTGCAAGAAACTCACCGGACAAGACACCCCCGTTTACCCGCTGCTCGATGCCGCGGGTAAACGCACCTATGCCGCCAAGGATCGTGCTGAGATTCTGGCGGCACACCTGGAACAGACATTTACGCCCAACGCCCCCAACACCTCCAACCTCCATGTCATCCGTCATCACGCGGCTGTCCAGGACAAGCTGGAAAGGTTCCTGTCGGCCCCTACACCGCCGCTCCGGGGAGAGGACTTCATCTCCCTGTCAGAGCTGCGGTCGGTCGCTGCTCGCCTTGATAAGCGAAAAGCGCCAGGCCCCGACGGAATCACTAACGCCGCGTTGATGCTGCTGCCCCGAACAGGTCTCGTAGCGCTCACGAGACTGTTCAACGGAGTACTCCGCACCGGCCACTTCCCAGAGGCGTGGAAGACCGGGAAGATCATCGTTCTTCCCAAGCCGGGGAAGGACCGCCGCCTGCCTGGAAGCTACCGGCCGATCACCCTGCTCTCGCACATAGCCAAGCTGTTTGAGCGTCTACTGCTGCCTCGAGTCACGCCCCATCTGCCCCTGCGCGAGGAGCAGTTTGGATTCCGCAGCGGCCACTCGACGACGCTCCAGCTGGCGAGGGTAATCAACCACCTGACCAGTGAGCGGAACAACGGGCGCTACACCGTGGGGGTCTTTCTCGACATCGAGAAGGCCTTCGATCGTGTGTGGCACGCCGGGCTCCTGGTCAAAATACTGGACACCACCATGCCGCCTGCTTATGTGCGAGTGCTGGCATCATTTCTACACGGCCGTAGCTTTTACGTGGCAGTGGATGATGCCGAATCTCAGCCACGCACCATCCAAGCCGGAGTACCCCAGGGCAGTTGTATATCGCCGCGCTTATACGCGGCGTATACGGATGACATCCCCACCCTGCGCCACCATCTGCGGGAAGGGGAGGAGGACGTGCTGTTGTCGCTGTTCGCCGACGACAGCGCGTATTTCGCGTCGTCCTACCATCAGATCGTCGCCACCAACCGCATGCAGCGTATGCTGGACTTGTTGCCGGAATGGCTGGACAAGTGGAGGATGGCCGTCAACGTCGGGAAGACGGCCGCTCTGCTGACCAGCCGCTCCAAGCCGCTACGTCAACTCAGTCTGCGAGGCCAGGACGTAGAGTGGAAGACCACAGTAAGGTTTTTGGGGTGTGAGTTGGACCGCAGCCTGTGCATGATCCCCACGGTGAATCACGTCGTGGGTCGAGCTGCCGCTGCTAGGTCCAAGCTTCACGCGCTATTCACATCCCATCTACCTATGAACACCAAACTGCGGGTCTACGGTGCCTACGTCCGCTCGCGCTTGACGTATGCGGCACCCGCCTGGTACGCGTTATGTTCGGCGTACCAGAAGCGAAGACTGCAAGTCCAGCAGAACTGCTGCCTGCGACTGATCGTAGGAGCCCCGAGGTATGTGCGGAACGACGTCGTGCATCGGGATACCAAAATGCCGACCGTGGCGACGGACATACTCCTCAGTATGTCCGTCGCCTTGCGCGCCGGATGTTCGCGCGTGCGGACCACAGCGCGCACGTACACCTCCACGGCATCGCGCCACTCCATGCGCGACCACCCGATGGACGTTCCCTGCCTCGCGAGCTCCTACGGTCACCGTCTCCGCGGCCCGATGCGGATGACGACGGCGACGACGAGGACGACGCGACGGGCGAGAGGGCGACACCACGGATTATGACACCAGCGGATATGACACCACCTGACGACGACTTTGAGGTCTGGGAACTAATATTCCCAGACCTCCCCACCGAACCAGACATCCCTTAGGTCACTTAGGTGACCTGGGCTCACGGCCCAATTACCAACACCCTTAGGTCACCTAGGTGACCTCGGCCTACGGCCGAAACACAGACCGGGCTTAAGTGCCCGCGAGGAACTGCCCGGGCAAAGAGGTACGCCTCGAGGCCCGTACCCCGCTTACCCCCCACCCGGGGAGTCAGCGAGATGACCCTGCTGCTGGACGTAGTGGTCAGAGTCTCGCCACCCGGTTATGCGTAGTACTTTGCCATCTAGTTCATAGATGGCGGTAAATGCGCGAACTGGGATGGTGCAAAATCTTATTTTCAAAATTAACTATCATGGCTCGCACATTCCCCAAAAATCCATGGCATGTACCTTCCCTTCCCCCCCCCCCGACCGACCGACCTCCCCTTTTTCGGAGTTTTCCTGCCCAACTCCGGCCTCACTCTCACTTAATGAGGTGAGTATTATATCTTATCATGTTTTCTAAAATAAATTCTCCTCCACCTTACAAAATTTTCCTAAGAAAATAAACATGACAGACTGACTGACTCAAGACATTCCAAAGCGGGCCGTACGACCCCTTATATCTGTTTGCGCGAACGCAAGGACTTGCGAACTTCTTGAACTTTTTGACGGCCTTTACACCGCTCAAAAATATTTGTGTACGTTTTATTCAACATTGAACAATTGTGTTCGCACCAATAAATAAAAGACAAGACAGCAGGTATACTGTCTTTACACACTGACAAGTGGCAGCCTTTTACACTGCCCACTTTATTTTAAACTGAAGACGAAGCTTCCTGTGTTATAAAATGTTCGGTATCAGAACCCCCGCCAAAAAACCCACTGACCGCGACAGAAGATCGTCGCAAGACTCTATTGAGTCGAGACCCGGATCTTCCACCTCAGCAATGGAGAGGAAGATGGCGAGAAAAAGTGGAGGTGAAACAGGAAGTGGTGGACAGCGGGAGGACCAAAGTTCTTCCACAGACGTGAGCAGCGCTCCAGCCTCGACTCCCCTGACGAACTCTGACCCATTAGATAACAAAGAAATTAGAATAAGAGAGACGAAGAAATTTATGAGGTCGATAAAAACCGAACTGAATAACTCGCGAAATCTCAAAAGAGAGATTAAAGCGGAGATCGAAACGAACCTCAGTAGTCTTCAAAATGTGATATCTTTCTTAGAAGGAAAATTAATGCAAAAGGAGCAACAACTCAACGAAGCGTTAGAAGCAAATACGAGACCTCAGACGGAATCCCAGGTGCATAAGTATGCGGGGATGGTACAGGAACTATCAGACACAACATTGAGCCTGATGCAAAGCGTAGGAAAGCTGGGGTTGTTGGAAGAGAATATCGAAATAGCAAAAGAGATAAACGAACGAGTCATGGAGCAATTAGACCTTGCAAAGGAAAACGCTAAACACGTGGAAGAAATTAGAGAACAGGTTGGAAAACTAAGGAACGAGCATGCATCTATAACCGTGCACAGCGTAAAACAGAGCACTGAAATTAAAGATGAAATTATGAAGCAAAACGACAAATTCCGGCAGGCACTACAGGAACAAAAAGAGCTACAGACAAGAGGAACTATGAGTTACGCCGATGCCCTGGCCGGATCGAAGGCAAATCGACGTATAGAGCGAGAGGCGCTACACTCAATAGTGGTTACCTCGAACGAGGAAACTGACACTGGTGAGGAAGTTCTCCAAAAAATTAGAGCAGTAGTTAAAGCGAAGGAAGGAAACATCAAAATTGACAAAGTTAGAAAAGTCCAGGACAGGAAAATTATATTAGGTTGTAGCACTCCGGAAGAAAGAGCTAAAGTTATGGACAAAATTCAAAATTCTAGTGAATTAAAAGCGGAGGTGATTAAGAACAAGGACCCTCTGATTGTACTAAAGGACGTCATGTTATATAATAAGGACGAAGAGGTCCTAAAAGCAATGAAAAATCAAAACCAGCACATCTTTGAAGATCTCCCGCAAGAAGACATAAGGATGGAGATAAAGTTCAGGAAAAAGACCAGAAACCCTCACCAGGGCCATCTCATCGTAAGAGTATCCCCAGCGATATGGAAGAGAACCACTACAGCCAGGACGCTCCATATCGACATGCAGAGAGTGAGGGTGGAGGACCACTCCCCCCTTATTCAATGCTCCATGTGTCTCGGCTATGGGCACAGTAGGCGCTACTGCAAGATAGTGACAGAAAAGTGCAGCCATTGCGGAGAAGGGCACAAAAGGAGCGACTGCCCCGAAATCCTAGCAGGCAGTCCTCCGACCTGTTGCAATTGCACTAGTGCGGGCATAAAGGATAGTGCCCACAATGCCTTCAGCGACGACTGCCCCATTAGAAAACGGTGGGATATGTTAGCAAGATCTGCCATTGCATATTGCTAAGGGCTTCCAGCAGAAAAAATGTAATGAATTACGAATTAATTACGGGATTTTTTATACTAAAAAGTTCATCAGTTGTCTGCTGGAAACCTTTAGAAATTCAAAAAATAATTATATGGGATTTTCTGGCCCAGCATGCGGGTCTGGGACTGAGGTGCAATATTTGTTATACACTCGGAGAAACAATCTGATGAATTGTCTCGCCCATAATCAAATAGCATCAAAGATTGGGGTAAGAGTCGCAATATTATCACAGTTCAAAATCTGCAATAGCACCCAGAGGCGCATGCTGAACCAGAGGCCCTCCATAAGAAAGCCGAACCAGAGTATTCAAGTAGAAACATTTTTTCAGTTCTTAAGGTCCATTCTAGGTGGCTTTTAAAAAACGGGGATCATGTCAATAATCGAGCTCGATAATATAAGTCTACCAACTTGATTGTTGACAAGAGACCTAAGTTAGAAAACATAAGCGATTGAGAAATAGCAGATAAAAAATTAGCATTTAAAGGTGTTCGCGCCATAAACATAGCACGACTAAATAGAAGCTTAAAACATATATCGCCATCTATCGGCAAGCTTGACGACTTGTAATAAAGATAGCGAAAAGATTCCGTATTGTAGAACGCACCGTCTATGGTCATTCAGCTTATGTACGTAAAAAGTGAAATTATTAAAGAAAGTTTCCCTACATATTTGGCCTTTCTTTTGCATTACAAATATCACCAAAGCGAAACAAATAATATTGAACACGTAATAAGTGTTTTTGGCGACCGTTTACATCACCTGCAACTGTCGGATACTTGCAGTTCGAAGAACAAAGGAAACACGCAGCAATGTCAAATGAAGGATACAAGTGAGCCCGTTCCTATTCTATTTTTTACTCCCTTTATATCCCTTTACTTCGTTTTGACCTGTGTTTTAATCCAAATCTTTTCGAACTTATTGGTACGTTATTAAAAAATCATCCTACAAATTATTTCACGGCTTAATAATTTTGTTCAATGGCTATTTGATTCACTCATATCAATTCGATTACTCACATCATATTTATTTCAAATCATTAAGCATATAAACAAATACTTTGCATTAAAGTTAATACTTTACGGATATTTCAAATATTTCTTTGTTCTAAAGCTACTTGTCGTCGCATACGTTATACGCAATCTATATTTATACCCTTGCGCCTTGCACGCCCTGTAACTTCTTTATAGAAAGGGAAAAAGCATCATACTTTTATGCATAAATATCCTAGCTATCATAATTAATGTAAAATTTCAATCTTAATTATTCTTGCGCCCCTTACTCGTTTAGTTGGTTTTCTGTACCCTATTTTATGTTAAAGGGTTTATCTTAAAGACAACAATATTTCTGCTGTTTTCTTATCGCATTTCAGCGACCGTGTTTTCTCCGCGACAACAACTCGATTATTGAGAAGCGTTCCTACGGGCTACTGTCATCGCGCTGAGCGAGCGTTCGCCGGTGCACCTGTCGCCGGTCTTGTACGCGGTCACGGGCGACTGATAAGGAACCGGTGTCTATGCACTCATCTGGCTGCACTATTTACCCGACTTCAAAACGAGGAGCGTATGGTTTTAAAATTTTTCACTTGATTCATTAACTTTAACTTAATCACTTGCATTTTTTTTATAGTAATTTTTATATTTGGCGTTTAAATAAACTATGGAGGATCTTAAAGAATTATTAATAAAACGTAGTTCAATTAAGGGTCGCATTACAAAGTATAAAAATTATTTAGAGACTTTAGCATCATCTGAAAAGATTTCTTCATTGGAACTTAATACATTAACTCTTAAACTGTCAAAATTAGAGGATCTTTTTAATACTTTTGATGACTTGCAAGGAAAAATAGAAGTTTTAAATGAGTCTAATTTAAAAAATGAATTGAGTGAAAGAGATCTTTTAGAAAAGGATTTTTATTACTGTATTTCTAAATCTAAGGAGTTAATAGAAGCTGATTCCGATGAATCCTTTAGAAACGTTAATTCCACGCACAATACGACTGTGCAGCAAAATGAGGACACTGTAATGGGATTTCGTCTACCGGTTATTAAAATTCCTAATTTTGACGGAACCTACTTTAAGTGGTTAGAGTTTCGCGATACATTTGTCTCTTTGGTGCACAAAAATGAGCGTATACGGAACATACACAAGTTTCATTATTTAAATTCTTATTTGGAGGGAGAAGCCTCTACGGTTTTAAGTAATTTAGAAGTCACCGACAGGAACTATCCCGAGGCATGGAAGCTTCTGTGTGACAGATACAACAACAAAAGACAACTTGTCCAAAATCATTTAGTGTCTCTGTTTAACTTAGAGCCTCTAACTCGCGAGTCCGATAAATCTTTGAGATACATAATTGACCACGTAACGAAAAATCTTAGAGCACTTGCCACCTTAGGTCAGCCCACAGACAAATGGGACACGATTATTATTCACTTAATTAGTAATAAATTAGATTCGCATACTCTCCTGAAGTGGGAAGAGTACAGAAATACCTTACAAGAGTTTCCCCTTTTAGGCGAATTTTATACGTTTTTAAAGAATCGTGCAGATGTGTTAGAGTCTGTGCAGCGCTGTAAGCAAGAAATAAATAAAACTAAACGAGCCATCGAAACCAAGCCCAAGCAGAGGGCTCAGCTACGTGCCTTCGTAACATCAACACCCGAGTCACAGGCACCGTCTACTTCCAAAAATTTTGAGTGCCCGGTTTGTCAGGGTAGTCATCGCGTCTATGACTGTACGGCCTTTAAATCGAAGTCACCGGATGATAGAATTGCGGAGGTCAACATTTTAAAACTTTGTCACAACTGCTTGAGGCGTGGGCACGATGTCCGTCATTGTAGATTACGCGGCACGTGTAGACTGTGTAAGGGACGACATAATTCTTTGTTACATAAGCCAAATGAATCCGACAACTCAAATCAAAACGTTTCCGTCTCTTTATCAGCGACTTCTTGTACGGAAACTATATTAGGTACGGCCTTAATCGATGCCACTAACCCACATACAAAGTACACTGTCACTGTTCGCGCCTTATTAGATAGCGGCAGTCAGACATCCTTTATAACTGAATCGTTTAAGAAAAGACTTAACTTAAAATCTTACCCAACTAATATTCACAACATTATAGGTGTGGGCAACACTAGTCATAACATTTCTCCAGAACGCTGTGTTTTACAATTGCAATCAAAACACACAGACTTTTCGATTGATCTACCCTGTTTAGTGCTGCCTCAAATAACAGGAAAATTACCTAAGTGTGTCATAAATATAAAACACTTTAATCTAACCCCATTTAAGTTAGCGGACCCCAGTTTTCATATCCCTAGTGACATTGATGTCCTTATCGGCGCAGACCTATTTTGGGACATCATAGGGCACGAGCAGCAGTCTTTAGGTCTTAACAATCCCATACTGCGCAGCTCCAAGGTAGGATGGATATTAGCAGGCCCAATAGGGTATAATTACTCAAATAATAAAGACTTGATTTGTAATGTCTCCCAGGTAGATTCGATGCATAGCGATCTTACAAAATTTTGGGAGCTAGAAAATGTCCCTACAAAATCGTTTTTGACGGAAAGCGAAAAGCAGTGCGAGCAGCACTTCGTTAAAAATACAAAACGGCTCGAGGATGGCAGATTTTGTGTTAAACTCAACCTAGTTGAAAAACCTGACTGCCTAGGTAATTCCTATCAAACCGCCAGAAAAAGATTTTCCAATTTAGAACAGCGTTTTCAAAGAGAACCTCAGATAAAACAGCTTTATTGTGATTTCATTTCAGAATATTTTGATCTTGGTCATCTGTCCCAGTCCGCTGTCAGCATTCCTGAGAACGCCTATTTCCTTCCTCATCACGCCGTGATAAAGGAAAAGAGTGAGTCGACAAGGCTACGTGTCGTTTTTGATGCGTCAGCCCGCACAACCTCGGGTTTGTCGATTAATGACTTGCAACTGGTAGGTCCAACCATTCAAGATTCATTATTTAATATTCTTGTTAGATTTCGTCAATACCGGTATGTTCTGTCTGCCGACATAGAGAAAATGTATCGTCAGATACTAGTTCACGAGTCGGACAGAAACTTGCAACTTATTCTATGGCGTGATGATAAATCTCAGCATATAAAAACATTGCAACTAAACACTGTTACTTATGGTTTCTCTAGTGCCAGTTTTCTTAGTACTCGTTGCTTATGGCAGTTAGGCGAAGAGTGCAACGACCCTTTGATTAAAAACATAGTTCAAAAGGATTTTTACGTCGACGATTTGCTAACGGGTAGTTCAACTGCTGATGAATTACGTCACATTCAAAATAAGGTCTCAGATGTTTTATCTAAGGGATGTTTTCCACTAAGAAAGTATCGCTCTAACTTACCATCTCTGCTTCCTCCTGATACTGTCGATAAGGGTGAACTTATGCTCAGCTCCGCTACCAGCACGCTAGGTCTTGGCTGGAATCCATCGACGGATCAACTTCTTTTTTTATTGAATTGAGTCCTTCTGACATAATCACTAAACGAAATATTTTGTCCTTAACGTTTAAAATATTTGATCCGCTTGGGGTTTTATCTTTATGTACTATAAAACCTAAATTAATTATTCAAGAGCTATGGTCTTTAAAACTCGATTGGGATGATCCTGTCCCTGAAGCTTTAAGAAAAAAATGGTATCGTTTTACTGCCAACATAAATTCTATTTCTTCTTTAAGGATACTTAGGTGGGTGTTAACCGTAAATACCATAAACGTCGAAATGCATTGTTTTTGTGACGCATCCCAGAACGCTTATGGGGCTTGCGTCTATTTAAAGTCTGTAGAAGGTGATAAAAAGGGTAGCGTTCATTTACTCTGTGCTAAGGCTAGGGTAGCGCCACTGAAGGCTACAACCATTCCGCGACTTGAACTTTGCGGTGCTGTTATGTCCGCGCAGCTAAGCTTTTCTATTACTGAAGCCTTACGTATTAAAATTTCT
This sequence comes from Morpho achilles, assembly GCA_947086495.1. Taxonomy (NCBI): domain Eukaryota; kingdom Metazoa; phylum Arthropoda; class Insecta; order Lepidoptera; family Nymphalidae; genus Morpho; species Morpho achilles. The sequence goes on along the minus strand of CAMTZB010000023.1, from coordinate 10,462,514 downwards.
CGCTTTATTTATTGGACCGACTCTAAAGTGGTACTCGGATGGATACGTAACGGCTCAAGTAAATTAAATGTTTTTGTCGCCAACAGAGTTATGGCTATAACTGAGATCACTGACCCTTCTTCTTGGCGTTACGTTCCTACTGCTGAGAATCCCGCTGACTTCCTGTCTCGTGGCGTAGATCCGGATAGGGTGCATAATTTGGAATTGTGGTGGACGGGTCCACCCTTTTTACTAAAATCGGAAACTGAATGGCCAGTATCTAATGACATAGATAATATCGAGCTCCCGGAGCAAAGGGTTTTTTCTTCTTCTTGTGAGGATCATTCCTAAACCCGGTAAGGAGGATTACTCCTCTTTGGAATCTCATCGCCCAATCGGGCTCATACCGGTGTTTGGGAAACTACTTGAGAAATTATTCATAAAACGCATCACATATACACTAGACAAAAATGGGAAAAATAACACTGCACAATTTGGTTTCAAAGAACAGACCAGCACAGTCATGGCGATCGACGCGGCCCTACGACACATCAGGCGCGTTAAAAACAATAAGAATATGGTAATAGCGGTGTCACTTGACATAAAATCTGCGTTTAATAACGCTTGGTGGCCCGCTCTCTTACACCGACTCCGCGCATCAGGTTGCCCCCGCAATATATACGGGCTCGTAGCCGACTATCTGCACAACCGAACAGTCAAGATGGAATACGCTGGAGCCAAGGTCCATAAGACCATGACCAAGGGTTGTGTCCAGGGGTCGGCCTGCGGACCCGTATTATGGAACATCATTCTGGATGATCTCCTGAGTATGCAACTTCCCAGGGGATCTTACCTACAGGCCTTCGCCGACGACGTGCTCCTGATCACGCACGCGCGTCGCCTCTCCGATCTCCAGAGCCTGACCTCTGACGCACTACGCGCCGTTGTCAAGTGGGGTAAGGGGGTCAAACTCACATTTGGACCTTCAAAGACCAAGATGGTCACCTTCACCGATCGGGCGCGAACGGCGCTGATCGAAATGGATGGGCAACCACTCCACTTTGATCGCGAGTTCAGGTATGTGGGGGTCGTAATAGACGACAAACTGCTGTTTAATAGCCACATCAGATATGTCATTGGCAGGGCCGCGCGCATATTCGGCAGACTCTGTCTGTTTTGCCGACCCACGTGGGGGGTCCACGCGGATAATGTCCAAACCATATACCGGCAGGTCATCGAACCAACGGTGACCTACGCCGCGGGAGTATGGGGACATGCCGCGGCTCGGGCGGGCAACAGAAGGAAGCTGCTGAGTATGCAGCGCGGCTTTGCCATTAAAGCAATCAAGGGTTTTCACACAATTTCAACCAATGCGGCAATCGCATTGGCACAATTCACCCCACTGGACCTGAAGGTCCAGGAGGTACAAACACTCGAACACACCACACTCACACGGAGCGCGAATTTTCTTCCGTCGGATATTCCGATGGAAACTCGCACTCCACCACACAAACTTCTACACCCGGCCACCAGAGTGGCCATCAAGCACAAAACTATCAGTAACACGGAACTTGAGCACTTACACACCACACCACACAATACACTCATTTACACGGACGGCAGCAAGCAGGAGAACGGAGCGGTAGGCGCGGCTTTTGTGCTTTTTGAGGGCTCTCGACTTCGGGAGACCAAAAAGTTCAAACTTTACGATTGCTGTTCCGTCTTCCAGGCTGAACTGCTGGCCATCAGGGAGGCTTGCTCTAGGGCTAACTCCCTCTCCACTAACATCGGAGCACAAAAAACCTTCTGGATCCTCAGCGACTCCAGGTCAGCCCTGGAGGCTCTGGGGGACAGAAGCAATACACACCCCCTGGTTGCACATATCCAACACCTTGTACATGTGGCGGTTAGCAGCATACAGTTTGCCTGGGTCAGGGCGCACGTCGGCATTGCGGGGAATGAAGCGGCGGACGCAGCCGCCAAACTAGGGACCGCCTTGCACCGATCGCCAGACTATGCCTTTTTCCCACGGAGCCTCGCAAGGATGCACGCGCGCCGAGACGCCCACTGTGTCTGGCAGACACGATACGGCAGCGCTGCTCAAGGCGTCCGAACACGCACACTACTCCCCACACTAAAACACATACAACAACTCTACACACACACTCAACATTCATTCCAACTCACGCAATACCTTACCGGACACGCATATCACCGGGAGTATCTGCACAGGTTCAAGATTGCCGACTCGGACGTCTGTCCTTGCGATAATCGCACAAGACAGACGCTCGAGCATCTGGTTAGCGAATGCGCAGAATTCGCGAAACAGAGATTCGAGCATGAGAGCCTGTGCAGATACCTCCGAGTGGCACCATACACAATCACACACATGTTAGGGAAACACGTGGCCATTGAATCCTTCATAAGATTCATAAGCCACATCATTAATAACTTAAAACAGTACAATAACACTTAACACACACGAAACACAACACTAAACACTACACAATAAATTTGGACATACAAAAAAAAAAAAAAAATTAGTTCAGATGCCCGATTAAATAAAGATAACCATTTACCCCTATCTTCCTCCCCCTCTTTACATGTTAATATTTATAAAGATGCCTGTTATTTTTAGTAGTGTAAGTCTTAGAATGTAAGTTTATTAAAATTGTGATTCTGCATGTTAAAAAAGTATTTTATTGTATAATATCCTTGTTTATATCAAAAAATTTTCTCTTCCTTTGTCACCTATGTTTTTGTTCACCAAATGCGGACCAAATGTATATATTTCTTAATTCTACTGTTAATTTAATGACTTTTATGTAATTTGTTCAATAAAGACTGCGTTTAAATTCATGGCTTCACAGACGGGGCGGCGGTGGACGTATCCAATAGCGGAAGCCGTCACCCCAGCCTGGAGCGAGTTTGGCCACATTGTTCGGCGTTTCTCGCCGGTGATTCATCAAAATAACACCAGCGAATCACTGAAAATAGGAAAAAAAAAAAAAAAAAAAAAAAAAAAAAAAAAAAAAAAAAAAAAAAAAAAAAAAAAAAAAAAAAAAAAAAAAAAAAATACCTAACCTAACCTAACCTCCCAAGCCCATCCAAAAAAACCTTACCTAACCTAACCAGATCGTGAAATCCTCACCTAACCTAACCAGATCGTGGAAAAGACGTAATTTTTAAGGCAATTTTTTGTTTTCGCCGCATAACTTTTTTGTCTGCAGTTCGATTTTCCCGGTCCGTCTGTCAATTTGTGGCGCTAGTTCGTGCGCACCCAGAGAGTTCTCGCTCGCCCGGATAGCGCCAGCGGTTCGCCCGGTATTCGAGAAAAACCGAATTCGCAGGCCCTCCCAAGCCCATCAAAAAAAAACCTTACCTAACCTAACCAGATCGTGAAAACTTACCTAACCTAACCAGATCGTGGAAAAGACGTAATTTTTAAGGCAATTTTTTGTTTTCGCCGCATAACTTTTTTGTCTGCAGTTGGATTTTCCCGGTTCATACGGGAATCATTCGGGAAAAACCGAATTCGCAGGCCCTCCCAAGCCCATCCAAAAAAAAACCTTACCTAACCTAACCAGATCGTGAAATCCTCACCTAACCTAACCAGATCGTGGAAAAGACGTAATTTTTAAGGCAATTTTTTTGTTTTCGCCGCATAACTTTTTTGTCTGCAGTTCGATATTCCCGGTCCGTACGTCAATTTGTGGCGCTCGTCCGTGCGCACCCAGAGAGCCCTCGCTCGCCCGGATAGCGCCAGCGGTTCACTCGGTATTCGGGAAGAACCGAATTCGCAGGCCCTCCCAAGCCCATCCAAAAAAACCTTACCTAACCTAACCAGATCGTGAAATCCTCACCTAACCTAACCAGATCGTGGAAAAGACGTAATTTTTAAGGCAATTTTTTTGTTTTCGCCGCATTACTTTTTTGTCTGCAGTTCGATATTCCCGGTCCGTACGTCAATTTGTGGCGCTCGTCCGTGCGCACCCAGAGAGCCCTCGCTCGCCCGGATAACGCCAGCATTTCGCCCGGTATTCGGGAAAAACCGAATTCGCAGGCCCTCCCAAGCCCATCCAAAAAAAACCTTACCTAACCTAACCAGATCGTGAAATCCTCACCTAACTTAACCAGATCGTGGAAAAGACGTAATTTTTAAGGCAATTTTTTTGTTTTCGCCGCATAACTTTTTTGTCTGCAGTTCGATTTTCCCGGTCCGTACGTCAATTTGTGGCGCTAGTCCGTGCGCGCACAGAGAGCCCTCGTTCACCCGGATAGCGCCAGCGGTTCGCCCGGTATTCGAGAAAAACCGAATTCGCAGGCCCTCCCAAGCCCATCCAAAAAAACCTTACCTAACCTAACCAGATCGTGAAATCCTCACCTAACCTAACCAGATCGTGAAAAAGACGTAATTTTTAAGGCAATTTTTTTGTTTTCGCCGCATAACTTTTTTGTCTGTAGTTCAATTTTCCCGGTCCGTACGTCAATTTGTGGCGCTCGTCCGAGCGCACCCAGAGAGCCCTCGCTTGCCCGGATAGCGCCAGCGGTTCGCCCGGTATTCGGGAAAAACCGAATTCGCAGGCCCTCCCAAGCCCATCCAAAGAAAACCTTACCTAACCTAACCAGATCGTGGAATCCTCACCTAACCTAACCAGATCTTGGAAAAGACGTAATTTTTAAGGCATTTTTTTTGTTTTCGCCGCATAACTTTTTTGTCTGCAGTTCGATTTTCCCGGTCCCTACGTCAATTTGTGGCGCTCAACCGTGCGCACCCAGAGAGCTCTCGCTCGCCCGGATAGCGCCAGCAATTCGCCCGGTATTCGGGAAAAACTTAATTCGCAGGCCCTCCCAAGCCCATCCAAAAAAAACCTTACCTTACCTAACCAGATCGTGAAAACCTCACCTAACCTAACCAGATCGTGGAAAAGACGTTATTTTTAAGGCAATTTTTTTGTTTTCGCCGCACAACTTTTTTGTCTGCAGTTCGATTTTCCCGTACCGTACGTCAATTTGTGGCGCTTGTCCGTGCGCACCCAGAGAGCTCTCGCTCGCCCGGATAGCGCCAGCGGTTCGCCCGGTATTCGGGAAAAACCGAAGTCGCAGGCCCTCCCAAGCCCATCCAAAAAAAACCTTCTAACCTAACCAGATCATGGAAAAGACGAAATTTTTAAGGCAATTTTTTTGTTTTCGCCGCATAACTTTTTTGTCTGCAGTTCAATTTTCCCGGTCCGTACGTCAATTTGTGGCGCTCGTCCGTGCGCACCCAGAGAGCTCTCGCTCGCCCGGATAGCGCCAGCGGTTCGCCCGGTATTCGGGAAAAACCGAATTCATCGTGGAAAAGACGTAATTTTTAAGGCATTTTTTTTGTTTTCGCCGCATAACTTTTTTGTCTGCAGTTTGATTTTCCCGGTCTGTACGTCAATTTGTGGCGCTCGTTCGTGCGCACACAGAGAGCCTTCGCTCGCCCGGATAGCGCCAGCGGTTCGCCCGGTATTCGGGAAAAACCGAATTCGCAGGCCCTCCCAAGCCCATCCAAATAAAACCTCACCTAACCTAACCAGATCGTGAAATCCTCACCTAACCTAACCAGATCGTGGAAAAGACGTAATTTTTAAGGCAATTTTTTGTTTTCGCCGCATAACTTTTTTGTCTGCAGTTCGATTTTCCCGGTCCATCTGTCAATTTGTGGCGCTAGTCCGTGCGCACCCAGAGAGTTCTCGCTTGCCAAGATAGCGCCAGCGGTTCGCCCGGTATTCGGGAAAAACCGAATTCATCGTGGAAACGACGTAATTTTTAAGGCATTTTTTTTGTTTTCGCCGCATAACTTTTTTGTCTGCAGTTCGATTTTCCCGGTCTGTACGTCAATTTGTGGCGCTCGTTCGTGCGCACACAGAGAGCCTTCGCTCGCCCGGATAGCGCCAGCGGTTCGCCCGGTATTCGGGAAAAACCGAATTCGCAGGCCCTCCCAAGCCCATCCAAATAAAACCTTACCTAACCTAACCAGATCGTGAAAACTTACCTAACCTAACCAGATCGTGGAAAAGACGTAATTTTTAAGGCAATTTTTTTGTTTTCGCCGCATAACTTTTTTGTCTGCAGTTCGATTTTCCCGGTTTGTACGTCAATTTGTGGCGCTCGTCCGTGCGCACCCAGAGAGTTCTCGCTCGCCCGGATAGCGCCAGCGGTTCGCCCGGTATTCGAGAAAAACCGAATTCGCAGGCCCTCCCAAGCCCATCAAAAAAAAACCTTACCTAACCTAACCAGATCGTGAAAACTTACCTAACCTAACCAGATCGTGGAAAAGACGTAATTTTTAAGGCAATTTTTTTGTTTTCGCCGCATAACTTTTTTGTCTGCAGTTCGATTTTCCCGGTCCCTACGTCAATTTGTGGCGCTTAACCGTGCGCACCCAGAGAGCCCTCGCTCGCACGGATAGCGCCAGCGGTTCGCCCGGTATTCAGGAAAAACTGAATTCGCAGGCCCTCCCAAGCCCATCCAAAAAAAACCTTACCTAACCTAACCAGATCGTGAAATCCTCACCTAACCTAACCAGATCGTGGAAAAGACGTAATTTTTTTAGGCAATTTTTTTGTTTTCGCCGCATAACTTTTTTGTCTGCAGTTCGATTTTCCCGGTCCGTACGTAAATTTGTGGCGCTCGTCCGTGCGCACCCAGAGAGCTCTCGTTTGCCCGGATAGCGCCAGCAGTTCGCCCGGTATTCGGGAAAAACCGAATTCGCAGGCCCTCCCAAGCCCATCCAAAAAAAACCTTACCTAACCTAACCAGATCGTGAAAACTTCACCTAACCTAACCAGATCGTGGAAAAGACGTAATTTTTAAGGCAATTTTTTTGTTTTCGCCGCATAACTTTTTTGTCTGCAGTTCGATTTTCTCGGTCCGTACGTCAATTTGTGGCGCTCGGTCGTGCGCATTCAGAGAGCCCTCCCTCGCCCGGATAGCGCCAGCGATTCGCCCGGTATTCGGGAAAAACCGAATTCGCAGGCCCTCAAAAGTTCATCCGAAAAAAACTTAACCTTACCTAACCAGATCGTGAAAACCTCACCTAACCTAACCAGATCGTGGAAAAGACGTAATTTTTAAGGCAATTTTTTTGTTTTCGCCGCATAACTTTTTTGTCTGCAGTTCGATTTTCCCGGTTTGTACGTCAATTTGTGGCGCTCGTCCGTGCGCACCCAGAGAGTTCTCGCCCGCCCGGATAGCGCCAGCGGTTCGCACGGTATTCGAGAAAAACCGAATTCGCAGGCCCTCCCAAGCCCATCCAAAAAAAACCTTACCTAACCTAACCAGATCGTGAAAACCTCACCTAACCTAACCAGATCGTGGAAAAGACGTTATTTTTAAGGCAATTTTTTTGTTTTCGCCGCATAACTTTTTTGTCTGCAGTTCGATTTTCCCGTACCGTACGTCAATTTGTGACGCTCGTCCGTGCGCACCCAGAGAGCCCTCGCTCGCTCAAATAGCGCCAGCGGTTCGCCCGGTATTCGGGAAAAACCGAATTCGCAGGCCCTCCCAAGCCCATCCAAAAAAAACCTTCAAAACTAACCAGATCATGGAAAAGACGAAATTTTTAAGGCAATTTTTTTGTTTTCGCCGCATAACTTTTTTGTCTGCAGTTCGATTTTCCCGGTCCGTCTGTCAATTTGTGGCGCTAGTCCGTGCGCACCCAGAGAGTTCTCGCTCGCCCGGATAGCGCCAGCGGTTCGCCCGGTATTCGAGAAAAACCGAATTCGCAGGCCCTCCCAAGCCCATCAAAAAAAAACCTTACCTAACCTAACCAGATCGTGAAAACTTACCTAACCTAACCAGATCGTGGAAAAGACGTAATTTTAAAGGCAATTTTTTTGTTTTCGCCGCATAACTTTTTTGTCTGCAGTTCGATTTTCCCGGTCCATCTGTCAATTTGTGGCGCTAGTCCGTGCGCACCCAGAGAGTTCTCGCTCGCCAAGATAGCGCCAGCGGTTCGCCCGGTATTCGGGAAAAACCGAATTCATCGTGGAAAAGACGTAATTTTTAAGGCATTTTTTTTGTTTTCGCCGCATAACTTTTTTGTCTGCAGTTCGATTTTCCCGGTCTGTACGTCAATTTGTGGCGCTCGTTCGTGCGCACACAGAGAGCCTTCGCTCGCCCGGATAGCGCCAGCGGTTCGCCCGGTATTCGGGAAAAACCGAATTCGCAGGCCCTCCCAAGCCCATCCAAATAAAACCTTACCTAACCTAACCAGATCGTGAAATCCTCACCTAACCTAACCAGATCGTGGAAAAGACGTAATTTTTAAGGCAATTTTTTGTTTTCGCCGCATAACTTTTTTGTCTGCAGTTCGATTTTCCCGGTCCATCTGTCAATTTGTGGCGCTAGTCCGTGCGCACCCAGAGAGTTCTCGCTCGCCAAGATAGCGCCAGCGGTTCGCCCGGTATTCGAGAAAAACCGAATTCGCAGGCCCTCCCAAGCCCATCAAAAAAAAACTTACCTAACCTAACCAGATCGTGAAAACTTACCTAACCTAACCAGATCGTGGAAAAGACGTAATTTTTAAGGCAATTTTTTTGTTTTCGCCGCATAACTTTTTTGTCTGCAGTTGGATTTTCCCTATTTATACGTCAATTTGTGGCGCTCGTCCGTGCGCACCCAGAGAGCCTTCGCTCGCCCGGATAGCGCCAGCGGTTCGCCCGGAATTCGGGAAAAACCGAATTCGCAGGCCCTCCCAAGCCCATCCAAAAAAAAACCTTACCTAACCTAACCAGATCGTGAAATCCTCACCTAACCTAACCAGATCGTGGAAAAGACGTAATTTTTAAGGCAATTTTTTTGTTTTCGCCGCATAACTTTTTTGTTTGCAGTTCGATTTTCCCGGTCCGTACGTCAATTTGTGGCGCTCGTTTGTGCGCACCTAGAGAGCATTCGCTCGCCCGGATAGCGCCAGCGGTTCACCCGGTATTCGGGAAAAACCGAATTCGCAGGCCCTCTCAAGCCCATCAAAAAAAAACCTTACCTAACCTAACCAGATCGTGAAAACTTACCTAACCTAACCAGATCGTGGAAAAGACGTAATTTTTAGGGCAATTTTTTTGTTTTCGCCGCATAACTTTTTTGTCTGCAGTTCGATTTCCCCGTTCCGTACGTCAATTTGTGGCGCTCGTTCGTGCGCACCCAGAGAGTCCTCGTTCGCTCGGATAGCGCCAGCGGTTCACCCGGTATTCGGGAAAAACCGAATTCGCAGGCCCTCCCAAGCCCATCAAAAAAAAACCTTACCTAACCTAACCAGATCGTGAAAACTTACCTAACCTAACCAGATCGTGGAAAAGACGTAATTTTTAAGGCATTTTTTTTGTTTTCGCCGCATAACTTTTTTGTCTGCAGTTCGATTTCCCCGGTCCGTACGTCAATTTGTGGCGCTCGTTCATGCGCACCCAGAGAGTCCTCGTTCGCTCGGATAGCGCCAGCGGTTCGCCCGGTATTCGGGAAAAACCGAATTCATCGTGGAAAAGACGTAATTTTTAAGGCATTTTTTTGTTTTCGCCGCATAACTTTTTTGTCTGCAGTTCAATTTTCCCGGTCCGTACGTCAATTTGTGGCGCTCGTCCGTGCGCACCCAGAGAGCTCTCGCTCGCCCGGATAGCGCCAGCGGTTCGCCCGGTATTCGGGAAAAACCGAATTCATCGTGGAAAAGACGTAATTTTTAAGGCATTTTTTTTGTTTTCGCCGCATAACTTTTTTGTCTGCAGTTCGATTTTCCCGGTCTGTACGTCAATTTGTGGCGCTCGTTCGTGCGCACACAGAGAGCCTTCGCTCGCCCGGATAGCGCCAGCGGTTCGCCCGGTATTCGGGAAAAACCGAATTCGCAGGCCCTCCCAAGCCCATCCAAATAAAACCTTACCTAACCTAACCAGATCGTGAAATCCTCACCTAACCTAACCAGATCGTGGAAAAGACGTAATTTTTAAGGCAATTTTTTGTTTTCGCCGCATAACTTTTTTGTCTGCAGTTCGATTTTCCCGGTCCATCTGTCAATTTGTGGCGCTAGTCCGTGCGCACCCAGAGAGTTCTCGCTCGCCAAGATAGCGCCAGTGGTTCGCCCGGTATTCGGGAAAAACCGAATTCATCGTGGAAAAGACGTAATTTTTAAGGCATTTTTTTTGTTTTCGCCGCATAACTTTTTTGTCTGCAGTTCGATTTTCCCGGTCTGTACGTCAATTTGTGGCGCTCGTTCGTGCGCACACAGAGAGCCTTCGCTCGCCCGGATAGCGCCAGCGGTTCGCCCGGTATTCGGGAAAAACCGAATTCGCAGGCCCTCCCAAGCCCATCCAAATAAAACCTTACCTAACCTAACCAGATCGTGAAATCCTCACCTAACCTAACCAGATCGTGGAAAAGACGTAATTTTTAAGGCAATTTTTTTGTTTTCACCGCATAACTTTTTTGTCTGCAGTTCGATTTTCCCGGTCCGTACGTCAATTTGTGGCGCTCGTCCGTGCGCATCCGGAGAGCCCTCGCTCGCTCGGATAGCGCCAGCGGTTCGCCCGGTTTTCGGGAAAAACCGAATTCGCAGGCCCTCCCAAGCCCATCCAAAAAAAACCTTACCTAACCTAACCAGATCGTGAAACCCTCACCTAACCTAACCAGATCGTGGAAAAGACGTAATTTTTAAGGCAATTTTTTGTTTTCGCCGCATAACTTTTTTGTCTGCAGTTCGATTTTCCCGGTCCGTACGTCAATTTGTGGCGCTCGTCCGTGCGCACCCAAAGAGCCCTCGCTCGCCCGGGTAGCGCCAGCGGTTCGCCCGGTATTCGGGAAAAACCGAATTCGCAGGCCCTCCCAAGCCCATCCAAAAAAAACCTTACCTAACCTAACCAGATCGTGAAATCCTCACCCAACCTAACCAGATCGTGGAAAAGACGTAATTTTAAAGGCAATTTTTTTGTTTTCGCCGCATAACTTTTTTGTCTGCAGTTCGATTTTCCCGGTCCGTACGTCAATTTGTGGCGCTCGTTCGTGCGCACCTTGAGAGCATTCGCTCGCCCGGATAGCGCCAGCGGTTCACCCGGTATTCGGGAAAAACCGAATTCGCAGGCCCTCCCAAGCCCATAAAAAAAAAACCTTACCTAACCTAACCAGATCGTGAAAACTTACCTAACCTAACCAGATCGTGGAAAAGACGTAATTTTTAAGGCAATTTTTTTGTTTTCGCCGCATAACTTTTTTGTCTGCAGTTCGATTACCCCGGTCCGTACGTCAATTTGTGGCGCTCGTTCGTGCGCACCCAGAGAGTCCTCGTTCGCTCGGATAGCGCCAGCGGTTCGCCCGGTATTCGGGAAAAACCGGATTCGCAGGCCCTCCCAAGCCCATCCAAAAAAAACCTTACCTAACCTAACCAGATCGTGAAATCCTCACCTAACCTAACCAGATCGTGGAAAAGACGTAATTTTTAAGGCAATTTTTTGTTTTCGCCGCATAACTTTTTTGTCTGCAGTTCGATTTTCCCGGTCCAACCGTCAATTTGTGGCGCTCGTCCGTGCGCACCCAGAGAGCCCTCGCTCTTCCGGATAGCGCCAGCAGTTCGCCCGGTATTCGGGAAAAACCGAATTCGCAGGCCCTCCCAAGCCCATCCAAAAAAACCTTACCTAACCTAACCAGATCGTAAAATCCTCACCTAACCTAACCAGATCGTGGAAAAGACGTAATTTTTAAGGCAATTTTTTTGTTTTCGCCGCATAACTTTTTTGTCTGCAGTTCGATTTTCCCGGTCCGTACGTCAATTTGTGGCGCTCGTCCGTGCGCACCCAGAGAGCTCTCGCTCGCCCGGATAGCGCCAGCGGTTCGCCCGGTATTCGGGAAAAACCGAATTCGCAGGCCCTCCCAAGCCCATCCAAAAAAAACCTTACCTAACCTAACCAGATCGTGAAATCCTCACCCAACCTAACCAGATCGTGGAAAAGACGTAATTTTAAAGGCAATTTTTTTGTTTTCGCCGCATAACTTTTTTGTCTGCAGTTCGATTTTCCCGGTCCGTACGTCAATTTGTGGCGCTCGTTTGTGCGCACCTAGAGAGCATTCGCTCGCCCGGATAGCGCCAGCGGTTCACCCGGTATTCGGGCAAAACCGAATTCGCAGGCCCTCCCAAGCCCATCAAAAAAAAACCTTACCTAACCTAACCAGATCGTGGAAAAGACGTAATTTTTAAGGCAATTTTTTTTGTTTTCGCCGCATAACTTTTTTGTCTGCAGTTCGATTTCCCCGGTCCGTACGTAAATTTGTGGCGCTCGTTCGTGCGCACCCAGAGAGTCCTCGTTCGCTCGGATAGCGCCAGCGGTTCGCCCGGTATTCGGGAAAAACCGAATTCGCAGGCCCTCCCAAGCCCATCCAACAAAAACCTTACCTAACCTAACCAGATCGTGAAAACCTCACCTAACCTAACCAGATCGTGGAAAAGATGTTATTTTTAAGGCAATTTTTTTGTTTTCGCCGCATAACATTTTTGTCTGCAGTTTGATTTTCCCTGTCCGTACGTTAATTTGTGGCGCTCGTCCGTGCGCACCCAGAGAGCTTTCGCTCGCTCGGATAGCGCCAGCGGTTCGCCCGGTTTTCGGGAAAAACCGAATTCGCAGGCCCTCCCAAGCCCATCCAAATAAAACCTTACCTTACCTAACCAGATCGTGAAATCCTCACCTAACCTAACCAGATCGTGGAAAAGACGTAATTTTTAAGGCAATTTTTTTGTTTTCGCCGCATAACTTTTTTGTCTGCAGTTCGATTTTTCCGGTCCGTACGTCAATTTGTGGCGCTCGTCCGTGTGCACCCAGAGAGCCCTCGCTCGCTTGGATAGCGCCAGCGGTTCGCCCGGTTTTCGGGAAAAACCGGATTCGCAGGCCCTCCCAAGCCCATCCAAAAAAAACCTTCTAACCTAACCAGATCGTGGAAAAGACGTAATTTTTAAGGCAATTTTTTTGTTTTCGCCGCATAACTTTTTTGTCTGCAGTTCGATTTTTCCGGTCCGTACGTCAATTTGTGGCGCTCGTCCGTGTGCACCCAGAGAGCCCTCGCTCGCTCGGATAGCGCCAGCGGTTCGCCTGGTTTTCGGGAAAAACCGAATTCATCGTGGAAAAGACGTAATTTTTAAGGCAATTTTTTTGTTTTCGCCGCATAACTTTTTTGTCTGCAGTTCGATTTTCCCGGTCCGTACGTCAATTTGTGGCGCTCGTCCATGCGCACTTAGAGAGCCCTCGCTCGCTTGGATAGCGCCAGCGGTTCACCCGGTATTCGGGAAAAACCGAATTCACAGGCCCTCCCAAGCCCATCCAAAAAAAACCTTCTAACCTAACCAGATCGTGGAAAAGACTATTTTTAAGGCAATTTTTTTGTTTTCGCCGCTTAACTTTTTTGTCTGCAGTTCGATTTTCCTGGTTTGTACGTCAATTTGTGGCGCTCGTCCGTGCGCACCCAGAGAGCCCTCGCTCGCCCGGATAGCGCCAGCGGTTCGCCCGGTATTCGGGAAAAACCGAATTCGCAGGCCCTCCCAAGCCCATCCAAAAAAACCTTACCTAACCTAACCAGATCGTAAAATCCTCACCTAACCTAACCAGATCGTGGAAAAGACGTAATTTTTAAGGCAATTTTTTTGTTTTCGCCGCATAACTTTTTTGTCTGCAGTTCGATTTTCCCGGTCCGTACGTCAATTTGTGGCGCTCGTCCGTGCGCACCCAGAGAGCTCTCGCTCGCCCGGATAGCGCCAGCGGTTCGCCCGGTATTCGGGAAAAACCGAATTCGCAGGCCCTCCCAAGCCCATCCAAAAAAAACCTTACCTAACCTAACCAGATCGTGAAATCCTCACCCAACCTAACCAGATCGTGGAAAAGACGTAATTTTAAAGGCAATTTTTTTGTTTTCGCCGCATAACTTTTTTGTCTGCAGTTCGATTTCCCCGGTCCGTACGTCAATTTGTGGCGCTCGTTCGTGCGCACCCAGAGAGTCCTCGCTCGCCCGGATAGCGCCAGCGGTTCACCCGGTATTCGGGCAAAACCGAATTCGCAGGCCCTCCCAAGCCCATCAAAAAAAAACCTTACCTAACCTAACCAGATCGTGGAAAAGACGTAATTTTTAAGGCAATTTTTTTTGTTTTCGCCGCATAACTTTTTTGTCTGCAGTTCGATTTCCCCGGTCCGTACGTCAATTTGTGGCGCTCGTTCGTGCGCACCCAGAGAGTCCTCGTTCGCTCGGATAGCGCCAGCGGTTCGCCCGGTATTCGGGAAAAACCGAATTCGCAGGCCCTCCCAAGCCCATCCAAAAAAAACCTTACCTAACCTAACCAGATCGTGAAAACCTCACCTAACCTAACCAGATCGTGGAAAAGATGTTATTTTTAAGGCAATTTTTTTGTTTTCGCCGCATAACTTTTTTGTCTGCAGTTTGATTTTCCCTGTCCGTACGTTAATTTGTGGCGCTCGTCCGTGCGCACCCAGAGAGCTTTCGCTCGCTCGGATAGCGCCAGCGGTTCGCCCGGTTTTCGGGAAAAACCGAATTCGCAGGCCCTCCCAAGCCCATCCAAAAAAAACCTTACCTTACCTAACCAGATCGTGAAATCCTCACCTAACCTAACCAGATCGTGGAAAAGACGTAATTTTTAAGGCAATTTTTTTGTTTTCGCCGCATAACTTTTTTGTCTGCAGTTCGATTTTTCCGGTCCGTACGTCAATTTGTGGCGCTCGTCCTTGCGCACCCAGAGAGCTCTCGCTCGCTCGGATAGCGCCAGCGGTTCGCCTGGTTTTCGGGAAAAACCGAATTCATCGTGGAAAAGACGTAATTTTTAAGGCAATTTTTTTGTTTTCGCCGCATAACTTTTTTGTCTGCAGTTCGATTTTCCCGGTCCGTACGTCAATTTGTGGCGCTCGTCCATGCGCACTTAGAGAGCCCTCGCTCGCTTGGATAGCGCCAGCGGTTCACCCGGTATTCGGGAAAAACCGAATTCACAGGCCCTCCCAAGCCCATCCAAAAAAAACCTTCTAACCTAACCAGATCGTGGAAAAGACTATTTTTAAGGCAATTTTTTTGTTTTCGCCGCTTAACTTTTTTGTCTGCAGTTCGATTTTCCTGGTTTGTACGTCAATTTGTGGCGCTCGTCCGTGCGCACCCAGAGAGCCCTCGCTCGCCCGGATAGCGCCAGCGGTTCGCCCGGTATTCGAGAAAAACCGAATTCGCAGGCCCTCCCAAGCCCATCCAAAAAAAACCTTACCTTACCTAACCAGATCGTGAAAACCTCACCTAACCTAACCAGATCGTGGAAAAGACGTAATTTTTAAGGCATTTTTTTGTTTTCGCCGCATAACTTTTTTGTCTGCAGTTCGATTTTCCCGGTCTGTACGTCAATTTGTGGCGCTCGTTCGTGCGCACACAGAGAGCCTTCGCTCGCCCGGATAGCGCCAGCGGTTCGCCCGGTATTCGGGAAAAACCGAATTCGCAGGCCCTCCCAAGCCCATCCAAATAAAACCTTACCTAACCTAACCAGATCGTGAAATCCTCACCTAACCTAACCAGATCGTGGAAAAGACGTAATTTTTAAGGCAATTTTTTTGTTTTCGCCTTATAACTTTTTTGTCTGCAATTCGATTTTCCCGATCCGTACGTCAATTTGTGGCGCTCGTCCGTGTGCACCCAGAGAGCCCTCGCTCGCTTGGATAGCGCCAGCGGTTCGCCCGGTTTTCGGGAAAAACCGAATTCGCAGGCCCTCCCAAGCCCATCCAAAAAAAACCTTCTAACCTAACCAGATCGTGGAAAAGACGTAATTTTTAAGGCAATTTTTTTGTTTTCGCCGCATAACTTTTTTGTCTGCAGTTCGATTTTCTCGGTCCGTACGTAAATTTGTGGCGCTCGTCCGTGCGCACCCAGAGAGCCCTCGCTCGCGCGGATAGCGCCAGCGGTTCGCCCGGTATTCGGGAAAAACCGAATTCGCAGGCCCTCCCAAGCCCATCCAAAAAAAACCTTACCTAACCTAACCAGATCGTGAAAACCTCACCTAACCTAACCAGATCGTGGAAAAGACGTAATTTTAAAGGCAATTTTTTTGTATTCGCCGCATAACTTTTTTGTCTGCAGTTCGATTTTCCCGGTCCGTACGTCAATTTGTGACGCTCGTCCGTGCGCACCCAGAGAGCCCTCGCTCGCTCAAATAGCGCCAGCGGTTCGCCCGGTATTCGGGAAAAACCGAATTCGCAGGCCCTCCCAAGCCCATCCAAAAAAAACCTTCAAAACTAACCAGATCATGGAAAAGACGAAATTTTTAAGGCAATTTTTTTGTTTTCGCCGCATAACTTTTTTGTCTGCAGTTCGATTTTCCCGGTCCGTACGTAAATTTGTGGCGCTCGTCCGTGCGCACCCAGAGAGCCCTCGCTCGCCCGGATAGCGCCAGCGGTTCGCCCGGTATTCGGGAAAAACCGAATTCGCAGGCCCTCCCAAGCCCATCCAAAAAAAACCTTCAAAACTAACCAGATCATGGAAAAGACGAAATTTTTAAGGCAATTTTTTTTGTTTTCGCCGCATAACTTTTTTGTCTGCAGTTCGATTTTCCCGGTCCGTACGTAAATTTGTGGCGCTCGTCCGTGCGCACCCAGAGAGCCCTCGCTCGCCCGGATAGCGCCAGCGGTTCGCCCGGTATTCGGGAAAAACCGAATTCGCAGGCCCTCCCAAGCCCATCCAAAAAAAACCTTACCTAACCTAACCAGATCGTGAAATCCTCACCTAACCTAACCAGATCGTGGAAAAGACGTAATTTTTAAGGCAATTTTTTTGTTTTCGCCTTATAACTTTTTTGTCTGCAATTCGATTTTCCCGATCCGTACGTCAATTTGTGGCGCTCGTCCGTGCGCACCCAGAGAGCCTTCGTTCGCTTGGATAGCGCCAGCGGTTAGCCCGGTATTCGGGAAAAACCGAATTCGCAGGCCCTCCCAAGCCCATCCAAAAAAAACCTTACCTAACCTAACCAGATCGTGAAATCCTCACCTAACCTAACCAGATCGTGGAAAAGACGTAATTTTTAAGGCAATTTTTTTGTTTTCGCCGCATAACTTTTTTGTCTACAGTTCGATTTTCCCGGTCCGTACGTAAATTTGTGGCGCTCGTCCGTGCGCACCCAGAGAGCCCTCGCTCGCCCGGATAGCGCCAGCGGTTCGCCCGGTATTCGGGAGAAACCGAATTCGCAGGCCCTCCCAAGCCCATCCAAAAAAAACCTTCTAACCTAACCAGATCGTGGAAAAGACGTAATTTTTAAGGCAATTTTTTTGTTTTCGCCGCATAACTTTTTTGTCTGCACTTCGATTTTCCCGGTCCGTACGTCAATTTGTGGCGCTCGTCCGTGCGCACCCAGAGAGCCCTCGCTCGCTCGGATAGCGCCAGCGGTTCGCCCGGTATTCGGGAAAAACCGAATTCGCAGGCCCTCCCAAGCCCATCCAAAAAAAACCTTACCTAACCTTACCAGATCGTGAAAACCTCACCTAACCTAACCAGATCGTGGAAAAGACGTAATTTTTAAGGCAATTTTTTTGCTTTCGCCGCATAACTTTTTGTCTGCAGTTCGATTTTCCCGGTCCGTACGTCAAGTTGTGGCGCTCGTCCGTGCGCACCCAGAGAGCCCTCGTTCGCTTGGATAGCGCCAGCGGTTCGCCCGGTATTCGGGAAAAACCGAATTCGCAGGCCCTCCCAAGCCCATCCAAAAAAAACCTTACCTAACCTATTCAGATCGTGAAATCCTCACCTAACCTAACCAGATCGTGGAAAAGACGTTATTTTTAAGGCAATTTTTTTGTTTTCGCCGCATAACTTTTTCGTCTGCAGTTCGATTTTCCCGGTCCGTACGTCAATTTGTGGCGCTCGTCCGTGTGCACCCAGAGAGCCCTCGCTCGCCCGGATAGCGCCAGCGGTTCGCCCGGTATTCGGGAAAAACCGAATTCGCAGGCCCTCCCAAGCCCATCCAAAAAAAACCTTCGAACCTAACCAGATCGTGGAAAAGACGTTATTTTTAAGGCAATTTTTTTGTTTTCGCCGCATAACTTTTTCGTCTGCAGTTCGATTTTCCCGGTCCGTACGTCAATTTGTGGCGCTCGTCCGTGTGCACCCAGAGAGCCCTCGCTCGCCCGGATAGCGCCAGCGGTTCGCCCGGTATTCGGGTAAAACCGAATTCGCAGGCCCTCCCAAGCCCATCCAAAAAAAACCTTACCTATTCTAACCAGATCGTGAAATCCTCACCTAACCTAACCAGATCGTGGAAAAGACGTAATTTTTAAGGCAATTTTTTTGTTTTCGCCTTATAACTTTTTGTCTGCAATTCGATTTTCCCGATCCGTACGTCAATTTGTGGCGCTCGTCCGTGCGCACCCAGAGAGCCTTCGTTCGCTTGGATAGCGCCAGCGGTTCGCCCGGTATTCGGGAAAAACCGAATTCGCAGGCCCTCCCAAGCCCATCCAAAAAAAACCTTACCTAACCTTACCAGATCGTGAAAACCTCACCTAACCTAACCAGATCGTGGAAAAGACGTAATTTTTAAGGCAATTTTTTTGCTTTCGCCGCATAACTTTTTGTCTGCAATTCGATTTTCCCGATCCGTACGTAAATTTGTGGCGATCGTCCGTGCGCACCCAGAGAGCCCTCGTTCGCTCGAATAGCGCCAGCGGTTCGCCCGGTTTTCGGGAAAAACCGAATTCGCAGGCCCTCCCAAGCCCATCCAAAAAAAACCTTCTAACCTAACCAGATCGTGGAAAAGACGTAATTTTTAAGGCAATTTTTTTGTTTTCGCCGCATAACTTTTTTGTCTGCAGTTCGATTTTCTCGGTCCGTACGTAAATTTGTGGCGCTCGTCCGTGCGCACTCAGAGAGCCCTCGCTCGCGCGGATAGCGCCAGCGGTTCGCCCGGTATTCGGGAAAAACCGAATTCGCAGGCCCTCCCAAGCCCATCCAAAAAAAACCTTACCTTACCTAACCAGATCGTGAAAACCTCACCTAACCTAACCAGATCGTGGAAAAGACGTAATTTTTAAGGCAATTTTTTTGTTTTCGCCGCATAACTTTTTTGTCTGCAGTTCGATTTTCTTGGTCCGTACGTCAATTTGTGGCGCTCGTCCGTGTGCACCCAGAGAGCTCTCGCTCGCTCGGATAGCGCCAGCGGTTCGCCCGGTATTCGGGAAAAACCGAATTCGCAGGCCCTCCCAAGCCCATCCAAAAAAAACCTTACCTAACCTAACCAGATCGTGAAAACCTCATCTAACCTAACCAGATCGTGGAAAAGACGTAATTTTTAAGGCAATTTTTTTGTTTTCGCCGCATAACTTTTTTGTCTGCAGTTCGATTTTCCCGGTCCGTACGTCAATTTGTGGCGCTCGTCCGTGCGCACTCAGAGAGCCCTCGCTCGCGCGGATAGCGCCAGCGGTTCGCCCGGTATTCGGGAAAAACCGAATTCGCAGGCCCTCCCAAGCCCATCCAAAAAAAACCTTACCTTACCTAACCAGATCGTGAAAACCTCACCTAACCTAACCAGATCGTGGAAAAGACGTAATTTTTAAGGCAATTTTTTTGTTTTCGCCGCATAACTTTTTTGTCTGCAGTTTGATTTTCTTGGTCCGTACGTCAATTTGTGGCGCTCGTCCGTGTGCACCCAGAGAGCTCTCGCTCGCTCGGATAGCGCCAGCGGTTCGCCCGGTATTCGGGAAAAACCGAATTCGCAGGCTCTCCCAAGCCCATCCAAAAAAAACCTTACCTAACCTAACCAGATCGTGAAAACCTCATCTAACCTAACCAGATCGTGGAAAAGACGTAATTTTTAAGGCAATTTTTTTGTTTTCGCCGCATAACTTTTTTGTCTGCAGTTCGATTTTCCCGGTCCGTACGTCAATTTGTGGCGCTCGTCCGTGCTCGCCCAGAGAGCCCTCGCTCGCCCGGATAGCGCCAGCGGTTCGCCCGGTATTCGGGAAAAACCGAATCCGCAGGCCCTCCCAAGCCCATCCAAAAAAAACCTTACCTAACCTAACCAGATCGTGAAAACCTCACCTAACCTAACCAAATCGTGGAAAAGACGTAATTTTTAAGGCAATTTTTTTGCTTTCGCCGCATAACTTTTTGTCTGCAGTTCGATTTTCCCGGTCCGTACGTCAATTTGTGGCGCTCGTCCGTGCGCACCCAGAGAACTCTCGCTCACCCGGATAGCGCCAGCGGTTCGCCCGGTATTCGGGAAAAATTGAATTCGCAAGCCCTCCCAAGCCCATCCAAAAAAAACTTTACCTAACCTAACCAGATCGTGAAAACCTCACCTAACCTAACCAGATCGTGGAAAAGACGTAATTTTTAAGGCAATTTTTTTGTTTTCGCCGCATAACTTTTTTGTCTGCAGTTCGATTTTCTCGGTCCGTACGTAAATTTGTGGCGCTCGTCCGTGCGCACTCAGAGAGCCCTCGCTCGCGCGGATAGCGCCAGCGGTTCGCCCGGTATTCGGGAAAAACCGAATTCGCAGGCCCTTCCAAGCCCATCCAAAAAAAACCTTCTAACCTAACCAGATCGTGGAAAAGACGTAATTTTTAGGGCAATTTTTTTGTTTTCGCCGCATAACTTTTTTGTCTGCAGTTCGATTTTCTCGGTCCGTACGTAAATTTGTGGCGCTCGTCCGTGCGCACTCAGAGAGCCCTCGCTCGCGCGGATAGCGCCAGCGGTTCGCCCGGTATTCGGGAAAAACCGAATTCGCAGGCCCTTCCAAGCCCATCCAAAAAAAACCTTACCTTACCTAACCAGATCGTGAAATCCTCACCTAACCTAACCAGATCGTGGAAAAGACGTAATTTTTAAGGCAATTTTTTTGTTTTCGCCGCATAACTTTTTTGTCTGCAGTTCGATTTTCCCGGTCCGTACGTCATTTTGTGGCGCTCGTCCGTGCGCACCTAGAGAGCCCTCGCTCGCTCGGATAACGCCAGCGGTTCTTCCGGTATTCGGGAAAAACCGAATTCGCAGGCCCTCCCAAGCCCATCCAAAAAAAACCTTACCTAACCTAACCAGATCGTGAAAACCTCATCTAACCTAACCAGATCGTGGAAAAGACGTAATTTTTAAGGCAATTTTTTTTGTTTTCGCCGCATTACTTTTTTGTCTGCATTTCGATTTTCCCGGTCCGTACGTCAATTTGTGGCGTTCGTCCGTGCGCGCCCAGAGAGCCCTCGCTCGCCCGGATAGCGCCAGCGGTTCGCCCGGTATTCGAGAAAATCCGAATTCGCAGGCCCTCCCAAGCCCATCCAAAAAAAACCTTACCTAACCTAACCAGATCGTGAAAACCTCATCTAACCTAACCAGATCGTGGAAAAGACGTAATTTTTAAGGCAATTTTTTTGTTTTCGCCGCATGACTTTTTTGTCTGCAGTTCGATTTTCCCGGTCCATACGTCAATTTGTGGCGCTCGTCCGTGCGCACCCAGAGAGCTCTCGCTCGCTCGGATAGCGCCAGCGGTTCGCCCGGTTTTCGGGAAAAACCGAATTCGCAGGCCCTCCAAAGCCCATCCAAAAAAAACCTTCTAACCTAACCAGATCGTGGAAAAGACGTTATTTTTAAGGCAATTTTTTTGTTTTCGCCGCATAACTTTTTTGTCTGCAGTTCGATTTTCCCGGTCCGTACGTCAATTTGTGGCGCTCGTCCGTGCGCACCCAGAGAGCCCTCGCTCGCGTAGATAGCGCCAGCGGTTCGCCCGGTATTCGGGAAAAACCGAATTCGCAGGCCCTCCCAAGCCCATCCAAAAAAAACCACATAACCTAACCAGATCGTGAAAACCTCACCTAACCTAACCAGATCGTGGAAAAGACGTAATTTTTAAGGCAATTTTTTTGTTTTCGCCGCATAACTTTTTTGTCTGCAGTTCGATTTTCCCGGTCCGTACGTCAATTTGTGGCGCTCGTCCGTGCTCACCCAGAGAGCCCTCGCTCGCCCGGATAGCGCCAGCGGTTCGCCCGGTATTCGGGAAAAACCGCATTCGCAGGCCCTCCCAAGCCCATCCAAAAAAAACCTTACCTAACCTAACCAGATCGTGAAAACCTCATCTAACCTAACCAGATCGTGGAAAAGACGTAATTTTTAAGGCAATTTTTTTGTTTTCGCCGCATAACTTTTTTGTCTGCAGTTCGATTTTCCCGGTCCTTACGTCAATTTGTGGCGCTCGTCCGTGCGCACCCAGAAAGCTCTCGCTCGCTCGGATAGCGCCAGCGGTTCGCCCGGTTTTCGGGAAAAACCGAATTCGCAGGCCCTCCCAAGCCCATCCAAAAAAAACCTCATCTAACCTAACCAGATCGTGGAAAAGACGTAAGAAAAAACTTTATTTGTTCTCACACCACGATACAAATTACAAATAACAAAAAAGTAAAAAACCACTAAACAGAATAATCTTAAACCTAACAATTAACCTTATCTAGTTAATTTAGTATATATGTAAAGATTTGTACAGTGGTGTGACACCAAAAAGGATGACCACTCAGCTGTAATTGGAGAAAAGCCCCAAAACTGATTTTCAGTGGCCGCCGAGTACTGGACTCGCAGACGGCACAACAACAAACACAACCGCAGTAAAATAAAATAAAAAAATAAGTAATATATCTATAATGTAGTAATAAATAAATAAATCAAAAAATGTAAAATAGATTAAAAAAATAAAATAAAATAATGATAATAAAAACTATTAAATATAATACAAAAGGATATTAATGTAATAACTTAGTGCTGTATCCCCCAATAACTACTCGCTGGTTTACGCCTAAGTATAAGCAACTAATAAATTTTGTTTTTGTAAATTAAGTAAAAAAGCTTTATACTTTTTACGGAAATAGCCTACAGATTTTATGGAACGTAGAGGGGGCGGTATGTTATTCCAACAAAATGTTGCTCTATACTTAAAGCTGCCACGAAAACAGGCCGTGCTATGTGAATGCATCTTAAGCACATGTGTATTAGTCCTGCGTTCGTATAAAGATTCATCACACGCCCAGCGTAGCTTGGAGTACAGATATGGAGGAATTTTATATGCCTGCGATATTCCATTTTCAGACTATTGGAATTATTTATAAATGGTGTAACGTGAGCACGGAAAGGTATGTTGTAACAATAGCGCGCACAAGCATTTTGGACTTTTTGTATCATGTGCTTTGTTCGCGCTAGTAATCTAGGACCTATCACAACATCCGCATAGTTGAGCTTCGATAGTACCAGGGTTTCACAAACGATTACTCTCAGTTCGGTACTCAGTGAGTTTCTTATCCGGTACAAGACTTTCAGTCTGTAAAAGCAGTTACGAATATTGTTTATAACATGCTTTTCAAAACGGAGACTTTCATCCATCAATACCCCTAAATTACGTGCTTCTGAAACCCGGTCTATACTCGCACCCCCGATCATAATATTTGGTCTTCTTTTAGATATTTTATCTATTTGAACCTTTGTACCTAAGATAATAAACTTAGTTTTGCTGGGATTCAAAACTAATGTGTGCATATTCGACCATGTAAATATACGGTTCAAGTCTTGGTTAAGTCTATTTATAGCAATATCGGTGTCTTCAGGCCTGAACGAAATATATAACTGCAGATCGTCTGCATACACATGAAAATTGCACTTTTTGATACCCTCGACTACGTCAGCACTATAAAGTAAAAAGAGTATTGGCCCAAGTATCGAACCCTGTGGTACACCCCTTGTTATTGAGGTATTTTCAGAAAAGCTACTAGTTCCATCTTCACAGCTCAACTCAACTTTTTGCATCCTATCATACAGATAACTGGAAAACCATCTCAAAGTATCTTGACCAAAACCGTAAAAGGATAGCTTCGATATTAACAGAGGAATATTAATAGAATCGAATGCCCGAGAATAGTCCAGTAAAACCAGTATAATTCCTTTGCCCTCATCTTGACTTGTCAGCACGTTATCCACGATGTCAGCTAGTGGATCGTGGAAAAGACGTAATTTTTAAGGCAATTTTTTTGTTTTCGCCGCATAACTTTTTTGTCTGCAGTTCGATTTTCTCGGTCCGTACGTCAATTTGTGGCGCTCGTCCGTGCGCACCCAGAGAGCCCTCGCTCGCCCGGATAGCGCCAGCGGTTCGCCCGGTATTCGGGAAAAACCGAATTCGCAGGCCCTTCCAAGCCCATCCAAAAAAAACCTTACCTAACCTAACCAGATCGTGAAATCCTCACCTAACCTAACCAGATCGTGGAAAAGACGTAATTTTTAAGGCAATTTTTTTGTTTTCGCCGCATAACTTTTTTGTCTGCAGTTCAATTTTCCCGGTCCGTACGTCAATTTGTGGCGCTCGTCCGTGCGCACCCAGAGAGCCCTCGCTCGCTCGGATAGCGCCAGCGGTTCGCCCGGTTTTCGGGAAAAACCGAATTCGCAGGCCTTCCCAAGCCCATCCAAAAAAAACCTCATCTAACCTAACCAGATCGTGGAAAAGACGTAATTTTTAAGGCAATTTTTTTGTTTTCGCCGCATAACTTTTTTGTCTGCAGTTCGATTTTCCCGGTCCATACGTCAATTTGTGGCGCTCGTCCGTGCGCACCCAGAGAGCCCTCGCTCGCTCGGATAGTGCCAGCGGTTCGCCCGGTATTCGGGAAAAACCGAATTCGCAGGCCCTCCCAAGCCCATCCAAAAAAAACCTTCTAACCTAACCAGATCGTGGAAAAGACGTAATTTTTAAGGCAATTTTTTTGTTTTCGCCGCATAAATTTTTTGTCTGCAGTTCGATTTTCTCGGTCCGTACGTCAATTTGTGGCGCTCGTCCGTGCGCGCCCAGAGAGCCCTCGCTCGCCCGGATAGCGCCAGCGGTTCGCCCGGTATTCGGGAAAAACCGAATTCGCAGGCCCTTCCAAGCCCATCCAAAAAAAACCTTACCTAACCTAACCAGATCGTGAAATCCTCACCTAACCTAACCAGATCGTGGAAAAGACGTAATTTTTAAGGCAATTTTTTTTGTTTTCGCCGCATAACTTTTTTGTCTGCAGTTCGATTTTCCCGGTCCGTACGTCAATTTGTGGCGCTCGTCCGTGCGCACCCAGAGAGCCTTCGCTCGCGTGGATAGCGCCAGCGGTTCGCCCGGTATTCGGGAAAAATCGAATTCGCAGGCCCTCCCAAGCCCATCCAAAAAAAACCTTACCTTACCTAACCAGATCGTGAAAACCTCACCTAACCTAACCAGATCGTGGAAAAGACGTAATTTTTAAGGCAATTTTTTTGTTTTCGCCGCATAACTTTTTTGTCTGCAGTTCGATTTTCCTGGTCCGTACGTCAATTTGTGGCGCTCGTCCGTGCGCGCCCAGAGAGCCCTCGCTCGCCCGGATAGCGCCAGCGGTTCGCCTGGTATTCGGGAAAAACCGAATTCGCAGGCCCTCCCAAGCCCATCCAAAAAAAACCTTACCTTACCTAACCAGATCGTGAAATCCTCACCTAACCTAACCAGATCGTGGAAAAGACGTAATTTTTAAGGCAATTTTTTTGTTTTCGCCGCATAACTTTTTTGTCTGCAGTTCGATTTTCCCGGTCCGTACGTCAATTTGTGGCGCTCGTCCGTGCGCACCCAGAGAGCTCTCGCTCGCTCGGATAACGCCAGCGGTTCTTCCGGTATTCGGGAAAAACCGAATTCGCAGGCCCTCCCAAGCCCATCCAAAAAAAACCTTACCTAACCTAACCAGATTGTGAAAACCTCATCTAACCTAACCAGATCGTGGAATAGACGTAATTTTTAAGGCAATTTTTTTTGTTTTCGCCGCATAACTTTTTTGTCTGCATTTCGATTTTCCCGGTCCGTACGTCAATTTGTGGCGTTCGTCCGTGCGCGCCCAGAGAGCCCTCGCTCGCCCGGAAAGCGCCAGCGGTTCGCCCGGTATTCGAGAAAATCCGAATTCGCAGGCCCTCCCAAGCCCATCCAAAAAAAACCTTACCTAACCTAACCAGATCGTGAAAACCTCATCTAACCTAACCAGATCGTGGAAAAGACGTAATTTTTAAGGCAATTTTTTTGTTTTCGCCGCATAACTTTTTTGTCTGCAGTTCGATTTTCCCGGTCCATACGTCAATTTGTGGCGCTCGTCCGTGCGCACCCAGAGAGCCCTCGCTCGCTCGGATAGCGCCAGCAGTTCGCCCGGTTTTCGGGAAAAACCGAATTCGCAGGCCCTCCCAAGCCCATCCAAAAAAAACCTTCTAACCTAACCAGATCGTGGAAAAGACGTAATTTTTAAGGCAATTTTTTTGTTTTCGCCGCATAACTTTTTTGTCTGCAGTTCGATTTTCCCGGTCTGTACGTCAATTTGTGGCGCTCGTCCGTGCGCACCCAGGGAGCCCTCGCTCGCCCGGATAGCGCCAGCGGTTCGCCCGGTATTCGGGAAAAACCGCATTCGCAGGCCCTCCCAAGCCCATCCAAAAAAAACCTTACCTAACCTAACCAGATCGTGAAAACCTCATCTAACCTAACCAGATCGTGGAAAAGACGTAATTTTTAAGGCAATTTTTTTGTTTTCGCCGCATAACTTTTTTGTCTGCAGTTCGATTTTCCCGGTCCGTACGTCAATTTGTGGCGCTCGTCCGTGCGCACCCAGAGAGCCCTCGCTCGCTCGGATAGCGCCAGCGGTTCGCCCGGTTTTCGGGAAAAACCGAATTCGCAGGCCCTCCCAAGCCCATCCAAAAAAAACCTCATCTAACCTAACCAGATCGTGGAAAAGACGTAATTTTTAAGGCAATTTTTTTGTTTTCGCCGCATAACTTTTTTGTCTGCAGTTCGATTTTCCCGGTCCGTACGTCAATTTGTGGCGCTCGTCCGTGCGCACCCAGAGAGCCCTCGCTCGCTCGGATAGCGCCAGCGGTTCGCCCGGTTTTCGGGAAAAACCGAATTCGCAGGCCCTCCCAAGCCCATCCAAAAAAAACCTCATCTAACCTAACCAGATCGTGGAAAAGACGTAATTTTTAAGGCAATTTTTTTGTTTTCGCCGCATAACTTTTTTGTCTGCAGTTCGATTTTCCCGGTCCGTACGTCAATTTGTGGCGCTCGTCCGTGCGCACCCAGAGAGCCCTCGCTCGCTCGGATAGCGCCAGCGGTTCGCCCGGTTTTCGGGAAAAACCGAATTCGCAGGCCCTCCCAAGCCCATCCAAAAAAAACCTCATCTAACCTAACCAGATCGTGGAAAAGACGTAATTTTTAAGGCAATTTTTTTGTTTTCGCCGCATAACTTTTTTGTCTGCAGTTCGATTTTCCCGGTCCGTACGTCAATTTGTGGCGCTCGTCCGTGCGCACCCAGAGAGCTCTCGCTCGCTCGGATAGCGCCAGCGGTTCGCCCGGTTTTCGGGAAAAACCGAATTCGCAGGCCCTCCCAAGCCCATCCAAAAAAAACCTCATCTAACCTAACCCGATCGTGGAAAAGACGTAATTTTTAAGGCAATTTTTTTGTTTTCGCCGCATAACTTTTTTGTCTGCAGTTCGATTTTCCCGGTCCATACGTCAATTTGTGGAGCTCGTCCGTGCGCACCCAGAGAGCCCTCGCTCGCTCGGATAGCGCCAGCGGTTCGCCCGGTATTCGGGAAAAACCGAATTCGCAGGCCCTCCCAAGCCCATCCAAAAAAAACCTTCTAACCTAACCAGATCGTGGAAAAGACGTAATTTTTAAGGCAATTTTTTTGTTTTCGCCGCATAACTTTTTTGTCTGCAGTTCGATTTTCTCGGTCCGTACGTCAATTTGTGGCGCTCGTCCGTGCGCACCCAGAGAGCCCTCGCTCGCCCGGATAGCGCCAGCGGTTCGCCCGGTATTCGGGAAAAACCGAATTCGCAGGCCCTTCCAAGCCCATCCAAAAAAAACCTTACCTAACCTAACCAGATCGTGAAATCCTCACCTAACCTAACCAGATCGTGGAAAAGACGTAATTTTTAAGGCAATTTTTTTGTTTTCGCCGCATAACTTTTTTGTCTGCAGTTCGATTTTCCCGGTCCGTACGTCAATTTGTGGCGCTCGTCCGTGCGCACCCAGAGAGCCCTCGCTCGCTCGGATAGCGCCAGCGGTTCGCCCGGTTTTCGGGAAAAACCGAATTCGCAGGCCCTCCCAAGCCCATCCAAAAAAAACCTCATCTAACCTAACCAGATCGTGGAAAAGACGTAATTTTTAAGGCAATTTTTTTGTTTTCGCCGCATAACTTTTTTGTCTGCAGTTCGATTTTCCCGGTCCGTACGTCAATTTGTGGCGCTCGTCCGTGCGCACCCAGAGAGCCCTCGCTCGCTCGGATAGCGCCAGCGGTTCGCCCGGTTTTCGGGAAAAACCGAATTCGCAGGCCCTCCCAAGCCCATCCAAAAAAAACCTCATCTAACCTAACCAGATCGTGGAAAAGACGTAATTTTTAAGGCAATTTTTTTGTTTTCGCCGCATAACTTTTTTGTCTGCAGTTCGATTTTCCCGGTCCGTACGTCAATTTGTGGCGCTCGTCCGTGCGCACCCAGAGAGCCCTCGCTCGCCCGGATAGCGCCAGCGGTTCGCCCGGTATTCGGGAAAAACCGAATTCGCAGGCCCTCCCAAGCCCATCCAAAAAAAACCTTACCTAACCTAACCAGATCGTGAAAACCTCACCTAACCTAACCAGATCGTGGAAAAGACGTAATTTTTAAGGCAATTTTTATGTTTTCGCCGCATTACTTTTTTGTCTGCAGTTCGATTTTCCCGGTCCGTACGTCAATTTGTGGCGCTCGTCCGTGCGCACCCAGAGAGCCTTCGCTCGCCCGGATAGCGCCAGCGGTTCGCCCGGTATTCGGGAAAAACCGAATTCGCAGGCCCTCCCAAGCCCATCCAAAAAAAACCTTACCTAACCTAACCAGATCGTGAAATCCTCACCTAACCTAACCAGATCGTGGAAAAGACGTAATTTTTAAGGCAATTTTTTTGTTTTCGCCGCATTACTTTTTTGTCTACAGTTCGATATTCTCGGTCCGTACGTCAATTTGTAGCGCTCGTCCGTGCGCGCCCAGAGAGCCCTCGCTCGCCCGGATAGCGCCAGCGGTTCGCCCGGTATTCGGGAAAAACCGAATTCGCAGGCCCTCCCAAGCCCATCCAAAAAAAACCTTACCTTACCTAACCATATCGTGAAAACCTCACCTAACCTAACCAGATCGTGGAAAAGACGTAATTTTTAAGGCAATTTTTTTGTTTTCGCCGCATAACTTTTTTGTCTGCAGTTCGATTTTCTTGGTCCGTACGTCAATTTGTGGCGCTCGTCCGTGTGCACCCAGAGAGCTCTCGCTCGCTCGGATAGCGCCAGCGGTTCGCCCGGTATTCGGGAAAAACCGAATTCGCAGGCCCTCC
Source organism: Morpho achilles (assembly GCA_947086495.1). NCBI lineage: Eukaryota > Metazoa > Arthropoda > Insecta > Lepidoptera > Nymphalidae > Morpho > Morpho achilles. Next base: position 10,433,190 of record CAMTZB010000023.1, on the reverse strand, counting down.
CAAGCCCATCCAAAAAAAACCTTACCTAACCTAACCAGATCGTGAAAACCTCATCTAACCTAACCAGATCGTGGAAAAGACGTAATTTTTAAGGCAATTTTTTTGTTTTCGCCGCATAACTTTTTTGTCTGCAGTTCGATTTTCCCGGTCCGTACGTCAATTTGTGGCGCTCGTCCGTGCTCGCCCAGAGAGCCCTCGCTCGCCCGGATAGCGCCAGCGGTTCGCCCGGTATTCGGGAAAACCGAATCCGCAGGCCCTCCCAAGCCCATCCAAAAAAAACCTTACCTAACCTAACCAGATCGTGAAATCCTCACCTAACCTAACCAGATCGTGGAAAAGACGTAATTTTTAAGGCAATTTTTTTGTTTTCGCCGCATAACTTTTTTGTCTGCAGTTCGATTTTCCCGGTCCGTACGTCAATTTGTGGCGCTCGTCCGTGCGCACCCAGAGAGCTCTCGCTCGCTCGGATAGCGCCAGCGGTTCGCCCGGTTTTCGGGAAAAACCGAATTCGCAGGCCCTCCCAAGCCCATCCAAAAAAAACCTCATCTAACCTAACCCGATCGTGGAAAAGACGTAATTTTTAAGGCAATTTTTTTGTTTTCGCCGCATAACTTTTTTGTCTGCAGTTCGATTTTCCCGGTCCATACGTCAATTTGTGGAGCTCGTCCGTGCGCACCCAGAGAGCCCTCGCTCGCTCGGATAGCGCCAGCGGTTCGCCCGGTATTCGGGAAAAACCGAATTCGCAGGCCCTCCCAAGCCCATCCAAAAAAAACCTTCTAACCTAACCAGATCGTGGAAAAGACGTAATTTTTAAGGCAATTTTTTTGTTTTCGCCGCATAACTTTTTTGTCTGCAGTTCGATTTTCTCGGTCCGTACGTCAATTTGTGGCGCTCGTCCGTGCGCACCCAGAGAGCCCTCGCTCGCCCGGATAGCGCCAGCGGTTCGCCCGGTATTCGGGAAAAACCGAATTCGCAGGCCCTTCCAAGCCCATCCAAAAAAAACCTTACCTAACCTAACCAGATCGTGAAATCCTCACCTAACCTAACCAGATCGTGGAAAAGACGTAATTTTTAAGGCAATTTTTTTGTTTTCGCCGCATAACTTTTTTGTCTGCAGTTCGATTTTCCCGGTCCGTACGTCAATTTGTGGCGCTCGTCCGTGCGCACCCAGAGAGCCTTCGCTCGCGCGGATAGCGCCAGCGGTTCGCCCGGTATTCGGGAAAAATCGAATTCGCAGGCCCTCCCAAGCCCATCCAAAAAAAACCTTACCTTACCTAACCAGATCGTGAAAACCTCACCTAACCTAACCAGATCGTGGAAAAGACGTAATTTTTAAGGCAATTTTTTTGTTTTCGCCGCATAACTTTTTTGTCTGCAGTTCGATTTTCCCGGTCCGTACGTCAATTTGTGGCGCTCGTCCGTGCGCACCCAGAGAGCTCTCGCTCGCCCGGATAGCGCAAGCGGTTCGCCCGGTATTCGGGAAAAACCGAATTCGCAGGCCCTCCCAAGCCCATCCAAAAAAAACCTTCTAACCTTACCAGATCGTGGAAAAGACGTAAGTTTTAAGGCAATTTTTTTGTTTTCGCCGCATAACTTTTTTGTCTGCAGTTCGATTTTCCCGGTCCGTACGTCAATTTGTGGCGCTCGTCCGTGCGCACCCAGAGAGCCCTCGCTCGCCCGGATAGCGCCAGCGGTTCGCCCGGTATTCGGGAAAAACCGAATTCGCAGGCCCTCCCAAGCCCATCCAAAAAAAACCTTACCTAACCTAACCAGATCGTGAAAACCTCACCTAACCTAACCAGATCGTGGAAAAGACGTAATTTTTAAGGCAATTTTTATGTTTTCGCCGCATTACTTTTTTGTCTGCAGTTCGATTTTCCCGGTCCGTACGTCAATTTGTGGCGCTCGTCCGTGCGCACCCAGAGAGCCTTCGCTCGCCCGGATAGCGCCAGCGGTTCGCCCGGTATTCGGGAAAAACCGAATTCGCAGGCCCTCCCAAGCCCATCCAAAAAAAACCTTACCTAACCTAACCAGATCGTGAAATCCTCACCTAACCTAACCAGATCGTGGAAAAGACGTAATTTTTAAGGCAATTTTTTTGTTTTCGCCGCATTACTTTTTTGTCTACAGTTCGATATTCTCGGTCCGTACGTCAATTTGTAGCGCTCGTCCGTGCGCGCCCAGAGAGCCCTCGCTCGCCCGGATAGCGCCAGCGGTTCGCCCGGTATTCGGGAAAAACCGAATTCGCAGGCCCTCCCAAGCCCATCCAAAAAAAACCTTACCTTACCTAACCATATCGTGAAAACCTCACCTAACCTAACCAGATCGTGGAAAAGACGTAATTTTTAAGGCAATTTTTTTGTTTTCGCCGCATAACTTTTTTGTCTGCAGTTCGATTTTCTTGGTCCGTACGTCAATTTGTGGCGCTCGTCCGTGTGCACCCAGAGAGCTCTCGCTCGCTCGGATAGCGCCAGCGGTTCGCCCGGTATTCGGGAAAAACCGAATTCGCAGGCCCTCCCAAGCCCATCCAAAAAAAACCTTACCTAACCTAACCAGATCGTGAAAACCTCATCTAACCTAACCAGATCGTGGAAAAGACGTAATTTTTAAGGCAATTTTTTTGTTTTCGCCGCATAACTTTTTTGTCTGCAGTTCGATTTTCCCGGTCCGTACGTCAATTTGTGGCGCTCGTCCGTGCTCGCCCAGAGAGCCCTCGCTCGCCCGGATAGCGCCAGCGGTTCGCCCGGTATTCGGGAAAACCGAATCCGCAGGCCCTCCCAAGCCCATCCAAAAAAAACCTTACCTAACCTAACCAGATCGTGAAATCCTCACCTAACCTAACCAGATCGTGGAAAAGACGTAATTTTTAAGGCAATTTTTTTGTTTTCGCCGCATAACTTTTTTGTCTGCAGTTCGATTTTCCCGGTCCGTACGTCAATTTGTGGCGCTCGTCCGTGCGCGCCCAGAGAGCCCTCGCTCGCCCGGATAGCGCCAGCGGTTCGCCCGGTATTCGGGAAAAACCGAATTCGCAGGCCCTCCCAAGCCCATCCAAAAAAAACCTTACCTAACCTAACCAGATCGTGAAAACCTCACCTAACCTAACCAGATCGTGGAAAAGACGTAATTTTTAAGGCAATTTTTTTGTTTTCGCCGCATTACTTTTTTGTCTGCAGTTCGATTTTCCCGGTCCGTACGTCAATTTGTGGCGCTCGTCCGTGCGCACCCAGAGAGCCTTCGCTCGCCCGGATAGCGCCAGCGGTTCGCCCGGTATTCGGGAAAAACCGAATTCGCAGGCCCTCCCAAGCCCATCCAAAAAAAACCTTACCTAACCTAACCAGATCGTGAAATCCTCACCTAACCTAACCAGATCGTGGAAAAGACGTAATTTATAAGGCAATTTTTTTGTTTTCGCCGCATTACTTTTTTGTCTGCAGTTCGATATTCTCGGTCCGTACGTCAATTTGTGGCGCTCGTCCGTGCGCGCCCAGAGAGCCCTCGCTCGCCCGGATAGCGCCAGCGGTTCGCCCGGTATTCGGGAAAAACCGAATTCGCAGGCCCTCCCAAGCCCATCCAAAAAAAACCTTACCTTACCTAACCAGATCGTGAAAACCTCACCTAACCTAACCAGATCGTGGAAAAGACGTAATTTTTAAGGCAATTTTTTTGTTTTCGCCGCATAACTTTTTTGTCTGCAGTTCGATTTTCCCGGTCCGTACGTCAATTTGTGGCGTTTGTCCGTGTGCACCCAGAGAGCTCTCGCTCGCTCGGATAGCGCCAGCGGTTCGCCCGGTATTCGGGAAAAACCGAATCCGCAGGCCCTCCCAAGCCCATCCAAAAAAAACCTTACCTAACCTAACCAGATCGTGAAAACCTCATCTAACCTAACCAGATCGTGGAAAAGACGTAATTTTTAAGGCAATTTTTTGTTTTCGCCGCATAACTTTTTTGTCTGCAGTTCGATTTTCCCGGTCCGTACGTCAATTTGTGGCGCTCGTCCGTGCTCGCCCAGAGAGCCCTAGCTCGCCTGGATAGCGCCAGCGGTTCGCCCGGTATTCGGGAAAAACCGAATTCGCAGGCCCTCCCAAGCCCATCCAAAAAAAACCTTACCTAACCTAACCAGATCGTGAAATCCTCACCTAACCTAACCAGATCGTGGAAAAGACGTAATTTTTAAGGCAATTTTTTTGTTTTCGCCGCATAACTTTTTTGTCTGCAGTTCGATTTTCCCGGTCCGTACGTCAATTTGTGGCGCTCGTCCGTGCGCACCCAGTGAGCTCTCGCTCGCCCGGATAGCGCCAGCGGTTCACCCGGTATTCGGGAAAAACCGAATTCGCAGGCCCTCCCAAGCCCATCCAAAAAAAACCTTACCTAACCTAACCTGATCGTGAAAACCTCACCTAACCTAACCAGATCGTGGAAAAGACGTAATTTTTAAGGCAATTTTTTGTTTTCGCCGCATAACTTTTTTGTCTGCAGTTCGATTTTCCCGGTCCGTACGTCAATTTGTGGCGCTCGCCCGTGCGCACCCAGAGAGCCCTCGCTCGCCCGGATAGCGCCAGCGGTTCGCCCGTTATTCGGGAAAAACCGAATTCGCAGGCCTTCCCAAGCCCATCCAAAAAAAACCTTACCTAACCTAACCAGATCGTGAATTCCTCACCTAACCTAACCAGATCGTGGAAAAGACGTAATTTTTAAGGCAATTTTTTTGTTTTCGCCGCATAACTTTTTTGTCTGCAGTTAGATTTTCCCGGTCCATACGTCAATTTGTGGCGCTCGTCCGTGCGCACCCAGAGAGCTCTCGCTCGCCCGGATAGCGCCAGCGGTTCGCCCGGTATTCGGGAAAAACCGAATTCGCAGGCCCTCCCAAGCCCATCCAAAAAAAACCTTACCTAACCTAACCTGATCGTGAAAACCTCACCTAACCTAACCAGATCGTGGAAAAGACGTAATTTTTAAGGCAATTTTTTTGTTTTCGCCGCATAACTTTTTTGTCTGCAGTTCGATTTTCCCGGTCTGTACGTCAATTTGTGGCGCTCGCCCGTGCGCACCCAGAGAGCCCTCGCTCGCCCGGATAGCGCCAGCGGTTCGCCCGGCATTCGGGAAAAACCGAATTCGCAGGCCAAGTCCACCCTTATATACATATAAGAGCATGGGGTCTCAAATAGGGCAAAAAAAAATTAAATTTTTATTTTTATCTCCCTGACCCCAGGTTCCAAAATCTTATAATAAATTGCCCGTACCTCGTTCAGTTCTTGAGATATAAATTATAAAGTTTTTCTACGATACAAATTAAAAAAAAAAAATTTTTTCAAACCCATTTGTCATTGCTAGGACACCACTATGTTCGGGCTCCGCACACCCTCTAAGAAGAGAATTGAAGGGGATAATACAACACGAACTACAGCGCTAACGGACGCCGCAGCATTTAATTTAGATAGGGAAATGGAGATTGAAATAGGCGACTTCATCAATTCTGTATCGGGTGCAGAGGAAACGATCGCCTTGTCCACTCAAGTGGACGTCGTGATTGAGGACTCGAACAGCCCGAAGTCGAAAGTATAGCCGTCCCAAAATAAAAAAGTTGGGTCGAAGAAAAAGCATATAGATGTCTCATGAAGTCCACCGCAAAAAGTCATTTATAATAATAGATTGGAAGAAGCAAAAGCGTGTCGAAATAAAGCTGTAGAGCAAATCAATGATTCAAGAAATTTAAGGACTGATATTAAGGTTGACGTTATAAACGCAGTGGACAGACTGTATAGCCTAGTTAAGGAGACGGAGGTGTCGAACAAGGGAACGGTCTTGATTGAAGGTGTAGAGCCCCTTCCGCGATCCTTGCCGGTGGAACTGGTGAGGAGTGAGGAAATCACGGACCTAGCTAAGAAATTAGAAGAGCATGCCCTCCTGATAAAGGCAAATACAGCTGAAGTAATGAAGTTGCAAAAAGTTTTAGTAAAGCAAAGTGAAGAAATGTCGACGCGAGTATTCTCCTATGCTGATTTTGTGGCAGGACACAGTAAAAGCATGCCAGTGGCGCGCGAAGCATTGCACTCCGTCGTTATAGCATCCAAAGATGAAACGAACACTGGTGATGAGGTAGGTAATCCAAAAAATAAGATCGGCTGTGAATGCTAAAGAAGTAGGTATTCAAATAGACAGAGTAAGGAAAATCAAGGACAGGAAAGTCGTTCTAGGGTGTAGATCGGTAGAAGAGAGAGAAAAAGTAATTTGGAATATAAAAAGAGCGGGGGATCTAACCGTCGATGTTATACAGAATAAAGACCCACTGGTGATTTTAAAGGATGTACTGCTGTATAATAGCGACGAAGACGTTCTGACCGCACTAAGAAACCAAAACAAGGATGTCTTTAAGGATCTCCCGAAAGAATTAGATAGAGTCGAAATTAAGTACAGGAAGAAGACGAGAAATCCCCATATGGGTCACCTCATATTAAAGGTATCGCCGGTAATATGGCGCAGGCTTACGACAGCAGGGGCAGTGCACGTTGACCTGCAAAGGGTAAGGGTAGAGGATCACTCTCCCCTTATCCAGTGCACAATGTGTCTGAATTACGGTCACAGTAGGAAGTTTTGCAAGGAGACGGTAGAAAAATGTAGCCACTGCGGCGGAGCTCATAAAAGTAATGAGTGCGATGAATGGCACGCTGGATCAGTGCCGACTTGTTGCAATTGCACGACGGCCGGCCTGGAGGACGTCAAGCACAATGCCTTTAGCCCAGACTGCGTCGTTCGCAGAAAATGGGATACTATAGCGAGATCTGCAGTATCTCATTGCTAAGGTGGTGACACGGGACAATGCATTAAAGATGAAACATACAAAGAAGGAATTCCGAGCGGCTCGAGCAAACACTAGCAATATGAAAGACGGATCCCTCCACATCGTACAGGCCAATTTGCAACGCAGGGAACTCACCACCCAGGAACTGCTTTTGGAATCTGGTAAAAGGGGTGTAGACATAGCGTTGATCCAAGAACCTTATGTGGGGGGGCAATGTAGAATGAGAGACCATAAAGGGGCGCGAATCTATCAGTGCATTAGCAGTGGTAATAGCGTAGTGAAAGCGGCAATTGTGGTGTTCAATAATGATTTGAGTGTCACTTTGGATACCAAATCAACGGAAAATATGCAGGGGAAATGGGATTGATTTAATTCTACTTTGAACCCACACAGGCCATCGGCCCATACCTGGATCACCTAGAGTCAGTCCTAAAGTCAGGTGGCGACTCGAATGCGAAGAATTTGTGATGGGATAGCCATGAAACGGACCGTCGCGGCGAAGAATTGGCCGGCACCTTAGATGAGTTGGGGCTGCAGATCTAAAATCAGGGCGACACACCCACTTTCTTTGTTGTCAGAGGAGGTAAGGTCTACTCGAGCATCGTTGACGTCACTGCCTGTACAGCAGAGATGCTTGACATGGTGGATGAGTGGAAAGTCGACGAGAGTCTGACTAGTTCCGACCACAACGCAATATATTTTAAAGTGAGATTACAAAGGGAAAAGGGTATTATAATGAATAGGACCACACGTAAATTCAACACCAAGAAAGCCAATTGGGTGCTTTTTAGGGAAAAAATTGCACAATTAACGGAAGAAAATAAGTTAAACAGTAAGGAAATAGTGAAAATAAATGATCAACAGGAACTGGAAAAAAATATTCAAACATACACCAATATAATTAACGAGGCTTGTGAAGAATCTATTTCAAACAAAAAGTTAACTGAAAAAATTAAAATACCGTGGTGGAATGCGGAACTAGTCAAACTGAAGAAGATAACGGCAACCAGAAAGAGGCGCATAAGATGTGCTGCCCCTATTAGAAGAGCGAAGGTTGTGGGGGAATACCTGCAGGCAAAGGAAGAATACGAGCTGGCAGCAAAAAGAGCTCAAATTGAAAGCTGGAAGAACTTCTGCGAGAAGCAAGATAAGGAAGGGATGTGGGGCGGGGTCTACAGGGTTATACGGATGACGAACAGGAGGCAAGAGGATCTACCTTTGACTAAAGATGGCCTAACTTATAGCCCTGCAGACTCCGCCAAACTTCTTGTGGAGGTCTACTATCCAGAAGACTCGGAAAGTGGAAAAGATGCAGGCCACCAGAGGATACGAGACACTGCGGCCGCGGTCAATGTCCGTAAAGAGAACGAAGTCCAGGACCCTCCCTTTACCTTGGATGAGCTGGAGATGGTGTCCAAGACGTTCAACCCCAAGAAGGCACCAGGACTAGACGGGTTCACCGCGGACATCTGTGACAAGGTTATAGCCCAGAACCCAGACCTGTTCTTGACAATGGTCAACAAATGTCTGGAAATTGGTTACTTCCCGAAGATCTGGAAAATAGCTACGGTGGTCATCCTACGCAAGCAGGGGAGGGACGACTACACCAGCCCCAAATCCTATCGTCCAATAGGTCTGTTGCCTGTACTAGGGTAAATCCTGGAGAAGCTAACCGTCAACAGAATTAAATGGCACATTCAACCAAAGTTCAGTACTCGCCAGTATGGATTCATGCCCCAGAAAGGCACCGAAGACGCCCTTTATGACCTGATGCAACATATTAAAGGTGGGTTAAAGTCCAAAAAAATAGTAACCGTTGTGTCACTGGACATAGAGGGCGCCTTTGACAGCGCCTGGTGGCCTATGATCAGAGTCCGACTAGCTGAGGAAGAGTGCCCGATAAACTTGAGAAGGTTGATAGATAGTTATCTGCAGGAACGCGAGGTGCGGGTCAGATACGCTGGTTCTGAGTACTGCCGTAAAACGGAAAAAGGGTGTGTCCAGGGCTCGATAGGCGGGCCGTTATTGTGGAACCTCCTGCTAGACCCCCTTTTGAAAGGGCTACAGGAACGAGGCGATTATATTGCAGACGATATCGTCCTTGTGTTCCAGGGAGACACTGGGCTGGAAATCTCTGGACGTGCAAACGCCACTCTCGCCTATGTTCGGGACTGGGGTGTCCGAAATAAACTACACTTTGCTCCTCATAAAACAAACGCGATAATCGTTACAAGGAAGTTGAAGTATGACAACCCAGTTTTGAGTATGGGGGGGGGTCGATGTTTGCATCTCCAGCGATTTAAAAGTACTCGGACTGACAATTGACAGTAAGCTTACTTTTAACAAGCACGTTGATAATACCTGTAAGCGAGCTTACAGTATATACAAGCAACTTTCGAAGGCCGCCAGAACAAGCTGGGGTCTCCATCCTCAAGTTATTAAAACCATCTACAGTGCCGTCATAGAGCCGATCGTGCTGTATGCGGCGGCAACCAAAAAGCTGGGTGTGAAGAAGAGGTTGGATGGGCTCCAAAGGGCCTTCGCCCAAAAGATAATAAAATCGTACCGGACTGTCTCACTCAACGTGGCGCTAGCTCTGGCGGGGATACTCCCTCTCGACCTCAGAATACGAGAAGCTTCCTCTCTCTATGAGACAAAGAGAGGAATGGCCCTGCCGGCGCTATGCGGAAGGGGGATAGAGAAGAGAGTAAGGCCATCTAAAGTTTCGCACCCGGCTAAATATAGAGCAATAGAATATACCAGCCTGGCCGACCGGGAGGCAATTTATAACTGTACTCAGGCAGTGCGAATCTATACAGACGGCAGCAAGATCGAGGGCAAAGTGGGAGCTGCTCTGTCCGCATGGGTAGAAGCTGGTGAGATCCTCGCACGCAAATACAAACTAGATTCGTACTGTACTGTGTATCAGGCAGAACTTCTGGCTAGTGTCAGGCTACTGCTTTGGCTGCCGCGAGAGGGGAAAGCTCCTTTGGGATATTTAGCGACTCCAGGGCGGCCTTGGAATCGGCGAGCAGCGGTTGTTCCCATCATCCCTTAGTACAAGGAATTCACGACAACCTTAAAATCTGTCGGACCCAGAACAAAGAAGTGTCCTTGTTCTGGGTTAAAGCTCATATAGGTATTGAAGGGAACGAGCGAGCGGATGCGTTGGCCAAAGAAGCCGCCTTGGGTCTCAAACGCAGACCCGACTACGACCAATGTCCTGTCTCATTCGCCAAGAGACAACTCCGTCTGGAGTCTCTAGACGAATGGAACAGGAGATATATATCAGGTGAAACAGCGTCGGTGAGGAAACAATTTTTCCCAGATATTTACGCCGCATACAGCACGATGAGAGGTATTGATATAGAATCGCACCTCACTCAGATTCTTACAGGGCACGGTGGGCTCTCTGAGTATTTGCATAGATTCAAGTGCAAAGGGGACCCATCGTGCGCCTGCGAACAGGGTGTCGAAGAGACAGTTACTCACTTGATTGTAGAATGTCCGATCTTCGGAGCCGCACGAATGAACTTCCAAATCGGACACTCGGTAATAATGAGTAAAGATAACCTGCCACTACTCATACAAGACAATAGATATAATAAGAAATTTATCGAATATTGCGTAAATATTATAAAACTTGTAAATAAAAGAAATAAAAGTTAAATAAATAGATATAGCCAACATAATACCTTCCTTATTTGTTAGTTATAGTTTTAATTGTTAGTTATAGTTTTTAATTGTTAGTTATAGTTTTTAATTGTTAGTTATAGTTTTTAATTGTTATTTATAGTTTTTAATTGTTATTTATAGTTTTTAATTGTTAATTAGATGTAAGAAATTGTTAATAGTTCTAAGAAATCGTGAATAATTGCAAGGCACCACTGTAGAAATAAAGTAATAGGAATAAGTAGATACAAATGATTGTAAAACCCATGTGGGTAATGAAACAAATGATTAATCGTAAAAATTAAAAAGAACTTAAAACTCTGATTACGTCAGACCGACCGACCGACCGACCGACCGACCAATACTGTCATTTTTGAGGTTTCTGTAAATAATGACTTTTTTCCGCTTACATTGCAAATGTCCGCGATGGTATATATCACTTCGACTTTAGCAGCTATGTCGCTCTTTCAAGAGTTTGTTTAGAGACATTCTGTAATTATTTGTAAAAATAAATAGGGAAAATTTAAAAGAAAATAAGTAAAAATGTACTATATGAATTAAGATATTCCAAAGGTAGCAGGAAATCTTCTTGGTATAGGGAAAGGAAATTGTTTTTCCCCAAATTTAACGCTTGCGGGCCACGGGCAGTAATGAATAAATAAAAACTACTGGTTCGATTTTAATCATATTTTTTACACTGACTGACATGGGATATATATTTTATATCCGTGCGAAGCAGGGGCAGGCCGCTAGTAGTCTATAACATATAGTTAAGTGTGAATAACATTGTAATAAGAAATAATCCAAAAGATAAAACAGGGCTGTGCCCTTGAGTCACAGGAAGCTGGATATTAAAAAAAATATATCTAAGAATAATCATAAGAAAAATTGAAAATATAAATCCATTTATATCTTATGCATCACAATATATTTTACTAAATAAAAAATTAATTCTATATTAAAATTAGTATCAGCACCATCTTTAAAAGTTGAGTGAGAGAGGGGGGTCATCTCGCATACCCTTGGGGGTAGGCGGGGTACGGGCCTCGAGGCGAACCTCTTTGCCCGGGCCGGTCCTCGCAGGCTTTAATGGCCTGGACTATGTTCGGGCCGTAGGCCCAGGTCACCTGGGTGACCTAAGGGTTGTCGCGTTCGGTGGGGGGGGGCCTAGAAGTGGTAGCTCCCAGACCGCAATGTCCAAATCGGGGGTGTCTCGTCCGGTGGTAGTGGTGTTTCGTTCGGGTGGTTGTGTCGTATCCGGTGGTGTCGCCCTCTCGCCCGTCGCGTCGTCTTCGTCGTCGCCGTCGTCGTCCGCGTTGGGCCGCGGTGACGGTGATCGCAGGAGCTCGCGAGGCAGGGAACGTCCCTCGGATGGTCGTGCGTGGAGTGGCGCGATGCCGTGAAGGTGAACGTGCGCGCTGTTGTCCGCTCGCGCGAACATTCGGCGCGCAAGGCGACGAACGAACTCCTCCACGGTCGGCATTTGGGTGTCTCTGTGCACGACGTCGTTCCGCACATACCTCGGGGCTCCTACGATCATTCGCAGGCAGCGATTCTGCTGGACTTGAAGTCTTCGCCTCTGGTACGCTGAACATAGCGCGTACCAGGCGGGTGCCGCATACGTCAAGCGCGAGCGGACGTACGCACCGTAGACCCGCAGTTTGGTGGTGACAGGTAGATGGGATGTGAACAGCGTGTGGAGCTGGGACCTGGCAGCAGCAGCTTGGCCCACGGCACGGTTCACCATGGGGACCATGCGCAGGCTGCAGTCCAACTCACACCCCAAAAACCTCACTGTGGTCTTCCACTCTACGTCCTGGCCTCGCAGAGTGAGTTGACGTAGCGGCTTGGAGCGGCTGGTCAGCAGAGCGGCCGTCTTCCCGACGTTGACGGCCATCCTCCACTTGTCCAGCCATTCCGGCAATAAGTCCAGCAGACGCTGCATGCGGTTGGTGGCGACGATCTGGTGATAAGACGACGCGAAATACGCGCTGTCGTCAACGAAGAGCGACAACAGCACGTCCTCCTCCCCTTCCCGCAGATGGTGGCGCAGGGTGGGGATGTCATCCGTATACGCCGCGTATAAGCGCGCCGATATACAACTGCCCTGGGGTACTCCGGCTTGGATGGTGCGTGGTTGGAATTCGGCACCATCCACTGCCACGTAAAAGCTACGGCCGCTAAGGAATGACGCCAGCACTCGCACATAAGCAGGCGGCATGTTGGTATCCAGGATCTTGACCAGGAGCCCGGCGTGCCACACACGATCGAAAGCCTTCTCGATGTCGAGAAAGACCCCCACGGTGTAGCATCCGTTGTTCCGCTCACTGGTCAGGTGGTTAATGACCCTCGCCAGCTGGAGCGTCGTCGAGTGGCCGCTGCAGAATCCAAACTGCTCCTCGCGCAGGGGCAGGTGAGGCGTGACTCGACGCAGCAGCAGACGCTCAAACAGCTTGGCTATGTGCGAGAGCAGGGTGATCGGCCGGTAGCTTCCAGGCAGGCGGCGGTCCTTCCCCGGCTTGGGAAGAACTATGATCTTCCCGGTCTTCCACGCCTCTGGGAAGTGACCGGTGCGGAGTACTCCGTTGAATAGGCTCGTGAGCGCTACGAGACCCGTTCGGGGCAGCAGCATCAGCGCGGCGTTGGTGATTCCGTCGGGGCCTGGTGCTTTTCGCTTATCGAGGCGAGCAGCAACCGACCACAACTCTGACAGGGAGATGAAGTCCTCTCCCCGGAGCGGCGGTATAGGGGCCGACAGGAACCTCTCCAGCTTGCTCTGGACAGCCGCGTGATGACGGATGACGTGGAGGTTGGAGGTGTTGGGGGCGTTGGGCGTAAATGTCTCTTCCAGGTGGGCCGCCAGGATCTCAGCACGATCCCTGGCGGCGTAGTTACGTCTACCCGTTGCATCAAGCAACGGGTAGATGGGGGTGTCATGTCCGGTAAGTTTCTTGCAGAGAGAGTACAGCGCTGTGTCGTGCTCCGTCGCTCGATCGACGGTATACTCCCACCGCGCCTCGTCGAGAGCAACTATGGCACGTGCGATCTTCTCTGCAAGCCGGTTTAGGTCAGCCTTCACCCTGGGGCAACGAGTGCGAGCCCATAGGCGGCGTATGGTGCGCTTCCGTCTGAGCATGCAGCGGAGCGAGCTTGGCAGGTCCTTCCTTCGGTTGGTGTGTGGTGAAGTGGACGTGGTGGTGGTCGCTGCTGCCTTGGCGGCGATGATCGCCTCGGTGACGAGTGCAGCAGCATCGTCGACTTCCGAAGGGGTGGTGATCGGGCCTGCTAGCTCAAGCCCGGCGAGCTCGGCGGTGTAGCGCTCCCAGTTAGTCCGCATGCGCGGCGGGCGGGGCACTAGGAAGCCTCCCTGGGTGGCTAGGGTGACGAAAACCGGTAGGTGTTGGGTGTCGAGATCGTAGAGGACCTCGACATCAAACGGGTGGTCGAGTCTGTGGTGCAACACGATGTCGATGACGTCCGGCTGGGAGCGGGGGTCGGTGGGTATGAGGGTCGGCGCTCCTGGACCTACCACACCGTACCCGCTCCTCACGCTATCTTCATGCAGGCGCCTCCCATACGCAGATTCGCGATTGATTCGCGATCCCCACGCGTGATGTTTCGCGTTGAGATCGCCCATAATCACTGCGGGTCCCTGCTGTGCGAAGATGGTCCCGACATCCGTGTTGCAAAAGGTCAGTCCGGGTGGTTTGTAGGCGGCATAGATACGGAGCTCTTCGTTCCCTACATTGACTCGCACTCCTTGTGTGCGAGTGCTGGTGAACGGGATGTGCTCCAACTCCTCGTGTATGATATCCCTCCGCACCAGAGCGGCCGTACCTCTGTACGGGTGGCCCCGGGGAGAGATCTCATCGCGTCGATACACGAAGTAGTTGGGCACGCGGAGCTCGACGCTGTCCGTGAGCTTAGTCTCGCCCAGGAGGATCACATGGACGTCCTGCGACTGGGCGAGTAATGTGAGCTCACGGATATGTCCTCTTATGCCGCCCGGATTCCAGTACATGATTCTTAGAGCGGTCATTGGTACGACCGCCCGAATTGGGTAATGGCCGCCGTAATGGCGCCGACGACGTCCCTGGTAGCCAGGTAGGTAGTGAGCGCCGCCATAAGCGCTTCTATCCGGCCCCGGACAATATTATTAATGCCCGAGTCCTGTGCGGAGGGTGGCGGGTGGAAATACGGATATTGCGGCGCTCGTGGTTCCGCCTCTTCTTCTTGCGTGGCTACTTCGTGGCCGCGGCTTCTCGGCGCCTCAGCAGTTTGTGGTTGGGGCGCCAACGATGCTACTGTTGGCGGCCGGGGGTGCGGTGTGGACGCGGCGGCGGGCTCGACATTGGCGGGCCTCGGTTGCCTGCGCCTGCGTCGGTTCCTTTTTTTGTTTTTCCCGGCCAACGGTTCCCCTCTGGCTGTCGGGACGTTCGCCGGCGGCTGTAGCATCGTTGGCGGCGGTATCGTCGACACTCCGCGCGTACCCTCCGGACGTTCGACATAGATTTGTGCGTCGGCCTCGGCCATAAAAACGGCGGGCGTTGGAGGGGTGGTACGGGGTGCGGTGGGTGCGGAGGTGGCACGTACGGCGAGTGCGGGACGTGCGACGGTACGTGCGACGGGGACGGCGGTTGTTGGGGCGGCTACGGATGTCGTGCCGGCGAGTGCGGTGGTTGGGGGGGGACCTTGCCCGCTCCCCCCTGCCCTCTTTTTCACCGGCTCGTTCGGACGCGGCGGCGCGATGTCGATGCCGCGTTTTCGCGCCTCTCTCCGGAAGACAGGGCACTTTCGGTCTCGCGCCACGTGCGCCCTTCCACAGTTGGCGCACTTGGGGGCCTCTTCAGGGGCCCTGTCGCAGTCCTGGCTGATGTGCCCGCCTGCGCAGCGGACACATTTTGGAGGCCGGTGGCAGTTGGCGGATGCGTGGCCGAACTGCTGGCAGCGGTGACACTGCGGTGGTCCACGCCCCCCCTTCCAGGCTTCAATGATGAGGCCGGGCATCGAGAGCAACTCGGTCTCGCGGTATAGGTGACCGAGTTCTTCGTGTGTCAGGTGCTCTAACTCCACGAAGAACGTGCAGCCGTGCCGTCCTCTGACCGCCGGGATAGCTCTCGCTCGGTTCGCCGGGTACCCGAGGGTGCGCAGCGCCGCGACGACTTCTTCCGGCGGGGTATCTTGAGGTAGCCCCCTGATGGCTACCTTGGTGGGCAGGGTTGACGCCGGGCTGTAGCAGAACCACGATATGGCGGGGTCCAGCTTGGCGGCGTCAATGAGGTATCTTTGGAGGACCCGGAATTCCTCCGCTGATTTTGGTATGAAACGCACACCTTTCCCCATGGGGCGGGCGTTGGGTGCATGTTCAAGTTGGCCCCTAATGGCGCTGAAGTGCTTCGTCCAATTAGGGAAGCACTCCACCGTGATGGGTGGATACTCGGACCGTGCCGTCTTCAGTCCTGCTGCAGTTGGTTGCTGCTGGCGCTGCTGTTCGGCCTGGCGCTGCTCGAGCGCTCGAGGCGACGGCGGTGCGGCGGCGGCTGCAGCGTAGCCGGAGGGACCGGTCTGGGGTGAGGGGGGGCGGTACGTCACCATTGGGGACAGCGACGCCAGACCAGCGTAGCTGGTGGAGTCTCGAAGCAAGCTGCCTGACTCCTGTGTCTCACCAGCGCTGTAAGACTGCCCTCCTGTTACGTCCTGTGGCGCGGGAGGCAGTGGTTTTGATTGCCGGGCATATGTACGTAGGCCCACAGGTTCCACAAGTGGTGGTGGTGGTGGTGTTGGTAGTGGCGTGGGTGATCGGTCTGTCTTGGGCCGCTTATCTTCACCCTCTTGAGACCCGGGTGATGAGTCGTCGGCACGTGGTCGCTTCGGCGCATCGACGCCCGATGTATACTCAGATACATCGGTCGTGATTAGAGAAGTGGTGGGCTCCGACGACTGTCGCTCGCCGGTTATCGACCGGAAGCGGGGAGGGGGTGCTGGTTGCGCCGGTGGTGGCGCTGTCGGCGCGAACGGAACGACATTGTCCCGTAACTCGCGTCTCACGACGTGGGGGAAAGCGGGACGCTCCCCCCTAATACGTTGGTCCTTAGGGGGGGCTCCCCCTGCCGGACATGGTTGCGATTATTCGAGCAGAGTGATGTACTGTGCCTACTTCTTCGCGAGTATGGCTCCGCACTTCCAGCTAAGCGCCCGCGAGCGGGAACGGAAACCAAACACGCGTGGGAAGGAAGGACGGCGGTATCACAGAGGGCACGTCTACAATCACCTTTTCCAATAAAAGGCGGTGTAGATCGCTGTATCCGGACAGCTTCGGCGAAGCAGGGACACACGATGCGCTGCCGACCGCTTCCTCAAGCCGCGACACAGATCGCGGCGAGTACAACTGACGCCGGGGGCAGGGGTGCAGGGGCGATAACCGAAACTGGCGAACTTAGCGTCTCACACGATACGCGCAGCGATAACTTTCACAATACGCGTCCGTTCACTGCGCGCGTACGCACGAGAGTGAATGAGAAAGAACCCAAAAATCGCCGTTCTTACTATACTGGGTTCTCTAGCTAGTTCCGGACCTTCTCGCTAGATGGGGGTGGCATAAAATGTTTGTACTGCGGTGCTACTTAGTTAAATTAGTATATTTTAGAAACTACATCGACATATATCTTTTGTATCATACAATATTTTCTTTATATAAAAATTAATTTCATATCATAATGAGTCTAACTAATGGTCTTCGTAGAAATTTCCTGAAAAAATTTAACTCATTATTCATAAGAAAAACTGCAACATAAATCCATTTATATCTCATGCATCGCAATATATATTTTTACCAAATAAAAATTAATTCTATATTAAAATAAGGGCCGAATTTTGAATCCGTAGATAAAACGTCAAATAACTATCTAACGAATAAAGTTATCCGATCCTCTATTCCGAAGAATAAACAAAATGTATTTTTCAATGGTCAAATAACGAACGAATAGTTTATCCGTCTATTCTATTGGCAAATGCGGTGTTTAAGAAACTAACTTCGCACTCGGCGAATGTGAAAGAGATAAACTTATCACAATTGTTACATTGTAGAAAGAGAAAGAAAATTTTCATTTTTGTTTATCTATAACCTCAAAAAACTGTTTTGTTATATGCGTTACGTGTTGTATACGATTCGTGTTGTTTTCATAGTTTTATTCTAGATACACAAGCTCGTTGTTTCGAAATCGTTGTTAATTTTTTGTTTATAATGAATAACGATACCAAAAGAGACCGTGCGTCGAATTTCTGCAGGGAAGAAGTAAAATTATAATGGAACTTGTGTGCAAGTTCAAAAATATCATAGAAAATAAAAAGACTGACGCTGTAAAAGAGTTAGCATGGCAAAAGATTACTGAAACATTTAATGCCGCAAGTGGGGCAAGCACGAGAACAAAAAAATCTTTAAAGCTAAAATATGAAGGCATCAAAAAGCAAACGAAAAAGAAAGCGTCTCATTATAGGCAGAGTTTGTACGAGACAGGTGGAGGTCCTTCAACTGCTCCCGATTTTAGATTTTACGGTAGTCGAAGAAAAGGTGCTGGGGATATGCTCCAACATAACAGGCTTAGATTCACGATATGATAGTGACACTCACAGGTTAGTCCAATAATTACTGTATAAGTGTAAATTCTAAATAAAATATAACATTTTACAACTTTCTCTATTTACTTATGAATTTTAGTGCCTGAATCACCAATGGAGACAAATACCGACACTAATTTGGAACTAAAGGAAGCTGATGAGAAACTCATTATAGTTCACGAAGATGAAAGAGGAACAGACTCGACAAGTGATAAAATTAAAAAATTTTAACAGCTTTGTATTTCCCATGTTCCATAACATCCCAAGTCACAACCATAACCTATATTTATAGTAATTAGAACATTCCAAAGACAAATGCTAAGAAAAATTGACATTGGTGATGAATTGCGTCTTCGAATAAAAGCTCAGGTCGCTGGTTTGCGTATACGTATAATTGCGAAATTTAACGATTTACATAAAACGAATAAGTTGTGCGCGTACAATAGGTAGTTGACGTATATTCGAATTTTGTAACGATGATTGATGATTGACGTTTGACGTTTACGATTGACGGATTTCGAAATGACGTTTACGATCTGGATTCTTGCGTGAACATGCCCCCGGCCTTGGGAGCACCAGCTTCCAACGAAGTGAAGATCTTCTATGATGCCGAAGATTACAACCGTCTACAATGCTGACGTAGCTCTGAGTGAATTGGTCGAATTTCAGGGAATATCTCAGGTGATGAATTATTTGAACGAATTGTCTGATCGGGGTTTGAAGAGTACAGCTGGTAGAAGCGACTCGTGATATGATAGTCTATCTTGACGAGGTGACGAATGTTTCCGTTTAAGATAGGAGATTGCTTCATTGAGATGGACGAAAGTATTTTGCTGAATGTCGTCCGTTCTTATCTTCCATTCAGTACGTGTCTGAAGTTCCTCGACGTAGCCTCGTGATCGTCTTTGCTCGAAGTGTT
This sequence comes from Morpho achilles, assembly GCA_947086495.1. Taxonomy (NCBI): domain Eukaryota; kingdom Metazoa; phylum Arthropoda; class Insecta; order Lepidoptera; family Nymphalidae; genus Morpho; species Morpho achilles. Next base: position 10,414,183 of record CAMTZB010000023.1, on the reverse strand, counting down.
GACGCATGATGACAAATCTGACGAAAGATGAAGCGATGTCGTCGTCTTGAGAGGCGGTGCGGCGAGCGGTCGGCCAATCAAAATGAGATAGAAAAGACGGAGAAAGGGTGTTAGGGTATGTGGAAATACAGACATAGGACGAGATTCTAGGAATGTTTCGATTTGTGCTGGTATCATAGGAAAATACTAATTACTGAAATTAGCATTACGAAATTAATATTAAGAATAAACGAATATATAAATAATGAAACGAATATCTTAACGCGTATTTTACTCTTGGTTTCTATCAGGACTTGAACGAAATTTAGGCAAACACGATTTAATCATTAAGTTAAAATTAAAATAATTAAGTTTACTCCGTTAAGAAATAAATAAATAAAGCGAATATTCTGTACGCATTCGTATCTTGAACCTGTATCAGAGTCCAAGTGTTTATTAAGATATCGAAAACCCACGAGTAAATTAATACACATAGCATTATAAGCTATGTAGTACCTGTTCCCTTACGATTCGAATTAAACGTTGGCTCTGAATAATGTACACCAATGTATAAAACGACTTACGCATAGACGATAATTATAAATTTGCACATAGAAGAGACGAATTACGATTTAATCGATTTGTGAACCTATGACGGGTTACATACTAGACGACTCATGAGAATTTTGTTCCCTTAGATAATTGTTAATTATATTTTATTATTGAGTAAATAAAGATTTTAAAATAAATAATTATACTAAAATAAACGAATTAATAATTATAAATTAAATATAAGGAAACGACTTAATTTGTAAATTATGTACGAAGTAACGATTCATGAAAAAGTATAAAGAACAATTTTAAGTATAATTATGGTTCGAATTAAACACCACACTTCGATATAAGCGTGGTAAACATTAGCGAACTGTCGCGTCATGCGTACGTACATAATTATAAGTACGCATGCTTTGGTACGATTTTAATTTTTGAACGTATAAAGATTTCAAACCGAAGTACGATTTCGTATAAATGTAAATATAACTACGAATTTACTATATCAATTTTTTATTTTATTAATTTAAAAAAACGTATATTTGCTTAAACGATTAGAAAAGTTATATGTATCGCGTTAGAAACAACAGAAACGAAATATGCAGCGAGTTGTATGCACCGAATACTGTGTTGTCGCACGTCACAGTATTAAGGCGCCCGGTTCAAGCAACGAAATGCGCAAGGGATAAAGACCCTTAAGGTCGTGTTCCGTCCATTACGTTTAAACGATTTTCGAATGAACGTTTCTCCGGTGAGCAATTATTTGTTTTCGAAATTATTTTCTTTAACTCACAGAGGTTCTTTAACTGTGTCTTTAACGTTTTGGTGGAATTAGAACGAATACGATTCGAAGTGAATTTATTATTACGTACTGTCCCGGAAATGATCCAGCCGAGCTTAGTACTTTGTAAACAAGGGCCACTCGCAAGTCGAATTAACCCTTCGCTTAAGAGTTCCCAAAATTTGTCAGCTCCGATTAATAAGTCGATTTCATTAGATAAGTAAAAATTGGGATCCGCTAGTGGTATGTTTTGTGGAATGTCAAAGTCGTCGATACCTTTCGAGACGGAGGGTAACGTAGTTGTTATACACGGCAGAACTAAGCAGTGTAAACGCGTATTGAAGTTGCTTAGCTTCGATCGTAGTTTTATGTTGCACGATTGTGTAGTATGAGTTACCGAATTACCTACACCTGTTACGTTTGCAGTGGACTGTATCAAATGAAGTTTTAATTTGTCGCATAACGATTTCGAAATGAACGAATTCTGGCTCCCGTTATCGAGAAGGGCGCGAGCTGTATGAAAGTTATTGTTTACATCGGCGACTTCTACGAGCGCGGTAGATAACAGAACCGGTTCTAGTGACGAGTGCTCATCGCGGTGCGTGTGTAATGAGGCAGTGTAAGCGATTCCTGCCGCAGCACCCGACTGCTGGGGTTCTAAGGATGCATTTTGTGTATGATGTGAATCTTGTAATGATGTTGTTGCGTCGATATCGCGGTTGTGATAAGATTCACTGTGAAGTAAGGTGTTGTGTTTTTTGCCGCATCGTTTGCACGGGCCGAACCAACACTCGGACGATGTGTGACCGGCTCGCATACAATTTACGCATAAGTGTTTACTGTTTACGAATTGTAATCTATCGTTTATAGGAAGGTTATTAAAGTTCGGACACGAATGAAGTGAATGATTAGCGTTACACATAATGCAAGGTTGGTACCGCTTTGAAATGTTATTAAACGGATTATGTTTAGGTTTATGCGAATTACGAGTAGTGAGGAAACAATGTGAATTATTATTAAGTGATTGTTTTTTGACGGGTTGCACGTCTAGCGGGTGTTTACTTGTATTGTGCGTAACCTTAATTGTTTCTAACATGTCAGCTCGGTCGGTGAGAAATTTAATAAGATCGTTTAGTGTTATTTTGTCCGGCTGATCTTGAGTGTTAGAAATAGTGCCCTTAAACTGTTCCCATTCGCGTTCCGTGGCCGGGTCCAGTTTTGATACGATTATATAAATTATTAGCGTATCCCAGTAATCGGTAGGCTCCCCTAAAGTGTTGAGTGCGCGAATATTTTTTAATATCGAATCTATAAGTTTACGAATTTGAAATGGCGATTCCTTATTAACGGACTGAGTAGAAAACAACGCCTTGACGTGATTATGGACGAGTAATCTGTTGTTATTAAACCTATTCTCGAGTAACTCCCAAGCAATAACGTAATTCTCAGCGGAAAACTGTAATGATTTAATAATTTGAATGGCGTTACCCGTGAGAGCAGAACGTAAATAATGAAACTTTTGTATATCGTCTATAGTGTCTGAATGATGAATTAACGACAAATAGGTGTCCCTAAATTCCAACCACTGTTCAAATGAACCGTCAAAGGAAGGTAACGAAATAGTGGGAAGTTTAATGCTACACGACTTATTACTGGACGATTTTTCCTTAGTTTCCTTTAGCATACACTTAGCTCGTGATACAAATTCATAGTACTGATTCTCAAACGTTTCTCTCTCTAGTAATTCTTTTTCTAAATCTTGGTTATTCACCTTTAGATCAATATCATCCTGAATATTAGAAAACTGACTAAATAAAATTTCGACTTTAGAACAACACTCTTGCAAGCTGATTTTATGAATTTCAGTTAGTTCTACATCCGTTAAAGATTGAACGTATTTAACGAATAACGTGAATTTGCCTTTAATAACTCCCCTTTTCCTTATCAACTCTTTAACACTTTCTTCAGTCATTTGGAAAATTATTGAAAACGAGAGGGAAATAAAATTTGAACGATAAATTCGAAGCACGATTTGAATTTTCAGTTACACTAAAATATATGATATTCGAATTTAAATTTATATAAAAATGCACGACTACGATATTAGCACAAATAAACACTGTGGAATGGAAAGTAGATAGGGAAATGATTAACCTGACCTGGTGATTCCTGGATTCTATTATGATCTTGAGCGATTATCGTCTTGGTACGATTTTCGAATTTAAATTCTTCTATTTGGCGTCGAATGGACCAAACTATGGTGATGAATTGCGTCTTCGAATAAAAGCTCAGGTCGCTGGTTTGCGTATACGTATAATTGCGAAATTTAACGATTTACATAAAACGAATAAGTTGTGCGCGTACAATAGGTAGTTGACGTATATTCGAATTTTGTAACGATGATTGATGATTGACGTTTGACGTTTACGATTGACGGATTTCGAAATGACGTTTACGATCTGGATTCTTGCGTGAACAGACATTTATATATTATTTTTGTAATATCATGAATATTTTAACTACTTTTTTCCCGGTTACTTCCATAACATATTCTTAGTATAAAACCTTTGTTGTATACTGCTATGGAAGTAATAGTGAAATATATAATAAAAAAAATTTATTATATCATATATTTTATATCATATCATAGGTAATATTTTTAAATCATTATTTTCGTTTTCCACAGAAACACATTTCAATGTGGATGCAATAGATATAGGAAATGCAGATGGTATAAAATTATGTAATGATATATTTTATTTGTCACTTTGTTAACTTGTATTGGTTATGTGCATGTACTTTAAAAACTGTACAATACTTCTTTTTATTAGTATTTGTATAAGTAATGATTGGTTTCAATTTTAGGTACACAGACGACAGATTGTAGGACTGATAAAAATGATGAGGAAATTATAAAAAGCAGTAAGTTTTGTAGTATATATATACCTGAATTGAATTTTATTTTACATAATTTTAAAATATTCAGAATATTAATTTAAATTATTTTTTATATACAAATGGAAAACTTGGACCCCAAAAGCTTAAAAAGGAGAAAAAAGCTTTGCGCTTAAAACACCTAACAAAGCTAGTGTTACTGCAAAATTAGATAAGCTCACCGAATCTAGGTTGGAGTTATTAGAGATACAAAAAGAATTAGCAAGAAAAGAGTTGCAATATAAAAGAGAAGAGCATGAACTTCGTTTGCAACTTATGCGAAAAGAAGATGAAAGAAAACAAGAAATCCACGAATTGACAAAATTAAATAAATTTTGCTTAAAATAAATGTTTACATAAAGCTTAAATATTAGTTATTACTGATGTCTAAAAAGATTTGTATTAATCTATGTTGTTAATTATCTGTTACACCAGTTCGGAATAAAGTTTCAAAGTGAACGCACGTTTTTCTTTTAACCTCCTAATTCAAAAAGCAACCTTGTTACGTTAAACATATGGTCCTTCGAGCCGGATTATACTCGCCGGTCGATTGGCGTACGTGACTACTCGAGAGTTGAGTCACCGAGTGCTCTTTTTTTATAGCGTGTCTTTATACCGCGTGGTGCAAGAAACTTTACAAAGCGAAAAATACTGATAAACCTGAGCAATTCATCTCTAATCGACGTACAAAATGGACGAATTATACAATTATCAGGAAGAACTATTAGAAAATTTAAAACGTTCTGAAAAGAACTTCAAGAAGTCTCCAAAAGAGAGAATAAAGCGTTCATATATCGAAACCCGAATTGAGGTCTTAGAACAACTATTTAGCACCTTTAAGGAATGCCATAAAAATATAATTTTAAAGTCATCTGAAGAAGATAAAGAGGATATATATTATACAAACAATACATACGACATATTCGAGGAATTGTATATTCAATATAAAAGTACTTTAAAAGATGCTATACAGCCGTCTTTATGTTTAAATACATCATCGAGTCAATCATCATCAATAGAAACATCGATAAATGAGGTAAAGTTACCCGTGATTCAATTGCCAACCTTCAGTGGTAATTACGAAGAGTGGCAGCCATTTTACGATTTATTTTGTTCACTTATACATGAAAATAAGCGATTGTCACCTGTACAAAAACTACATTATTTGAAAACAAATCTAAAAGGGGAACCCGAATTATTATTACGTAATTTTTCTACCACGGATGCGAATTATACAGAAGCCTGGGACCAGTTAGTGAAAAGATGTAATAATGTTCGGTTCAACTGCAACACCATTATGAAAATATTGTTTGCTCAAAAACAAATACATTCAGAGTCAGCAAATCTTATAAAACAATTAGTTGACACAACATCAACATGCATGAAAGCATTAGAGAATATGGGTGTTCAGACATGAAACTGAGATTTAGTAATTAATTATTTAGTTGTATTGAAATTGGACACAGAAACAATGAAGCAATGGGAACTAAATCTGAGTATAAGTGATAATAATAATGAGATACCTACCTGGTCACAGTTAAGGGATTTTCTGGAAGCAAGGTTTAGATCTTTGGAGATGGTGGAAAATAATAAGATACGTTCAACACAACCTACTAAGCCTGTGGTGAGACCAAAGATGTTTCATACTAATGTAAACAAAGAAGATAAAACAAGTGTAATAAAGTGTGTGTTGTGCAGTGGCGGTCACTATACATATAATTGTAAGCGATTCAGTGATATGATCTAGAAACTTGACTCCTATACTAATAGGGCTTACCATTTGGATAAAGTAGATCCAGAAAGCATGCCTACCATGGACAACTTATTGTCTTTTTTAGAAAAGAGGGCTTTAGGCTTAGAAAATAGTGGCCCCAAAAAAAGTTTTATGAAAACTAAAAATCAAAAGTCATATCAAGTACCTAACTAATGTTGCAACTCAAAATAATACTAAAAAACAGAGTTGTTTATATTGCAATATAAGTGATCATGTTATATACATGTGTACAGGATTTAAAACTGTGTCTATCGCCGAAAAGGGTACAATGTATAAAGACTAAAACTTATGTAAAATGTGGTTGAGGGTTCATAAAGATAAATGTAAGTTTGTATTTAAATGTAAGATTTGTTCCGACAATCACAATACACTTCTGCATGGCATGGATGAAAATAATGTTGAAGCGGTGACTTTACATTCCAATATTAAGTCACCCACAAGTGTTCTATTGCCCACAGTAAAATTTAAAAATTGCTGATAATACTGGAAAATACATTATAGTTAAAGCATTACTAGACAGCAGAAGCCAAGTTTCATTTATCACTAGTTTGAGTAAAAAACTGAAATCACAAACCCTTACTGAGAACACTAACATAATTGCTTTAGGCAATAGACCACAAAAAATGGAAGAATCTGTGAATCTTACTGTTTAAGCATGTCATAGTGATGTAACGATAAAATTAAAATGTTATACCATTAATGTAATAACTACAAAATTGCCGCAAAATTACTTCAATACATCATCCTATTACGGTGTCAAAAAACATTAAATTAGATGATGATGATGACTTGTTAAGGCCGAAATTAATAATGTATCCGTAATCCAAGATATATATCGATCTATGGATCGATCTCCAATCCGTGTGCCAATAACAAATCGAAAACCAGACAATCTCCAGTTGTCTTGTGTAAACTGTAGATATTTAGCAATCTTTTCCTCTTGATATTTCCGTTTTACACAATACAATTAAAAAATTTGCATGCTACATTTAAAATAATTAAATTTCAAAAATGACTTAAATCGGTTTTATTTCTGATAAAACTTAACTTTTAATTATATAGACCTTTATATTTTTTTTAAAGAACATTTAATTTCAAATAACATATTTCAAATTTCTTGATATATAGAAATGGAACGTCACGATTTCATCTGGCTAGTAGGAATCATAGATTACTAACTATAAAATAGATGGTTGTGATTCATACATTGGCGCGAGCTTGGATAAAGAATACACTGGATGCCGCCTTAGCTATTTTTGTGTGTCCGTTTTATGCTTGTGTGAACTTTTAGAACTGCATTAGTGTGCGTGATTAGGGAAGTACTTAGCTTATCGATAAGCTAAACTAGGGGTCGATAATTATCGAAGCCTAGCTCAGGTACTGTAAAGTTAATATATAGTTGTAACCAACCTAGTTGGTTTACTGTTCAGAATAGATTTAAACATTTGAATAGATTGACATAATTTCCTGAGTGTACAGTCTGCAGTATAATGTCATGAATTATCCGATGCACATCTTTACTGCATATCTTACTGTGATGGGTGGTTCTCAAAAATGGTATCAGTCAATTGACTGTGAGCCTAGATTTACCAAAAAATCCTTTGAAGCGTTAAAAATCGAAGGTGCAGCCCGTACTCGGTGCTTTATGTATAGATGAAATGTTAACATAAATGTTAGTGCTTCAGTGGCCAATTGCACAATATCATGATCCACATTATTCCCAACATTTACATATCCGTGAGACCGGTGACAGCTTTTATCCACTGTTCTGTTATATGTGGGCATTTAGGAAACCTATGAAAATAATCTAAAATTAGAGAATTCGCATTTACTTGGCTAGTAAATATAACTTTGACTGATATTTATCGATACATAATAATTCTTTAGTGTGTACATCACTACGTAGGTAACACAATTCAATCGAATATTTAATGATTAATTTCTATGTTTTATCAGTATCCCACACTCGTGCCGACTAGGGAATATCAAACTCTACTGATACATTATAATTTGAAACGCTTTAACTGAATAAAACGCTTTAATTTAGCACGGAAATGAGAGTCAAAGATTAACTTATGAAATGGTAATTCCGTGTTTTTAACTCCTCCTTTCGTTGTTCTTGATGGTCACGTTAAGGCAGCACACGACATATTCCACCTTTTTTGAAAAAATATATCAGTAACACTCGTATTTGCTTTAGATTTCAAGAAATAATCTTCAACAAACTCAATGTTATGGCCTCATTTGGTGTCACCAACTGGACACATTTTTAGCGACGTTGCCAAACTTCATCACAATCTCTTTCACTCTTATGTATAGTTCGCGATAAGAACAGAGACAAACGATAAATCGCTTACACACAGACGCAAGATCGGCAACGTCTTTTGGCGCCGTCCAGTATATACTACGTCCATGGGCGCGAGCCTATTTTCGGTGGTATGGGGGGGTGCAGAGTAGCACTATAGCTACTTACATTTTCATTCATAAAAAACTATCTGCCTCTCACCCGTTTCATTCATAAAAACGGATTCAGTCTCAGCTCTGACTCTTTCTTACATATGGAGTAGTAATATATATAACGTATGACGTAAAATCGTAGTAAAATTAGTGATGAACTTGGTGCGCTAAAACCGTAATTAGTGATGTCAAAGTGTTACAACATGTTTTTAATACAACCTCCTTCATAGAGTTGGCGATTAATATGAAAAAGCATTGTGGCTGTCATATTTTTATGTGTCATTCATTGAGTTGTAGCGAAAAGAGTAAATGGGTTGACTTCGGGAAAATTGCTTTTTATTTATTGAATAAGTATAAAGGAGAAATATAGTCGGTTTTTATATTCAGAAGTGGATGTAACCTAAACTCACAAATAGAGTGGACAAAAGGAATATCTGGAAATTTAAAGAGTTTAAAGAAAAGACAAATGACGATCAATATCTTGAGACAACACGGGGAGTGCGAATTTCGTTAATATGAGAGATAGCTGCGATATGCGATTCTATGGAATAAAAAATGAGAGTTTTTATTTCAGAGATTATTGATGGTAATTGGTATTCGGTTAATTAATTCTGTGAGATCAACGTGACGATGTGCTATGTGAGGCCTTAGACGCGCCCGTGACTTTTGTTCGATGAAACTGTCAGCTAGAATGACGATTGTTCTCTGGATCTTTCCAGTTGTAACGATTGTTTTCTAGACTGTGGACATCTGCAACTACTGTCAGCTAGGCTCTGCCTGGAAGTGGTGATTGTTCTTTGAGCGTTATCATTTGCGAGTCTGTTTACGTGTGTATCTGCAGAGTTGGTTGCCACTAATTGAGCTGTGTTATGCCATGACAGTGATTGAGGGTGAGCTTGAGGTGCGAAATGCTTATGGTGCGAAAAGCTTAAGGAGTTGAGGAGTTGAGCTTAAAGAGTTGAGCATAAAGCGTGAGCTTAGAGTTGAGCATAAAGCGTGAGCGTAGTCCTGTCATGTCATGGCATGTGCGGTTTTCTTTTACAGAGTAAAAGAGCAAGTACTGAGTTTCTTGCCGATTCTTCTCAGTACAATCAGCATTCCGAATCGGTGGTAGATTCATTCCCAGAAGTCAGCTTATGAGATTTGCGGGGTCGCAAATGTTGTCAGGATGGTCGACTGTTACAACATGTTTTTAATACAACCTCCTTCATAGAGTTGGCGATTAATATGAAAAAGCATTGTGGCTGTCATATTTTTATGTGTCATTCATTGAGTTGTAGCGAAAAGAGTAAATGGGTTGACTTCGGGAAAATTGCTTTTTATTTATTGAATAAGTATAAAGGAGAAATATAGTCGGTTTTTATAAAAGTTTTATCGATTCGCACACCGCTTTTACCGATTTTTTGGATAGCCGGTTTTCCTGTTACATATTAATAATGATTTTTAAATATTAATAAAACAAAATATTAAAAGAACTTCTTTAATAAGACTTCTACTGTAATAAAAAAATATATATACAACAACCGTTTACATTTCTAAGTGCATGCATCTTTAAAAAAAAAGTTTTTTCCTAAACACGCTTAAAGTAAAACTTCAAAAATTATTACTATATTTAAATAGGAAACAGGAACAGCAAGCTGACTAAAAGTTATCCAAACAGAGCTTTCACAGGCCTCAAACTATCTTGAAAATGTAGGAATTGTAATTTAAATTATTATATATTATTATTAAACAAAATTAATTTTAATTATTCACTCGAAAACAAATGTGCAAGATTAGTATTTGAAACAATAGATGCTTTCGTTTTTACCGTTTAAGTATTTAGGAAAAAACATTATACTTAAAAGGAGTGTACTTGATGGTAAATTATAATTATAATAATTTAACTCTTTTTTTTAGATATATTAGTAGTAGTTTTATAGAATATTAGTGGTTTTTATCTCTAAGTATAATATTTTCCATCATATCAATTAACACTTCGGATTTATACATATAAAGTAAGAATTAAATTGTGAAAGTTTGCCATATTTAATGTGCCCATTCATACCAAGCTTTTCAATGAAAGAAAACATCACATGAGGAACTATACTCCATGGGTTAAATATTTAACTAAATGTAAACATGTCAAAACAGGTACTTTATAGTAGGTAGGCATTATCTGCCTACTATAAAGTATCTTTTTTATTACAGCACATTGTACTAATATTAAATTTTATTTATATTTCTTTCAAAGAATTTAAAATTATTGATGGTATTCGCACCACTTAATAAGGTTAAATATGGTATGATTGCTATCAATGATTTTACAAACTTTGAAACAAATAAATAAGAATATTATTTAATATCCACTTTTAAGAACCCAAACATAAAGGTATTATAAATTTTTTTTTAAGAAAACGATGGACAATATTAAATACACATTTAAGTATCACAGAGTGAAACTCATAGAATATTGATATTATGTTACGTCGGCTAATCTAATGCAATTACTATTTTAGGTAGTTTACTTGGCTAATTTGTATCTGCTGAATTTCATTAAATTATATATTGCTGTTTTGCTGTACTAAAGATATAAATATTTAATTTTAGAAAATAATAATCAATTTAAGAAAATTAGTTTTATAAATATTGGAGATATTCTTTGGATAACAGCAGTTGAATTCCAATTTCTACAATTGTTAATAATATTATTGTAATTACATATTTGTCACTCCTGAATCACATGGTTTTGTTTGTTTACATCTTGTTACGTTTCTATACTTATGGAGTATGTATAGTAAAATAATAAATATATAAAAATAATTGTTAAATATGGAAACTGTATCACTTTTTAAATGTTAATAATAGTAATATTAGTTAGTTACTTTTGCCTTATGTATCATGTTCTATAACTTTACTTACGATAAAATTTTCCATTTCCATTATCGTTTTTCAAGTATCTGCAGTACTGTGAATTCTCCTTAACATTAATACACCATTGTCTAACTCGCATTATGATAACGAATATGCAAAAAACTTTTAAGAAATCATATTTATGATTAACGGAAGTGAACCAAGAATAATAGATTTTTAAGTTGACTATATACATTGTTGTCTTATTAACACTTTACATGCCATATAATGCCATTCCAAAGATATAAGTTTTTTGATGGATATTATTAATTTATCATCTGCATCATATTGACTATGTTGTATTAAAGAACTTTAATCAAATCTTTCAGTTTTATCAGACAATAGCGTTCTTATAAAAATTTCACAATTTAAAAATCCTTTTTTGAAAATACACTTTTGCTACACTAGTAAAAACACGTGTTTTGGATAGGAATAAAGGTGTTGTGTGTTAACGTTAAAATACACAATTTTTAGCACCAATACAGGCAGAACTCATAATTCATTATAAGCCCGTCGTTTAAACAAACTAGCAATTAAACTAGCAACTAAGCAATTGTTAGTCATTTTCCTTAGTAATGAAAATTTTAAACCCATTCATCTCAAAATATGAGTCTTGGAGTTGTACCGCTATTGCTGCACGTGACCGATATATCGATATACTGCACCGGTAATATGATATAGCTTGGGTCTGGAAAATATCTCTGATGGAATACAAGGTGCTATAACTATCAAACAATAATATTAACCAATAATGTTTTAAACAATGAAACCAAATTATGATCCGTTCTAGTGTGCTAGAGCCCCCTTATCCACGGATTTGAGAAAAAATCCATTGGGTCCTAGTTAAGAAGATTGAAACTTCATAATGTTTGTCAATTATACTAATATGAATCCATTTTGAAGACACAACCTTCTCTCGAGTCTCTAGCATGGAAGCGAACTTTTACAGCCTTATTCCAAAATTCCGAATGGTTCAGGCGGCTAAATAAATTGTTAGTGAATAAAAGCATTCACGCTGTGAAAATGTTATTACTAATACCAATAAATGAGGCTAAATAATTATGATTCGACTGAAGCTCTTCATATATGTTCATCTGCATCATCAGGCTCACTTCCCGGCGGAAGAGTTCTCAGTATATTTAACCTGTAATAAATAAGTAATTCTTAAATAAATGTATAGATAGAACATTATTCAGTACAAGTAACAGTAGTCTTACTTCTAAGTTAGATAATCTTCGCATTGATATCCCCTGAGTGGAATAGACCACCCTCATTTCTTACCGAAGCGTCGCGAAAACCGATTAAGGTAAGTTGACGTCGGGCAGGCGCTCGGTCGTAAGATACCAAATGATGTGATAACATGTTTAAAACATGTTGTGCCTACCCCACTTAGAGTGGGATAAGGGTAGGAGAATGATGCATTGACAAATAACAGAGATTTTAAATTTTAAAAATACAATTTTAGCTTCCACTGGTCTTAAATAGTGTCTGGAAAATATTTTTTACATGTGTCTCTAACTTTGTCTACAGTTATATTTTAAGTATAGAATAGAGACTATAACTATAAATTGACTGTACTGATTGGATGAATTTATGGGTAACATGCAGGTGTGCAAGAGTTTTAATACAAACAACTGTTTCTATTTAAACTCTTGTAAACTTGCATGTTAACTTTAATTTACTTTAATTATATTTAACTAATTACTTAATAAGTTTCAAAAGCTATTAAAAAAAAAAAACAAAATTTATATGTAATAAAATATATAGAATAAAATATAAAATATATATAGTATATAGAAAAATAATGCGAACTCCACACCTTCATATAAACCCTGCGTGGTTTTCGACGGGTGTGTTTTGTATATTTGTTTATATATTATCTTAGTGTATTGTATAATAAATTTAAAAAAAAAAAAAAAATAATAATAATAATAATAATATTTTTTTTAAATAATAAAACATAAGGGGTATCTGTGACAATCTTTGTGTTATTTTAAATATCTTTGATTTTGTAAAAATATTATGCTTTCCAAATATTGTATTGTATGTGACAATTAAGAAGCGTATGTGACAAAGTTCCAATATTCATCACTAATATGTCTCATAAGTTATTCTTATATTACACACTTTTTTGCATCACTATAATAGAGGAACAATTGTACCAAACTTTTGTTGTTATATCTCAAACGGATTAAGCAGTTAGCCCACTATACATATAAGCTTCAGTTTTAATTGAAAGTGACAGGACAGACTGACATACTTTTCATCAAATATTTACTTGCCTTTATCTAGTCAAATCAATTGGCCTAATCATGTGCTTATCTCATAAAGCATCAACAGCATATAGCCCTTAGACGTCATCCCAATGAGTTCTCTCTTTGGCAATGACCAGGTTCATCTGAAAATTATTGCAAAAACATTTTAATAAATATGGAACAAGCTGTGTGCACAACTAGAGGCCGTGCGACTCTGTAAAGACGATCATGGGTTTAAACCCCGCGCAGGCACATGGCTAATTGACAATTGCAATTTATGACATGCATTTCGGTGAAGGAAAATATCGTGAGGAAATGCGCATACTTCTAGCGAAGTCTAGGGATATGCGTAACCTACCAATCCGCATTGGAGCAACGCGATGGTAGGTCTTTGCTACAATACTTCCCTCCAAAAAAACGGATAGAGGAAGCTTATGATTCCTACTGCTGGGGTGGGTAATAGGCTGTTACTTTAAACATACACATGCCGTGTGTTTACAAACAAAAATGATTTATATTTGAAACATTTTAACTGATTTATTTATTTATTTAAAGTATCTTGAAGAAATAACTTTCTGTTAAATAATTAAAGTATGTCTATAATCCATATTGTCTGTTGCAGAAAGAATGAAAAACTATTCAGAAATAACCACTTAAAACATAGAATATAACTGATATTGGGTATGACGTATGATATACAACACTTCAATAAAGCATACACAATAAATATTACTATAGAAGGAAAAGTTTTACTTTTTATTATATTTTAAAATTAAAAAATAAAACTTTCCAATATTATTACAGTTCAATAAAAACACTAAGGATATACTATAATAAACAAATAAGAGCCCAGATTATTATTCAAGGTCCCTGCTTTATACCTTGTAAACATATTAAATAGACAATAGGTTGAGATATGCAAATGTAATGTAATAAATATGTATATAAATTGAGAAACACTAGCTTAAATTTAACTACAGAAACAATGCTTACTCACGCGAACGAAATCGCGAGTAAAAGCTAGTACTATATAAATGGTACAAAAAGTTGATCTTAAATGTAAGCTGCCATTGCACAGATAGCTATGATGAGAAAAAAATAATTAATAGAAGTAGGCTTTACTTTGCGGAATTCCAGAGTACAAAAGATATGATAGAATTATTTTGCTATAATCCATATTTGTTAAAAGAACCTATGTAATTCTAAGTGTAGGAAGTAGTTTGATCACAATAGATCAGAAATGGCCAAAGTGATACTGGGCCCTCAGGCCCTGCAGAGCCACTACTCCCAGAAGAAGAGGAGAAAGCAAAACCGCTCTCATACCTTATACATGCAGGATTACCACACATAACATAAAACCCCCAAAAAAGTCAGTAAATCCCATAATTTAGCTATTTTCTTATCTTTTTTCCCAAAGAGGCATAGACATAATCAAAGAATAATAATTAATTCACATTGTAATCTATCAAAGAAAGGTCTAGTATCGATTCATGTTGGGGTCTTAAGATGTTGGAATCTCAACTCCACACCAGAAAACGTAGGGTCGATAGTTCCCCCATGAGGTGAACTGAGGACCTAAAAAGGTTGCAGGACTTTGCTGGACCCAAGCGGCACAAGATAGTGTGGTTTGGAGATCCCATGAAGACATCTATGACCTTCTGTGGACATCCATCGCTTACTTATGAAGATATTACTCTTTCCTTTAAAAAAAATCAGTAATGGCATTTATCAATCTTTCAAGAATAACTTACTAATCTCATTCTAACTTTTTTTAATTGGTCATAAAGTGGCAAAATTAAAATTAACTGTTTGCACTCTGTTGTTGTCACTGTGGCGAAACAGCACGCCAGGATCTCTAGAGCTGGCACATCATAAACACTTTTAGATAGCTGATACTCATGATTAAAATCACGCAGAATTTGCAACATTGTAAATCCTTGGGGGCTGGCTAGATACTATCCACAAAATGTCCCAAAAATGCTGAAACTTAGTGTTAAAAAGTGCTAGGATTGCTAGATCAGCGAGATATATCTAGAAATAATAATATAAGTCTGCTTAGACCCCAGAGCACAAATTAACTTAAAATTATATAATTACTTTTATTATATTACTTTGTGATAAAAACACACTTACATACTTTAATCTAGTTGTCACAGGCATGTGTGGAAATGTTTTAACATCCTTATCAGTTGGTAGCTTGAGTGACCTATCTCTTGCACAAATGCTGCTTTATATATTATAGCTTTCCTTTAGTTGCACTTAGTCTAGTGTTATTCAATCTCTGAAAATAATTTTAAAAAATTAAAAATAATTGTTACTATTCAAATACAACCTCTTATGAAAGAGGTTGTATTTGAATCTATATGAATAGTTCTATAATATAAAAAAAATGTTGTCTGTGTCATTATGCATTGATTTGTTAAGAAAGAGTAAATGGGTTCACTTTTAGAAAAATTGCTTTTTATTATTGCATAAGTATGAAGGAGAAATATTGTTTGTTATTTAATTTCTGTTAGATATAAACAGTTGCACATTTTAAGTGATTTATAAATTACATAAATATTTACTTTCAGTTTTATAGAACAGTCTTTTAATATTGCTGTTATTCTTTCATTCATTACACTATTATATCTTTTATTAGCACTGTAAATGTAAAGATATCTCAAATCATAACTATAAATAACATCATGTGACAATCATATTAAAATTAAAAAATTACTCTTAATCTTGGATCTGAGGATTCTTGAATCTGCAATTAATCAATCAATCGTTTAATCAATCGTAAATTTAAATTTTGCCTTTGCTTTTTAAGTAAAAATCAACAATAGTGTTATATATAGCAATATACCCTATATTGCTTTATACAGAATAAACTTGCTCTCTTTTGCTATTTACTCCCTTTTCATCGGAGTCTCATTATAAAAAACTTGACAATCATTTTTAAAGTTCTAATATAATACATCGAAGTATACAACTTCAATTGAAAATACTTCTAAAAAAAAATATTAAGTAGACCCTTTAGTTATGTCCAAATTATTCATAACTAAGATACACACTTATGATCAATTAGAACAACTTGGAAATTAATGTACATATCATAATTTTTATATTACGATAACTAAGTCAAATAGGAAATAAAAGTTATACTGCATGTTAAAGGTTTTAGGTTATCCATGCAAGGTTAGGTTATTATATTTAGAATGTGACAATGTAAATTTTAAGAAAGCTCTTACTATTATTGAGATGCACAAAATTCATTAAAACTCAAAACTTACATTATTATAATGATTAAGTAAATCCTCTTCTTGTTTTATGACTCCACGTTTCTTCGTTGTTATATTTTTAAGATATATTTCAACAGCTACTGGTGAAATAAGACTTTATACATTTAATTTGCTTCTAGTGATATTTGTTTCAAGAATTTTGCTATCTAATTTAAAACAAAGTTATACATTTTAGTAAAAATTAAAGTACTAGAACTTTACAACGGGAAATTTAAAAATTTATTATAATACACCGCCCATTCATTGATAAAATCAACTTGTTATATGATACATAGATAATACACTATATAGGATATAGACAGTCAAAATGAGAATGAGTGCGTAAAAATAGGTATGTAGGAGTGGAGCGAGATGCAGCTGAGACTATTTTCATACGATTCATTCATAAATACGTACATGTGCATGAGGGATGCGAGATAGCATGTGTTGGCGCCTGTAGTAAAACCGCCCTGGTAGGAATGTGACTTGGAGTAGAAAAATCGATTAATATATAATTGTTTTTTTGTCCTTGAAATATATCGAATTTTAAAAAATCGATTATCGTTTAATTGGTTTCGAACTATTTGAGAAGTTGCCTTATATAAATTAATTAATAATTAATTAAAATAAAAGCTAATTAAAGTGGCTAACTAACAATAGATAATAACAGATGCAGTTTTTGTTAAATTCAGTTGAAGTGTGTAGTTTGGCTACATTGATTTATTTAATTGGACAGCCAGTTATTGCTAAATAGATAACTTTCATATAATAAAAATTTAAAACAAAAAATAATTTAACACGTACAACTTATCAAGGTGTCACAACAGGCACCAAAAAATTATTTAACAATATATAAAAAAAATTTAAGCATATGAAGTTAATAGAATGTAGATTTCAATGCATACCATATCTTATAAAGCAGTAGAATAAAGTAGAACAGCAGAAATGAGCAAAAAAATAAGGAAAAGAGGATAATGAAAACAATCGTTTTAAAAAATAGATGTATAATGTAAAAAAATCGAATCCGAAAAATAAAAAATATATTAAAATTCGATTATTGTGAAAATATAGTCGACTGATATAAAAATCGATGACATCTTGAAAATTGATTGACACATCTCTATTGGGTAGGCATTTATGTATATCTATTATCTGTTGCTGATCTACATAAATTCCGTGAAAGTTGAAATCGCAGTTTACGTTAAGCATTTATTATTGAAAAAAGACAAAAGTTATTATTAATTACGTTGTACGTTAAGATAATGGACTCAGATAATGTAAGTATGTCAGAGGTTGCATTTTAACGAACATTAAATGATTCTTTTTTGTACATTTATTGACGAAATATTTGCATTCGTTATTCTAGGTAAGAGGTAAACCCTTAAACAAAGATGAAACTACATTTCTGGTGGGTTTAATTGAAAAAAGTAATTACATCTTATCAAAAACTACCAACGCCACCAATAACAACAAGAAAACGGACGAATGGCTCGAAATGTCAATAAAATTTAATGCCAAGGCCACATTTTGTCCACGTACGCCTCAACAGTTGGGATTAAAATGGGAGAATTGAAAAAAAAATGCTCGTAAACGCAGCACAAAAATAAGGATGAGCCGTATCCAAGTAAGTATGGCACATTTCTTAATTATTCATTCTTAATTACGAATTCTATCCAATTTGTACATAAAATAAAATAATAATATTAAAAATTTGTAAAGGTAAAATTTAAGGTGTTTTATAATATAAGATCAGGTCGGTACATAATATGTTACCTATTTATAACAGTTAAAAAGTTATTTTCACTACTGTGTCGTTGATTATGTTGACGGTTTTTTATGTAAGTTATTTTTATACTTAGATATACGATAATATTAGAATATGTTAATTATATTTTATGGTTTTGCTACTGCAATATAACTAAATTCTAATTATTTTCGTCGAAATGCCTTTTATGCAAATTTCAGTAGACTGTGATAGGTATTTATTTTATTATGTACAACTAATAGTTAAATATTATCTGATCATTAAAGAGACGTGTAAATAGCACATACAGTTATTATTATTTATTGTTAATTAATTTCTAAAGTAATGCTTTGTTGACTTTAAACATACTGTCGGTTTATTTTGTTATGATAACTCTGTTAAGGTTTATTTTAGTTATTAATATTTGCATTATATAACGTTCCAGAGTTCGCCTCCCAAAATGTCTGAAAAGGGTGATATGGCAAAAGAGTGATGACCTTATTTTCGGGATATTTGAAATGAAAATGAAATGAAAAAACATTTATTCTGCAATTGGTAATTGACGTGCCTTCCTGTGACGTATTATAACGTGCGAGAGTGGGGGCATCAGCGCAGGCGGATGCCGGTTAGAGGGGGGGCTGTGAGAGCGGTCGGAGTGAGTCAGTCGTAGTAAGATTACCGAACAGTGCGGACGTGAGTTGCTATTACCAGGATCATTTGGGAATCAATTCCTAGCAGAGATCAAGGACACCACACTTCCTCCTCACGCGACGAACCCTCCCTGTCCTACGCGATCTCCATACACTCATGCAGCAGGAGCTCGACTGACGACGCCATATGAAAATGAATGCAAAATGCTATAAATCTGCTATATAAACGCATGTACTTAATATATACTTAGAGGTTTCGCCTAACGACTACTAAAAAAACGGAGGGGTAACTGTTGCGTCACGCGGCGCGCCTATAAGTACCTGGCTCGGAGAGGTGTTCGTGTTCATTCGCATCGGAGTTATCGCGCTTACAAGACGTGTCATTTAATTATTTTGAGTTTTTTATCATTGTTATTATTAAAATTTAATTTAAAACTAAAATCTTATTATTTACGTAAATAAATTCTAACTTCAGAAGTGGGATTGGCTTGTGTGTCGTTAGCCAATTCCCGCTTGTGCTTTACACTAATTTGGAACTAAAGGAAGCTGATGAGAAGCTCATTATAGTTCACGGAGATGAAAGGGGAACAGACTCGACAGGTGATAAAATTGAAAATTTTTAACAGTAGCTTTGTATTTTCCATGTTTCATAACATCCAAAGTCACCACCATAACCTATATTTATAGTAATTAGAACATTCCAAAGTGAAGAAAAATTGACATTTATATATTATTTTTGTAATATCATGAATATTTAACTACTTTTTTCCCGGTTACTTCCATAACATATTCTTAGTATAAAACCTTTGTTGTATACTGCTATGGAAGTAATAGTGAAATATATAATAATTTTTTTTTGTTATTATATCATATATTTTATATCATATCATAGGTAATATTTTTAAATCATTATTTTCGTTTTCCACAGAAACACATTTCAATGTGGATGCAATAGATATAGGAAATGCAGATGGTATAAAATTATGTAATGATATATTTTATTTGTCACTTTGTTAACTTGTATTGGTTATGTGCATGTACTTTAAAAACTGTACAATACTTCTTTTTATTAGTATTTGTATAAGTAATGATAGGTTTCAATTTTAGGTACACAGACGACAGATTGTAGGACTGATAAAAATGATGAGGAAATTATAAAAAGCAAGTATTTGTAGTATATATCCTGAATTGAATTTTATTTTACATAATTTTAAAATATTCAGAATATTAATTATAATTATTTTTTATATACAAATGGAAAACTTGGACCCCAAAAGCTTTAAAAGGAGAAAAAACCTTTGTGCTAAACACCTAACAGAGCTAGTGTTACTGCAAAATTAGATGAGCTCACCGAATCTAGGTTGGAGTTATTAGAGATACAAAAAGAATTAGCAAGAAAAGAGTTGCAATATAAAAAAGAAGAGCATGAACTTCGTTTGCAACTTATGCGAAAAGAAGATGAAAGAAAACAAGAAATCCACGAATTGACAAAATTAAATAAATTTTGCTTAAAATAAAAGTGTACATAAAGCTTAAATATTAGTTATTACTGATGTCTAAAAAGATTTGTATTAATCTATGTTGTTAATTATCTGTTACAACAGTTCGGAATAAAGTTTCAAAGTGAACGCACGCATTTCTTTTAACCTCCTAATCGTCCATTCGAAAATCAACCTTATTACGTTAAACATATGGTCCTTCGAGCCGGATTATACTCGCCGGTCGATTGGCGTACGTGACTACTCGAGAGTTGAGTCACCGAGTGCTCTTTTTTATAGCGTGTCTTTATACCGCGTGGTGCAAGAAACTTTACAAAGCGAAAAATACTGATAAACCTGAGCAATTCATCTCTAATCGATGTACAAAATGGACGAATTATACAATTATCAGGAAGAACTATTAGAGAATTTAAAACGTTCTGAAAAGAACTTTAAGAAGTCTCCAAAAGAGAGAATAAAGCGTTCATATATCGAAACTCGAATTGAGGTCTTAGAACAACTATTTAGCACCTTTAAGGAATGCCATAAAAATATAATTTTAAAGTCATCTGAAGAAGATAAAGAGGATATACAGGGTGTTTGGAAGGTCGATGCAAAGCTGCAAACAGGAGCTAGTATAGACTATTTAGAACCATTTAAACTGAACTTATGTTAGGCGAAGTGCGACTATTTTTTTTTTATAAAATTTTAAAGATTTTTGAAGAAAAATCCGAAGTTATGTCATTATTTGCTAATAATCGGCCATTTTGAAGCCAAAGTCAATTACTTTTTATTTTATTTTATTAAACTAATGTGTAAACAGTGTAATAAAACATGATTAAGGTATCTGTGTTAAGAGATATTTTTTTTACAGATATTTGAAGTCAATCATTTCTTTTAAGATCAAGAAAGCTGATTTTTGATGGCATTTAAAAAAAAATAGATTGTGCTTTTTTAGTTCAAACATTTTATTAAATATGCCTGGTCATTGTTCTTTATTTTGAGGTATCAACTATGCGGATAGCCCACAAATTATTGAAATTAAGATCTACAAACTAAATTGCGAGAGAAAATTAAAATTTATAGGCGAAGTAATTAAAACAAAATTTTAATGAAAAACATTTATTTTTCGTGTTCAAAATGTCCGCCGCGGTGTCTAACACAGGTTCGGCCCGTCTTATTATTTCTAATTACTTCGCCTATAAATTTTAATTTTCTCTCGCAATTTAGTTTGTAGATCTTAATTTCAATAATTTGTGGGCTATCCGCATAGTTGATACCTCAAAATAAAGAACAATGACCAGGCATATTTAATAAAATGTTTGAACTAAAAAAGCACAATCTATTTTTTTTTTAAATGCCATCAAAAATCAGCTTTCTCTGATCTTAAAAGAAATGATTGACTTCAAATATCTGTAAAAAAAATATCTCTTAACACAGATACCTTAATCATGTTTTATTACACTGTTTACACATTAGTTTAATAAAATAAAATAAAAAGTAATTGACTTTGGCTTCAAAATGGCCGATTATTAGCAAATAATGACATAACTTCGGATTTTTCTTCAAAAATCTTTAAAATTTTATAAAAAAAAAATAGTCGCACTTCGCCTAACATAAGTTCAGTTTAAATGGTTCTAAATAGTCTATACTAGCTCCTGTTTGCAGCTTTGCATCGACCTTCCAAACACCCTGTATATTATCTTCAGATTTACTACTAATGTTGATAACCGGACAATATACAACAACTAACAAACAAGCAAGCAGCATGTGTAGAGAAGAATAAATGTTATTGCAATTGTATCTCATATAATAAAATTATTTTGTTGTATTGTGTTTTTTTGTACTACAGGTAAAAAGAAGCTCAAGAGCACAACGAAAAGAAACCTTGCTATAGCTCATTATTACATATCTAAAAAAAGATATGTTGATGCAAATTTGGAGAATCTTTTATTGCAAAACGAAAATTTAAAAGTGGAAAATGAACGATTAAAATTAGAACTATTAAAAAATATTAAACAATAGTTTTAATGATAATCTTTTATTTTAAATAATTTTACTCCTATTCCATTCCATAATTAAAAGGTATTTTAACATTAAGGGTGGCATGATAAACAGGGCCTACAGTTAGTTAGAGGCAGTTAATGTTTATATTGTTTTATTTAAAAAAAACAATGTTATAATGCTTTTATAATCTAATAATTAAATAATCAAAGCCAGGGCCTAAATACTAGAGCCAATGTATTATATCAAAATCTTGGTAGATTCAGATTTCTTAATTATTAATTCTTAATTACAAATCCTATCCAATTTGTATATAAAATAAAATAATAATAAATAATAATAATAAAAATTTATTTCTGTTTGTGTACAAAAAAACTATAAACTAAAAAAAAACATTTCAATGGTTCAATATTGAATTTTATTAACGAAAATAATTATTAATAAGATCAACTCTTGTTTGGTAATCTTGAGATTCCATATTTTCGAGAGTATCATTGCTTATATCTTGAATTTCTAATTCAACCTCAAGAGGTACTTCCTTAATATTATTGTCTCTACAAATATTATGTAGCACTGCAGTTGATACAATAATTGTCTGGGCCACAGGCAATGATACTCGGAGTGTGAGTGCCACAACTGGAAATGGCCTTTTCCAAACCCCAAATGTCCTAAAATACACAGTATAATTAAGCTTTATTTTATTAATTTTTTATTAAATATACAATAGTGTTAGTTTTTAATTGTGAGCCAAGTATAAATATTATAAATATATATATAATTGCTACAAACCTTTCAATACTATTCCTTGTCTGCATATGTGCTTGATTATATCTCCGTTCAGCTTCAGTTGTAGAATTTAATAGTGGTGTAAGTAAATAATTTCTATTTGGATAAGCGCTGTCCCCAAGTAACCAGCGGCCCTGGAATTGTCCTGCATCACATTGAGCTAAAAAACAATAATTAAAAAAAAGTATAATTAATTAGTAATCAAGTGATTATAAATATATATTTTAAAATTTACATTATTTCGTACCTCTCAAAATAGAATTATTAAAGATGGTTGCATCATGGGTGGAACCAGGCCAGCGAGCAACCACATTCATCAATTTTAAGTCAGCGTCACAGACTGCTTGTACATTCAATGAAAAGTAGCCTTTTCGGTGTCTGAACTCTTCACCAAATGATACACCTGCAAAAAGACCAAAACATTTAATGATGTACATAAAGAATAAATAATAAAAAATGGAGTACTTCCCACTTATAAATGCGTATATGTGTACAATCTATTGCTCCAAGAACTCGTGGAAATCTAGAGATATCATAGAATTTTTCTGCAGCTCTTATATGCATATAAATGTACATGTCATATAGGTTAGCGATAGCTCTTGAAATGCCCCGTACGATACGTCCTGCTGTTGATTTTGACACCCCAACTGTTAGTAATCTATGGTAAAGCTAAACAAACGTCAATATTGAACTATCATTCATTGTCATTGTCAGATCAATGTAAACCTTCCTTTTTTTCCGCTTCCGACCGGCTACCTTTGACACATGTATATTATAAAGTCTGAGTGTAATAAATGTAATCTTGTGGCATCTTTGAAGTACTTGTGTTTTCTTAATAACCCATCAAAGTCAGCTACAGAAATCAACATAGTGCCTAAGGCATAAAACCTTAACGTCAATAATAGTTGGTGCAGGTGTTTGGGGAACTCCATGATTCCTAAGACAAAAAAATGGCTTTTGTACAAAACTTTTCATTGGCGATCTAAAATCTTAAGATTTTGGATTAGATCGATTATTAATTTCGGCCGTTAAAGATTCTACGCGCCTGCGCAATCATAATAGTAAATACTATGAGTCGAATTAACGCTAATTACGATCTTCCTGTAGCGTTTTTTTTCTCTCTCTCATTACACGTCGTGCTAACACCTAACAAGTCGCCGGGGGTGTTGGAGTGGGAGTTAGCCGGAGCGGTGAGTCGCATGAAGGCGAAAAACACCGCTCCCGGCCCCGATGGCATCCCTGGGCGCGCCTGGTCTCTTGCCCTGGGTCCGTTGGAGTCTGAACTCAGGGCGACGTTCTGCGTGCCTGCCTAGAGCAGGGCCTCTTTCCCCGTAGGTGGAAAACGGGGATACTGGTTCTGCTCAGGAAGGAGGGTAGACCGGCCGATACACCCTCCGCGTATCGGCCCATCGTCTTGCTGGACGAGGCGGGGAAGCTGCTCGAACGCATAATAGCTTCCCGCATAGTCCAGCACCTCCGGGAGGTAGGGCCCGACCTCAGTTGTCTCCAGTGCGGATTCCGCCAGGGTAAGTCCACCCTCGACTGTATCGAGGGTGTGAGACTTCTGGCGGAGGAGGCGACAACCCGGCGTGAGGTGGTGTTGGCGGTGTCGTTGGACATCGCTAACGCATTCAACACCTTGCCCTGGGGAGTGATCAAGGAGGCCCTACGCTTCCACCGCATCCCCATGTACCTGCAGCGTGTGGTCAGTAACTATCTGGCTGACCGCGCTGTCAGGTACCCGACGGCTGCGGGTGGGTGGAAGGAGCGGAGGATGTCGTGCGGTGTTCCACAGGGGTCGGTTCTTGGCCCCCTCCTGTGGAACATCGGCTACGACTGGGTGCTGCGCGGGCAAATGCTTCCGGGGGTGCGTTTGTTCTGTTATGCAGACGACACCCTCGTGACTGCCCGCGCGAGCACCCACCGGGAAGTCCGAGTGCTGGCGACCGCGGCCACGGCTCACGTTGTGGCCCGGATTCGCCGGCTGGGACTGGGGGTGGCCTTGGAGAAATCCGAGGCCATTTGCTTCCACAGGCCTCGGATGGCGCCCCCAGCGGGCTCCCGGTTGGTGGTGGGCGGGACGTCCATCGAAATCTCGGGTACATTACAGTACCTGGGATTGCTCCTCGACAGCCGATGGACGTTCGAGGCCCACTTCCGGCGGCTCGCCCCTAGACTAAAGGCGACCGCTGGAGCCCTGAGCAGGCTCCTCCCGAATGTGGGGGGGCCAAATGCAGGCTGCCGGCGCCTTTACGCCGGAGTGGTTCGGTCAATGGCCCTGTACGGTGCTCCCGTATGGGCGGAGCGACTGACCGCCAGGTCTCTGCCTCTTTTGCGTGGGGCGCAGAAGATTCTTGCGGTCAGAATTGTACGGGGCTACCGGACCATCTCCGGCGAGGCGGCCTGCGCTTTGGCCGGGTCCCCTCCATGGGACCTAGAGGCCAAGGTACTTGCTCAGGCCTACCGGCGTAGAGTTGAAACCCGTTCATCGGGGGGAGACTCAGCGCCGGTAGAGGTGGACTGGCGGAGGGCAGCTCAAGAGGAGCTCCTCCGCCAATGGAGGCGGCGGCTGGAATCGCCCAGTGCAGGATTCTGGACGATTTCAGCTATCCAGCCCATTCTCCAGGGCTGGGTCGCCAGGAGGCATGGGGTCCTCACCTTCCGCCTGACACAGGTGCTTTCCGGACATGGTTGCTTCGGGAGGTATCTGTGGCGGGTGGCCCGGTGCGAACCGACCGGTGAGTGCCACGAGTGCGGCGCCGAATTCGACACGGCGCTGCACACGCTCGCGGACTGCCCAGCTTGGGCAGTTCAGCGGGCAGAGCTCGTGGCACAGTTGGGGCACGATCTCTCCTTGCCCACTGTTGTTCGTGCCATGGTGGACAGGGAGAGATCGTGGGCAGCGATGGCCTCCTTCTGCGAGGACGTAATCTCGCGGAAGGAGGCGGCGGGGCGGATCCGGGAAGTCGAGTCCTTGGATCCGATCCGCCGCAGGCGAGCGGGGCGCAGGCGACTCGCCGAAGTCTGTATTCTGTTCCTTATATACATAAACGACTTACCCAAAGTAAATACCTCTCACTGCGTTATGTTTGCGGATGACATTTCTATTTTATCCAGGTGCACCGATATAAATGAGTGCAAATACAAAATTATAAAAAACTTACATGAAACTAAAAATTGGCTAAAAGAACATAATCTGGAAATAAACCTTAAAAAAACAAAACTAATACAGTTTAGACCTTACCAAAAACAACCACTAGAATTAAAAACATTAATAGAACAAATTAACATTAAAGAAGTAACAGATTTTAAGTTATTAGGAAAAACGATCGATACGCATATGAACTGGAAAACACATGTACAAGATATCGTTACTAGGCTTTCACGGTTTTTATATGCTTTAAGCATACTTAAAGCACATACAAATTATGAAACGGCACTATCCGCGTACTACGCATATGCTTATGCATGGCTCCGATACGGAATAATACTTTGGGGCCACAGTACAAATATAGAGGACCTATTTATAAAACAAAAAAGTGTATTCGTATACTCGCTAATATAAAACGAAGAGAAAGCTGCAGATCTTTCTTTAAAGAAAAAAAAAAAATTGACCCTAACATCTATATATATATTGGAAACAGCGCTTTTTGTAAGAAAATACTTTCAGAAATACTATAAAGAACTCGTACGACCCTACAAGCGTGACACGCGACGTGGACAATTACTGGTCCCTAAATATAATATGGAAATAGCCAGAAATGGACCATATTTTAGATCAGTTAAAATATATAACAGATTGCCGAATATAATAAAAGACGAAAGCAATATTAAGACTTTCAAAACAAAATTAAAAGAATGGCTGGCACAAAATAGTTTTTATAATTTATCGGAATTTTTTAATAATTAAATATAAAACATAGATAATAAGACGTATAAATAAATTGACATATAATAAAAATAATTTCAATTTGACATATTTAAAATTACGACATTATTAAAATAATTAAACACTATTTAAACAATATTTTTCTTAATAAATTGAAATTATTGATTATTTAAATATTGACATGTTAAAATAAGTTTTTTGTATAATGTTAGACGTGTGTACAATATTTTGCAACGCCCTAACCGGGCAAATATGTAACATATTTGAATGCAAATAAATGAATAAATAAAATAAAATAAAAATAAATACCCGCCGCTCGTCCCCGTCGGGCGGTGATGACCCATAATGGGTTTTCCTGATATAAAAAAAAAAAAAAAAACACACCTAACAAGTATTTTCATTGTCCTTTTTATATTACCGTGAGTCCCCTACATGGTCCTGGATCGAAGCCGGATTATTATTTGTTTATCAATTTCGAAAAATCCAGTGGCTTTCCCGAAATTTACGTATAATTACGTGAATTAAACGTTTATAATCGGATAACCTTCATCGACGGTAAAGGTCAGTGAGTTAAGTGGTTGGACAACATTAAAATGAATGTTTTCAAAGTTTTTGTAACCCAACACTCTGTAAAGGTGAAATTTAAGGTGTTTTATAATATAACATCAGGTCGGTCATTACCTATTTATAACAGTTGAAAAGTTATTTTCACTACTGTGTCGTTGCTTAGGTTGACGGTTTTTTATCTAAGTTAGATATACGATAATAATTTAGAATATGTTAATTATATTTTATGGTTTTGCTACTGCAATATAACTAAATTCTAATTATTTTCGTCGAAACGCCTTTTATGCAAATTTCAGTAGACTGTGATAGGTATTTATTTTATTATGTACAACTAATGGTTAAATATTATTTGATCATTAAAGAAACGTGTAAATATGACATGCAGTTATTATTATTTATTGTTAATTAATTTCTAAAGTAATGTTTTGTTAACTTTAAACGTACTGTCGGTTTATTTTGTTATGATAACTCTGTTAAGGTTTATTTTAGTTATTAATATTTGCATTATATAACGTTCCAGAGTTGATCATTCGCCTCCCAAAATGTCTGAAAAGGGTGATATGGCAAAAGAGTGATGACTTTATTTTCGGGATATTTACAATGAAAAAAAATTTATTCTGCAATTGGTAATTGACAGAAGGGGCACACAGCTCAACATTGTCGCATGTCATTACTGGAACTAATAACACACAGCGCTGGTTTTCAGCTGCTGCCCGAGTAATATAACAGAAACCAGTTTAAAACTTAAGTTTAAAATGTACTTAAAAAGTTACTAATTTTATTTAAAGTCTTTAACCATTTCATCATTAACCGCTAAGGAAATAACCGAATTGGAGTTGCGAGTAAGTAAGCTTGCATCATTGTATGCTCATTACGATGAAGTCCAGACGAGATTGGAATGTATTTCTGATAATATTGAGATTCAGTTGGCAGATAGGGAAGAATTCGAAACTAGATATTATAAAATGGTTTCTGAAGCGCATGAAATAATTTTAAAATGTAAAAGGCCACCAGCGTCAGCTTCTAGTAAATGTGGCTCTCTAAACATAATCTTGTCAAATTACCGACTATTCAGCTCCCAAAATATAATGGTTCATATAATAACTGGCTGGAGTTTCGCGATACTTTCACTAGCCTTATTGATTCAAATGATGAAATTGATGAAGTTAACAAATTTCACTATTTGCGGGCGTCTTTAGAAGGGTCTGCTGCTGTGGTAATTCAGTCTATAGATTTCTCTGCCACTAACTACAGCGTGGCTTGGGATCTTTTGTGTGACAGGTTTGATAACAAACGTCTATTGATACAGAATCACGTTTCTGCTTTATTTAATATCGAGCCCGTCACGAGAATCTTCTACTACATTAAAACATATTATAGATCAGTTAAATAAGAACCTCCGTGCCTTGGAGTCCCTAGGTGAACCCACACAGCATTGGGATACGCTCCTCATTCACATTATGACACACAAGTTAGACTCTAAAACTTTTCGTGAATGGGAAGAGTACAAAGGTTAATACCTTTAGAGATAACATCTTAGCTAAGATACCTAAAATTAATACAGCTCAGAATGATCCGGATGAACTTTATAATTCTCTCTTTAGCTTAATCAACCTTGAATTTAACCGTGTCTTTAAGATTGTGGAAAAAAACTATCACCAAATCTAAAGTTTAGTGATTGGGCAACAGTTGGCATTTACAAAAGCCGGAATAACTTGTTTGACTTGTATGCACAAAAGCAGTTCAATCAAACCCCCACATTCGCCGATTATGTAAAAAAATATTCTAAATTATTTAAAATTGTTTGCGTACAAGCTAAGTCATTATATATAAAAAGGAAGATCGCTACTTCTGAAAATAAAATAAAAGCAACGTGGAATATTTTAAATGATGAAATTGGTAAAAATAAAATTCAAGGTAATAATAATAACAATCTTGAACTTAGCATCAATAACAAAATTATTACTTCCAATTTAGAAGTAGCTCGCACATTTGAAAGTTTTTGTCGAGACATACCAATTACCACTACTAAATCCATCAATTCCTCGCCAACATTAGCACTTAATCTTTCAGAGGAGTGCGTCACTGAATGTAACGTTGTCTTTAATTTTAAACACATTACCCCGTGTGACGTTCTAAAAATCTTCCAAACAATCCAAATGAAAAAACGGAAGATTTATGGGGAATGTCAGTGCGCACAATTCAGAATATCATTGATGTTCTTGCGTCTCATTTAGCTCCAATTTTTAATAAAACTGTAGATTTAGGTATATTTCCAGATCTTATGAAACACAGTAAATTAATACCTCTGTTTAAATCTGGAGATAAAAAAGATCCAAATAATTATAGACCAATTTCAATACTACCCGCTTTTAGTAAAATCTTTGAAAAAATCATGCTTAATCAACTGCGCCATCATTTCAATTCTAACAAATTACTTCATTCGGAGCAGTATGGTTTTACAAAGGGTAGGTCCACAACAGATGCGGGTGCAAGATTGATGAAACATGTCTTTAATGCTTGGGAGAAGTTCCAGAACACCTTTGGTGTTTTCTGTGACTTGTCAAAGGCATTCGATTGTGTTCAGCATGAGACTCTCTTGCGAAAACTAAGCCACTATGGCGTAAAAGGTACTGCACTGAAGCTTATTGCCTCATATCTCAGTAATAGAATTCAAAGAGTGTGTGTAAATAATATAAAGTCATCCGGTTCAATCACGAAAATGGGTGTGCCACAAGGCTCTATTCTGGGTCCCTTTCTATTTTTAATATATATAAATGATTTGCCATTTTATGTAAACAATATTTGTGACGTAGTACTTTTCGCAGATGATACATCATTATTATTTAAGATTGACAAAACCAAAACAAAAGTTGACGATGTGAACAGTGCTTTGTCACAGGTCTCGCATTGGTTTACAGTAAATAATCTGCTTTTAAATACAAATAAGACTAAGTGCTTAGAATTCACATTGCCTAATGTTGAGAAATTGGTAAATACAGTAAAAATTAATAATGAAATAGTAAAAACAGAAGACTTAGCTGTTTTTCTGGGAGTAACCTTGGATGCAAAGCTGCAATGGGGACCCCACATTACTAATCTTTGTAGTAAACTTAGTTCCGCTGCCTATGCCGTTAGGAAGATTAGGCAATTAGCTGATATTGAAACAGCAAGACTTGTCTATTTTTCTTATTTCCATAGCATTATGGCGTACGGTATCTTGCTGTGGGGTAAGGCAGCTGATATACAAAAAATATTCGTTTTGCAAAAGCGAGCTGTACGTGCGATTTATAATATGAAACCACGTGACTCGCTCCGTGATAAATTTAAAGAAATAGGTATTCTCACTGTAGCTTCGCAATACATTTATAATAATATAGTGTTTGTGAGACAAAATATACATCTTTTTAATAAAAAAAGTGATATTAGTAATAGGCAAACCAGGAACCGAAAAAAAAATTAATAATACCCAAGATACGGCTTCAGAAAGTTCGTAGATCGTTTGTGGGCCTCGGTATATATCATTTTTATAATAAAATTCCACAATCTATTTTGGACTTGCCTTTACACAAGTTCAAAATAGCAATTAAAAAGACACTGATTCATAAAGCTTATTATACTGTTGAGGACTATATTGATGATAAAAAAGCTTGGTTTTAAATTGCGACCAGCTACGCACTAGATTATATTGTAAATTTTTTAATTTGTTCTTAATTAAGCCATTATTGTAAAACTCAATTTTAAAAAGAGTGACCGCCGAGTTTCTTGCTGGTTCTTCTCGGTAAGAGCACCTTTCCGAACCTGTGGTAGCTTCATTGTAATTTGACGATTCGAAAGTGCTTGTAAAGGCCAATTTGAATTTGAATATATTTCTTTCTCTTACTAAAATTGCTGACCAACCGACAGACTTCGAGGCACCGATATCAGCCTGCACTGCCCCTCTTCGCTCAGCCACTCAGTTGGTGGGAAAAACTTTTAAAATTTTTCGTTTGACTTTTTGACTTTACTAAGTGTCTCCAATATGCCGCTTGTCCGCTCACCGGTCAGACAGGTGACCGACGGTGGCGCTCCAGCTCAAGGGGCTACGAATGGGAAGGCCGCGCAGCAGAATGAGTCTGGTAGCGTGCAGGCTATCATTGATAGCGCTGCGGAGCTCTGCGCAGCAATCCACAAATCCGCTGAGGAGACCACAGCGGGACTCAGCGAGGGCAAATCTGTCACTAGAGCCAACAAACTGGCCGCCATCCAATCGATGAAGGAGATGGTAGAGATGTGCAACAGTTTCCACAAACAGCTCTCCAAAAAACTGACACCCTTGTTGTCCACGCGAGAAGACGCTCACACACCGCTCTGCTGTTAACTCAAGAAAATAAGATAAGACAAAATAAGAGAAAATAAGACCGAGACTAGGGACGTAGCAGTCTCTGCTGTCCCCACATGTGAAACAAAGGAAACAGATACGCCCCAACCAACGAATGACGAGACAAACCAGAGAGACCAGGTGAGCATTAACACCAAGGAAATTGAGGCGCTCAAAGGAGAAATTGGCTCGGCGCTTCCCTGCCGCCCATCATACGCCGACATGCTTAGGACCAACAAAACAGAAACTCCCTCCAAGATCCAACCTAGGACTAACAGCACTAGGCAATCGCGCCCGGCGCTGATAGTCTTATCAGCGCTCCCGGGCAAATCATCGGAGGAAACTCTACGTAACTACAAGAGGTGCATCAGTTATAGGGACTCCGATTACGCCCTGGTGAGCACGACCTTCATCTCAAATCAAAAAATAAAAATCGAATTCAACTCCATACCCAATAGGGACGACGCACTAAGAAGACTACAGGGTTCACATAAAATCAGGGGGGAGCCTGCAAGAAAACTGATGCCGATGGTGATTGTCAAGGGGATCTCCGCGACATTCAACCGGAGAAATTAATCGGGATCTTTTGCAGGCAAAACCCTGATTTCGGCTTAAGTAAAGACAATTTCATTTTAAAATTTGTTAAAAATAACAGGAATAAACTATTGTACAACGCGGCGTTTGCGGCCGAGTCCGACATCTGGAGGGCTGTCATGAGCGCGGAAAGTATAAACGTCGACCACCAAAAGGTGCACGTCGAGAACTTTTCCCCGTTCATGCAGTGTTATACATGTCTCCAATTCGGACACAGCCACAAGCACTGCAAAAACTCCAACGAGCAGATTTGCGCTTTTTACTCCGAACGCTCGCATCAGGAGCGGGAATGCCCGATGAAGGGCGCTGGCGGGGCGCCGCGGTGTTACAATTGCGCAAACCGCAACACTAAATTCAGCAGAACCGATAGAACCGACCACGAAGCATGGTCACACAGGTGCCCCGTGGTGGCCTCTATGAAGGAGCGCGTGAACCAGAGAATCGATTACGGCAATGAATAACAACATTAAGATCATACAGTGTAACATCAACAAATCTAAAAACACTAAGGAAGAGTTCACCCGCTCCTTCATCGAGGGGGATTACCACCTGGCGCTCGTCACGGAGCCGTACGTAGGGACGAGTAAGGAGTACAAGACGGTTAGAGGTGTTAAGGTTCATCAGTTCCCTTCGGACAACAGACATGCCATGACAGAGACGCACTTCAATCATCGACGTAACTTTCACTACTGGGGACATAATTAATAACATAAAAAACTGGAAGGTAAACTTAGACATTATCAAAGACTCGCCACACAATGCAATCGACCTTGAACTCTACGTGAATAATATACAATCGAGTAAAGACTGCACTTCTACCTTCAGATATAAAACGGACAAGGCTCAATGGGCATTCGACAACAGTAGTTACCTTAATGGAAACATCCAACTTACTAGAAAAAGATATAAAGACATTAAACTCCGACCAACTTGAAGAGACCATACACAAAATGACTACCATCATACAAATGGCGTGTGATGAATCGATGCCGGTCAAAAAGCCTGGATTCAAATGCAAGGCTCCCTTCTGGAGCGAAGAGCTACAGGCCCTCAAAAAGAAGGTCATGGACAGCCATCGGTCCATGCACGCTGCTAAGCGCAACGGACAACCTACTGAGGATCTGATAAAGAGACACCAGGGTAACAAGGAACAATACGCGGAGGAGATGCGCAGGGCGTCGACAGACAACTTTCGGCGCTTTTGCGAGCTCCAAACGAAGGAAAATGTTTGGACTCTGACTAACAGACTACTCAAAGACACCAACTCTACTCGACCTCCTGTTACCCTAAAAATTAATGACCAATACACTATGGACGGCAAGCACACTGCGGGCGAACTTTTACGGCACTTTTACCCTGACGACGGCACCGACTCTCACCCTAGACACCATCAACTCCGACAGTCACTCAGCTCAACCCCAAATACTAATGAAGACCCTCCTTTCACTGTCGTAGAAATACAAAACATTCTCCGCAACATGAACCCAATAAAGGCATTATTTGACATCCGATATCTGCACTAAATTCTCTTACCTCTTCCCCAAGCTTTTACACGATATCCTCAACCGTTGCCTGGAACTGCAGCACTTTCCTCGTCAGTGAAAGAAAGCCTTCATCAAAATTATACCCAAATCAAATCGACAGGACTACACGCAACTGAACTCATACCGACCAATTGGACTGATTCCTGTGTTTGGCAAGCTTCTGGAAAAATTATTCATAGGCACGATCATCCACGCTAACGACATCAACGGACACTAACTCGCGACAGTTTGGTTTCAAATGACATAACAGCACAGTGGACGCAATCCAAACCGCCATCGACCGCATCAGAGGCGCCAAGGTCAGACGGCAGGCGGTCATTGGTGTTTCTCTGGACATAAAGGCGGCATTTGACAATGCTTGGTGACCTGCACTGTTTTGCAGACTAACCCAGACTGACTGCCCACGTAACATTTTTGGACTTGTTCGAAGTTACTTACAGGTCAGAGAAGTAATCTTGGACTATGCAGGTCATCGGGTCTCGAAAGTTATGACTAAAGGTTGCATTCAGAGATTCACCCGCGGCCCTATGCTTTGGAACCTCATTCTGGACGAATTGCTGGACATCCCACTACCGGAGGGATTTCATTCGCTGATGATGTTCTACTCATTGCGAGCGCTGAAAACGTCAACGACCTCCAGGAAGTCGCTAATAGAACTCTGGACGATATTAGGAACTGGGGTTTGGGAGTCAAACTGCACTTCGGACCGGACAAAACCCAGCTAGTTGCCTTCTCGGCCGGGGTTGAAAAAGCCAATATCCGTATGGGGGGAACGGAGATTAAATTCGGGAAAGAGTTCAAATTCCTAGGAGTGGTCATTGATTCCAAGCTTAACTTTAACAGCCACATACACTACACAATTAACAAAGCAAGACGCATATTCAATAAACTTAGCTTATATTGCAGGCCGACTTGGGGCAGCCCCAGTGGGGGGCGCACCCAGAAAATGTCAGAATCATATACCGGCAGTTGATCGAACCCACCATTACCTACGCTGCTAGCATATGGGGACATGCGGCCAGCAGAGTACACAACAGGAAAAAATTACTCACTTTACAGCGCACATTCGCCGTCAGAACGATCAGAGGTTTCCGAACCCTGCCCACTGTGACGGCGATTGAGCTGGCACAATTCACCCCTCTCGACCTTAAGGTTCGAGAGGTACACGCATTACACCTCACCAAACAAAAGGGA
Source organism: Morpho achilles (assembly GCA_947086495.1). NCBI lineage: Eukaryota > Metazoa > Arthropoda > Insecta > Lepidoptera > Nymphalidae > Morpho > Morpho achilles. The sequence goes on along the minus strand of CAMTZB010000023.1, from coordinate 10,378,486 downwards.
TTCTCCAGGTTTCTACCTCACGATGTTTTGTTGGAACGTCCTGTACCCACATCTGCATTACTCCACCCTGCAGAAAGAATCTCCATACACTTTACAAAACACAGTAACACGGACCAGATTGCGGAACACATCAAACCCAATTCTCTACAGATATTTACATATGGCAGAAAGCTGGAAGACGCGAAGGTTGGCGCAGCCTTCGTATGTCGTCTGGATGGAACGCAGACTATCACCAGAAAATTCAAATTGCATGACAGTTGCACTGTCTTCCAAACTGAATAACTGGCCATCGCAAAAGCCTGCAATTGGGGAACTAACAAATTCCCTGATCGCCACATTACCATCCTCTCGGACTCTATGGCGGCACTGCAAGCCTTAGAAGACCGAGACAACACACACCCTCTGGTCCACGCCACACATCGCACTGTGCATAAACACGGGGTAGATAAACTAGCGTTCGCATGGGTACTGTTATATCCTCATTCCTTATGGCAATAGTGCTGACGAGGGACGCCATGACGTCCAAGTGACGCTTCACGTCAGACTATAAATAGGCCCCATTTCCAAGTCCGCAGAGAGTTCGAGTTTAACCACCGGCGTAGTTGCATCAATTGCAACCTCGGGACGCGTATCGAAAATTCATCCCCGTGTCCTTTGTAAAAGTTTCACGAATTAAATGTGTGTGCAGGGTTGATTTTTGTGTTTTTTTTTAAAACGGTGCGCAGCCGACCATCCTAACAATTGGTGTCAGAAGTGGGACGCTGTGAAATCTCGCGAATACGAGATCCAGCAACTGTCCAGCCGCCCTAATATACCGAATCCGAGGTGATCGACGTTAAGTCTCCGCCCTGTGCGCGAGCCCGCATCACAAATATTCAAGAAGTTGATCGACGGTAAGCCACCGCTTCACGAGCGTGAGCCCGCATCAGCACATCGACGCCACCACCACGTTTCTCCGTGTCACTTTACGCCACTCTACTCCCTTTGACGCCCACCGCGACGTCATCGTAGCATCGCAATAATCTCCAAAAAGGACTCTATCCCAATGTTGAAAACCATCTTACTGTGAGTGATTTCCATTTCTAAATCTTCGTGAAAAAACTTTGTACTAAATCTTATGTAATTATTATTACTTTTGTATTATGGATCTTCGCAAAGTAACGCCTAATTCTATAAATTAGATATCTCTAAGCTTACAGATTATTATTATAATAAGAGAATTACTTTTATTCTACAAATTCCTCTCGTGCAACCTTCTAAGTTTGATGTTTATAAATGCATCCCATTGCCAACGCCGCACGATCCTCAAAATCCTTCGTCCTTTGCTCTTATTCGTCCTACGAAATCTTATTTAGGAATAACCGATGATAGGTTAACTTATACATTATTCGATAACCTAAATAATTGTAAAATAATTCAAAATAATTATTCTATTTGTCCTCTAAAATCTATATTTTCCACATTAACTAATCCATCTTGTGAAACAAGACTTCTAACAGAAGTTTCTTTTACCATGCCATCTGAATGTTACGCTGTATCTTTATTCGGAATAATTGATGTATGGCAAAAATTAAATAATAATAAATGGATATATGTTCAATCTAAGAATAGCAAGTTAACTATAAAATGTAATGATGTTATTCAAGATCATTCAATATCTGGTGCAGGTGTACTTAACTTAAGCAACGATTGTGTTGGATATTTTAAAACTTTACAATTTGTTCCTTCTAAATCTTACACTACTAGTGTCATAAATCAATTAAAATATTAATTTTGATATTATCCAAGACGATTGCTGTAATAAAGACGTATTTAATAAAACAAAATTTTCTATTTCCCCAGTTTCTTTAACAAGTATAGACTTAGATAGTCTTAAATACTCTTTACATAATTTAAATAATATCGATAAAGACATAAATTATGCCCAGAGCCAGCCGCATATTATTAAATACGGCTCATACTATTCTATAATAACTTATATAATAATTATCCTTATTTTCTTATTTAAGTTATATCGCTATTTTTGCAAAAAATAATCAAGTGGCTTCTTCATGTTGTATACAGATTTTTAATCAATGCCACAATAAAAAAAACGATAGGCATAATTCTAAGATAAGTTCATCCTTCGAGATGACCGAAATGTCGGACAATAATTCCCAAGATATCGAGCCACGAGCTCTTGGCAGACATGATTCATGTCATCTTTCTAATAGAAATCTTAATAATTATACTTAAGTCTTACTATATCTCGCTGAATATTAATATTTACTCAATCTTTTCTAGTTTTAAAAAATAATTATAATAAATCTCACTGTATCTCGCTGAATCATAAAATATTAATAAATAATTTTACTAAATCTTGCAATGTGTCTCCGAAGCTTATTAAAATACATTATATGTTTAATTTATAATAATTCTATATTTTGTACGAAATCTTTATATATAATTCTATATTATTTTTGTTTTTATTTCACTAGATCGTTTAATATTGCTATGTTTTGTAAATGGATTTTCGATATCGCCGACCTCGTTCTAGTTCTTTGATTTCTACTTCGCTTCTTTTTAACCAGAAAACTTCGTCTAAAAGGGGGAGCTGTTATATCCTCATTCCCTATGGCAATAGTGCTGACGAGGGACGCCATGACGTCCAAGCGACGCTTCACGTCAGACTATAAATAGACCCCATTTCAAAGTCCGCAGAGAGTTCGAGTTTAACCACCGGCGTAGTTGTATCAATTGCAACCTCGGGACGCGTGTCGAAAATTCATCCCCGTGTCCTTTGGAAAAGTTTCACGAAATAAAAGTGTGTGCAGGGTTGATCATTGTGTTTTTTTTTTTAAAACGGTGCGCAGCCGACCATCCTAACAGTACGACAGTCATGTTGGGATTCCGGGCAATGAGCCCGCGGATGAAGCAGCCAAGGACGGAGCGCTGCTCCATAAGACACCCGATTACTTTAACTTTCCCATAAGCTTTGCCAAGCAACGAATCAGAGCTGTCACTGACAAAGACGCACAGGACAGGTACGACATCGTACAGTAAAGAACGGCATACTTGGAATCCGTTGCCCAGACTAGACCATATAAAGAGACTGTTTACTGCCACTCCTATCGACTTTTTCCTGGCTTCTGCCAGGCGACCTGTTATAATAAAGCATGTCGATCCTAGGCAATTCGCGAAATCTGAGAAAAGACATCAACGAAACTGAGGACGCGGAGAACAAAATTGAAACAATAGAGAATTGTAAAAACTTAGTCTTACCGCAGACAGCCGATACGGCTGATAAAACTAAACCTCAGCCTGCTGAGGAGATACAGGCGAGGATGATGAACGAACTACGGGAGCACTTCAAAATGCTCGCTGACGCATCTAAGAAAATTGATGACTTAACCATTGCCTTAGAAGGGCATAAAGGCTCCTTGGAGAGGACTTTAAGTTATGCAAGCGTAGTGGCAGCTGTACCAGAAAGTGATGGGAAACCGCAACTGAAACGTAACACACTACACTCGGTAGTGGTAACATCTGTTGATGAGACACACACTGGGGAAGAAATGTTAGAAAAGTAACGAAAGACGATGTATGCTAAGGAAGGATGGGTGAAGGTTGAGAGGGTAAGAAAGGGAAAAGACAGAAAGATAATTATGGCATTTGAATCAGAGGCTGAAAGAGATAAAGCAAAAGAGAGAATCGGCATGAAAGGCATTGACCTCTTAGTCGAAGAAGTCAGAAATAAGGATCCGCTCCTGCTAATCAAAGATGTTTTATCAGTTTATTCTGATGAAGATTAAAAAAGCGTTGAGGAATCAGAGTTTTGAAAATTTTTAGCTCCATCGAAAACGAGGACGACAGATTGACAATAAAGTATAGGAGAAAAGCGCGAAACTCGCACGCAAACCACGTAGTGGTTAGCGTTGAACCCAGGGTGTGGCAGAAAGCAACCGGTAATAGACGGTTTCTGACGACATACAGAATGGTAAAGAAAATTAAAATCAATAGCTGTGCGGGACAGTATAGTTTATGTGCGGACAATATAGTTTTTAGGTATATAGTTTGTATAAGTTCATAGTAATATAAGATAATAGGCTAAGAACATTTGTAAATTATATAGAAAAGTATTAATAATATAGTAAATAGAAAAATGTTTAGGAGGTCGCGGAATTAGTTGTCATCATATTAAATTATAATAGATTTTTTACTCGTTAGTGGCGCGGCTCTCCCTACGGTATAGCCCGAGTTTTAAAGACCGGTTAGGGTGCGGCTCTCCCTACGGTATGACCGGAATCATAAATACCCCCGTAATTATAGGGAGCGAAATTCGTATAAATACGGGCCGTTTTGGCCCGAAATAATCAGTCTACATTCGGCGGCCGGCAGAAGCGGTAATAAATAAAGAAGTAAGCCTGAAGAAAATTGTAAGTGTTTTTAAGTTTAATTATAGTAGACAATAGTGATTTATTTATGTATTAGACTATAGTGAAGTGTGTGTAATAAACAGTGTAATTGACTGTGACTCTTTGTGTAACCACCCCTCGCCCCTCTCGCAAGAATTTCACGAATCTCACGTGTGCAGCTCGCATACGTCAGAGTTTTCCGGTGCCGAAGAGTGACCGGCATAGTCTAAATGTGACATAGCGCACAATAGCCATATAACCCAACTGACACGATGGGTTCTCCGGATACTTGGCACGTTTCAAGTGTAAGGAGAGCCCATCGTGCATCTGCGACAGCAATAATATAGAAACAATACAACATCTGATATGCGAGTGTCCAATTAACAACAATGATCGGTATAATATCCAACCCTAAAACCCTAAACCAACCCTTTAGATCCTCAAACGTCCTAGAACGTCGAAACGGGCATGTAACGAATTCCGAGGACGTTCTGGAACGTCACGATCGTACGGATCCAAATTTTTGTTCTATATTTAAATTTCTAGGGTTGTTTCACTGGTGAGTACTTCAATCTGTAGCGGAACAAATACAGATAATAATAAAACCATTCGTTCGTTCACTCGAACGTTCGTTTCTTGGAACAAAAATCAAAGCACGCCACTTCAGTACGCCCCGAACCTTTGTGCACGGTCGACGTATTGCTTTTGTTATTTCTCTATTTATCTATTGTGTGTATTTCGGTAAGTGTTTATTTTATATCATTACTAGACAATAATTATAACCAATATAAGTTTTTAGAACAATGATTTGTCCTATTTTTATTGATAAAAACGTGTAATTTCGATAGCCCATGGATGAACAAAGAGTCTACTCCCGTTTTGCATTGATAAAAATGTATGTAATAGTTATACGAAACGCTGTAAGAAACATTAATTTTAATAGGAAGTTTCATGTAGAATACAGGTACATTCATATTTCTTGATAAAAGTGTATAGTATTTGTTATTTTCTTCAATAAACCACGTAAGGGGTCAAATTACACTAACACACGCGCAAGGTCTTTGTGTGTGTGCGTGCATTCCATCATGGCGGCCGGGATTTTTGCGATATAGGCTGTTCTGTTTAGTTGAATTTTTTTTTAATTTTTTTTTTGTAGATTTAAAAATAGGTATTTTTATAATAAGATAATACAGTGCAAACTCTATATACCTATTGCCCCTCAAGGGACTGTGCATATTTTGACGTTATAGAGAATTGTCGTTCAATGGACAGAAGAAAACTACAAGTTTTCGAGAAGAAAACTTGTATTAGAAAAAAAAAACGGTTTATTTCACACTAATAATATCCCGCGGTTTCACCCGCGTAATTTTTATTTTTTTACACCTTATTACATTTTTAATACGGATCCCTATTTTTTTTAAATGTTATATAGCCTAAGTTGCTCAGTAAAGATGCATCTTTCCAATGGTGAAAGAATTTTTGAAATCGGTCCAGCAGTTTTTTGGTACATTAAAGTTTTTAAAAGACTTCTTAACACGAGTATTTTAAATTCTTATATCATATACACGCGAAACCCCATGTACCGTGTGTACACGCACCGTCAATTCCGGATGAAGGTCGCCGAAGGCCTGGTCAGCCTATATGCGCCGGACCGGCCAACTCGGGTCTTGAGGATCGCACCCGTCACGCCTAATGATCTCCGCCTTAAACCAGGGAAGCACTTCCCGAAACATACGGAAGTTACCACATCCACTACGAGGAAGGGGAAGCGTAAACAATTACGCTGTGCTCGGTGCATTGCTCAAAAGAAAAGAACAGATGTAACTATTATATGCGCGATGTGCAAGGTGCCATTGTACGTAGGGCAATGTTGGGATGACTACCACACCCTAGAAGACTTAACAAACATAAATAATCTTAACATATCTTTCTTGATTTGGTACAAATATCTCACATGCGAATTTATTTATTTATTTATTTTACGCTACTTACCTTCCACTGCCAGGATTTGATCTTTTGTAAGTGTAGTAATCTTTATTATATAAATCCCTCCTATATTATTGGCCCTCTTTTATATTATTGGCCCTCTTTATATTATGGGTCCTCTTTTATATTATTGGCTCTCTTTTATATAAACAAAAACCACCATCAGCGCGATGCAGAACTTCAGCGCGGTGCAGCAAGCGGCGCCGCATAAGAACACCGCACCTACTTGCTGATTTCACGGCCCTACGACACATCAGGCGTGCTAAGAACAATCCAACATGGTAATAGCGGTGTCACTTGACATTAAATCAGCGTTCAATAACGCTTGGTGGCCCGCTCTTCTACACCGACTCCGCGCATCAGGCTGCCCCCGCAACATATACGGGCTCGTAGCCGACTATCTGGACAGCCAAATAGTCAAGATGGAACACGCTGGAGCTACGGTTCATAAGACCATGACCAAGGGTTGTGTCCAGGGGTTGGCCTGCGGACCCGTACTATGGAACATCACACTGGATGATCTCCTGAGTATGCAACTTGCCAGGGGATGTTACCTACAGGCCTTTGCCGACAACGTGCTCCTGATCACGCACGCGCGTCGTCTGTCCGATCTCCAGAGCCTGACCTCTGACGCACTACGCGCCGTTGTCGAGTAGGGTAAGGGGGTCAAACTTACGTTTGGCCCTTCAAAGACCAAGATGGTCACCTTCACCGATGGGGCGCGAACGGCGTTGATCGAAATGAATGGGGAACCACTCCACTTCAATCTGTTATATTGTGATAGTGATGCAATAGGAGATAGATGTGATAGTGATAAAATAGGAGATGTGTTGCTCCGATTTTCCAATGCCATTAAGGCATTCGAAAATCTCCTCTCGTCACACATATTCACCACACTTGTCAACAACCACATCACAGGCACTATAGACTTCGCGTGGGTGCGGAGCCACGTAGGCATCCCCGGGAACGAGGCGGCAGACGCAGCGGCCAAGGCAAGCGCTGAGCTACACAGCAGACCCTTGTACTCTCATTTCCCCATCAGTTTCGTCAAGCACAAACTCAAGACAGAAAGCACCAACCATACAACAATGCAATATCAAACATCCCCGACCGGCCGACACACTCACTGCCCACGCTTGATCACATTAAGGAACTATTTAATAAAACCAGAATCGACTTTTACTTGACCCAAGCACTGACAGGGCACGGGTATCACAATCAATATCTAAAAAGGTTCAAAATTACATCAGATGACCTTTGCCCCTGTGATAATTCCACGCCCCAGACGGTCGAGCACCTACCTTTGACCACGAACAGACCTACCATCACTACGACGCCTCACCTTACCTACTCACCGAACTCCTCAACCACCACAAGACTACTCACTCATACGTGACGTAAAATACAACAGAGGTAAGTTGACGTCAGGCAGGCGGCCGGTCGTAAAAACGCAGCCAAATCATGTAACAGCGTGTTTGTAACATGTGCCGACCCCACTTAGAGTGGGATAAGGGCAGGAGGATGATGTTTAGCTATAAGACAAATGTCATCAATACTCTTACTCAACCAGAAAACATCAACAACAAAAAAACAATCAAAGTGACTCAAATCGTTTTATCAAGTCATATCAATATTGTCAACATCACTAAATTGTAAGCTCAACAAGTTATGTATACTCTCTCTATACTGTAAGCACCGTTAAAATTATATAAGTTAAATTAAGATAAAATCGGTCAGGAAACTGACGCGCGATCAAATTATTGGAAGAGCGTATCAAATCGCGCTCCTCCAATAAAACACTCTCAAGAAAAACCTGCGATACAATGTAAACACTAATGATAAGTAACAAATCGGAAAACATGTGACCAAACTAGTTACAAAAAAAATTCAAAATCTGTTATATTCAGAAATAGTAATGGTTTGTGCTGACGAGTGCAAGCCATGCACTTTTCCTGAGCTCAGATCCCTGAGACAGATCCGAGCTCGAATCAGTCTGCATCGGAATTTCTAACGGGAAGGTTGCCCTATTTTTTCATAAGTTCATTTATTTTATTTTATGTGTAACTTAATTAAAGTTTTTTTTAAAAGCTTTATTTTATCATCCGCGTAGCAGATCGTTCTCTGAGTATCTGCATAGGTTCAGATGCAAAGGGAAAAATAAGAACCTTCGTGCGCCTGCAAGCCTGGTGTCCCGGAAACTGTTTTCCATTTAATTGACGACTGTCTAATCTTTGGTGCAGCACGGAGCGATTTCGAAGTGGAGCATTAAATTTAGACAATTTGTTAACACTTATAAGCAATACCAAATTAAGTAAAAAATTTATCGTATATTGCATTAGTATTATAAAAGTAGTAATTAAAAAGTATAGTAGTTAATAGGATTTTTACACATATACACTGTATTATATATTAGGTAAAAACCATAAAATAATGTAATACAATAAACAATTATCATGTAATGTACTGACAAAATATAAGATAAGATAATAAGTAAATAAGAACAAAGAATTTAATGTCTATAATAAGTTGAGTGTAACGATAACCCTAAGCCTTGTATGTTAGAAAACAAATTAATTGCATTGTAAAAATAAATCGTAAGTTAAAATTAGTATGTAAGACTGTAAATAATGTTATAAATAATCACACTGCTGTTAGAATAAGACTGCCTTGCATAATAAGATAACATGTAAACCTAAGTGTTTTGAACGGATTGACTCGCCGGCCGGAGGGAGCGAGCGGCGCGGGCGGCAGGTCGTGCAGCATTCGCAGACCGGCCGGCCGACAGTTACTGTTCAAACACGACAGGGAGCGGTCGTGTGCGCCGGAATTCCTCGCTTACGCACACGTGTATTTTTGCGTTTCGGGTGTTATTCTCCGATTTAGTGACGTGTTTAACCAGTGAAGCGTTTAATAAGACGCGACCGTCTACTGATTTAGTGCGCGTTGGGTACTATTCCCCGATATAGGGACGACTCAATAACGTGTGACCTTACGAAGGTTGTGTGCACACCGGGTGTTATTCAGCCGATATAGTGAAGTGTATACTCAGGGAGAAACACATTAGGTGTCCGTGGAAGAGTGCAGAGGCGTTGGCTCGCCTCTGCACTCTTCCACACACTGGTTTCGGGAATCGGCCAAGTACATACAAGCACACACACACACGTATACATATACACGCAGTGACTCACGAGGCCGGACCGCATACAGCTAACGGCCGCGTAAGGTAGATTGAAACGCCGGGGCGACGGGCCCAGGTCCCGGACGTTGTTTCATCCGTCGCACGTTTGCGCGGAACAATTTTAGGTAGCAGAGCGTGGTTACGCTCGATCCGCGGAGTGTCGCGTGTATTTGTCATTTAGTGCTGTCAATATGTCCCGAACGGTTGAAGTAGTTCAGATTGCGAGTGATCTTCCTTGGATCACGTCTGCCATCGCGTTGGCGGACAGGAGCGACCGCCAGGAAGCCTTGCTTGCGAGGTATAGAGAACTCCCGTTGCGAACAGCGGCGGTCGAAAAGAATCTCTTTGCGTTACACGCTAGGGACGACTTCGACGATGAGCGGTTTGCTCGAGCTCAGGCAGATGTCGAACAATTCTTCTCCCTTGCTGACGATCTTGTCGAGGTCGCGTGTCGCGTACAGCGCAGACAAAGGGACGCCGATTGGGCCGATTCATCGAGACCGCTGACCCAGACGGCGCTGTTGGGTCGGTTGCCCACCCTCGAGCTGCCCAAATTTATCTGTCTATAATACCCAGAGGCTGCACGCTACAAACTTCGTCGTTCACTATCCATAATTATGAAAATTAAGGACATGAAATTATGAAAATATTAAATTAGAGGACAAATATTAAAAATTATTGATGTAACTGAAATTAACATTGAAAATTTACACAAGATACCTGGAAAATCGATAAAGCTTAACAACATTGATCTGCGTAATCTGCATTTCAGTACCTCTGAAATTACTGTTCAGGAACCTTTATCGCTAAAAACTTCAGATAAAGTAACCCTCTATCATACTACAATACCAGTATATGTTGTACTAAGTATAACATTCATGCTAATGGTTTATATAGTTTTTCGCCAGCGCCTACTGAATAGATGTCAATCTATTACCAATAAAAAATCAGATGAAGATGTCGACAAGGAAAATAAGTCTAGCTGTACAAGAGATAGGCGCAGCCCCATAGAAATATCGTCGCTAACAGCATTATTTGCAGCAAAGGTTTCGAAATAGACTGTGTATGCTTAGTGAGAGTTACGTGAAACAATTGGAATAACTTTACAAAAACATTAATCGAGCTTACGTTCTTACGCCGTAAAATAAATAATTGTGAGTGTGAGTGACCAACACTGTGTTCGAATGGAATGTCGTTAACTCACGATTTAAGAGCGTCCATTTTTTTTCGGCAGCACTTAAGCTGCCGAATTAAGAAAATTTTTCTTAATTCTCGTCAATTCGTTTCTGTAATAACCCGACAAAATTAAAGATCATATTTTCTTACGTTATTTGAATAGAGACGCCGTATATTATATCTAGTCGAAGTATACAACGCGTGGCTTGGGTTTACTTTTACTAAGTAGTCTGTGCTTTCATGTAAACATTACACTTACTGCGAATTTGTAATATTTTTGTTTCAAATAATTATATAACATTTAAACCATAATGAAAACGAGCCAGTGACAATTCGAGATGTTAATCACGTTTATGGAAAAGTAAGTAACTAAGATATAAACTTCATCAACTTTTGCTTGACTTCTTGAATTGAACTTATGACAATCTAATTAATTTATGCTTATAGATAGGCATGGAGATCTCAGCAAACCTATGGCCAATGCTAAGGGTAGAAGTTGGCCGTGGATCGCTGGGAGAACTTGACTTCTCTGTTAAATAGTGATGGCAGTGGAGATGCCAAGACAACAGAGAAGTGGAAGAAGGTTTGGCATACTTTTAAGTTTGTTGATGTCAATGTGTTCATTATTCATATTGTTTCAGTAATGTGATGCTATGGTTTATGCATATTAATTTTTGTTAAAGGTGTGGAGTGATTTTAAAAATAATCTAAAAAAGAAGGCTGCTCGGCTGCATAAATCAGCTACTGGTACTGGCAGTGGGCCTGCTTTTTTTTCAAAAGTATCAGACTTAGAACAAAGAGTTCTAAAGCTGATTGGTTTACAAACAGCAACAGGTTTGCCAATAACAGAGGCAGGGTTATCACAGGTTGTATTAAGGCTTTGTTTTATGCTTTGATATGGTTTTGTTAGATCATACTTTAACTTATGTATTCTAATATTTCATTATTTTTAGGATTTAGTAACAGTTAAGATAATTGAAACGGCTAACCAAGAACCCCAAAGTATTGAAAGTAAGTTGTCTGAAAAGCAATTAAATTTAACTTTATTAGGTACTGCTTAAAGTAATGTATTTAATTAAAGATATAGTTATCTTACTATCTTTACATTTTAGGTATTCAGTTATCAGCTGTGCCTGGTCCTTACCAAATTCGTGTAGAGCCAAGCCCAGAGCCCAAGCCCGGACCATCTACTTCAGCAGTACCAGTATATTCCCCAATTATTGTTAACTTTCAAGAAGAAAGTACACAGAGTAAGATGTTAACTGCAATTACTTGTTACTTAGTATTTTGATATTATGAAATTAATATTGAGATGATAGCATATAATAATCATATTAAAGTTGTGTTATAGTAAATGTTATTGATTTTTAAATGCAATATTTGTGTGTATGCAGTTATTGTAATTAAAACTGTATCCTTAATTTATCAGATATTGTCACTCCCACATTTCAAGAGCTAAATGTTGGTGCTGAAGCATCTCAAGTGCAGCCTGCTCGATGTGGCCATACTACGCCTCGCCACAGGGCTTCGGAAATAAGACCACCACCACGAGTAAGGCCCTAGAAAAGGAATATTGATCAGGCTGCAGAACAATATCAAAGATCGGACGTAGAATGGCGATCGTTTAGAATAAGACAACATGATGACTTGGTTAGGATTAGGGAGTTAGAACTCCAAATGCAGAGGGAGTGGCATTCCGTAGCTGTAAGAACATTAGAGTTAGTAGACAAAGTAGTTGATAAGTTTTGTAAAGATTAGATATATTTCCTGCTTCCTCCTGCTATAAGTTGTTCATTTTATGTAATAGTTTTATATCAAAATTTCCTGTAAGAATAATTTAATTTGTCTCCTGATAGTAATTTGAATAGTATTTATACCTTACTACACGATAACGCTGTACTCGCCTTAAAAAGTGTTTTACTTAGAACGTACTGTTATATCTTAGGAATGCTAGTAAAAGTGCTGATGCACTACCGCTGCATCAGCATTGTCTGGAGCTATGAGCTCATCGGGTTACCGGGAGCGCCAGTCGTTACAAGACCTCGACCGCGACATGGTCTATTTTCGTTTCCGTTATTATAAAGTTTCTGTCCAAAGTTAAAATAAAAGTTGTATTTCAAAATATCTTTTTTTTAAAAACCTTTTTGTGGAACACGTTATAACATTGGTGGCAGCGGAAAGGGATCCAAAAAAGTGGGTCCTCGGTCTCTATTAAAACAAGTGATATATTGTGAAAGAACTCAAAATAACGGAAAAGTGTCAAAAACTCTTAAATATATAAATAAATAAAATTCTAAAAGTGCAAAAGTGGCAGTGTTAAACTCTAAAACGGCTGATATTTCCTGTTTCTACAAAACTTTTACAAAATTCAATTTCTATTAAATAAATTTTATTAAATAATTTTTCTACTAAATAAATAACCTAATAATTAAATTCATCCAGTGAAATTACCTACAAGAATCCAGGTGTCATCATATCCTGTCAACATGAACATTATCGCGATCGCCTACGCATTCTACGTATTGTTCGAGTGAGTCTGGCTTATAATTGTCATCTTATCCATTCGTGTATGTAATAATTATTGTTTCGAGAATCTATAACAATGTCTGAATCAAAATCGTCTAGAACAACATTACAAGTTCCTAGTGACATAAATTTACCATCCGATACGGAAGACGAAAGAGCTTGCGATTCCAGGAAAACCCGGGCGGCTAAGCGTAATAACCAGAGTAGCATCATAGAATTAGATTTAAATATACTATTAAAATTTATCAAACCGTATGACGGGAACAGAGAAACATTAAACTCTTTTATAATAAATTGTAATAATGCTTATGAGCTCGCCACAGAAATTCAAAAACCGATAGTTTTTAAATATATATTATGCCAACTCAGCGGTAAAGCTGAGGTAGCTTGTTCTATAAAAGAATTTACAACCTGGGAGCAACTCAAAGATTTTTTAAAAACCCAATTCAGTGTTAGGAAACACTATTCTCATTTACTCACTGAATTACAAGAAAGTCGTCAGGCGTATAATGAAAACGTAACTCAATTTTCTCTCCGAATCGAAACATGTTTATCACAACTTTTAACTGAAATTTCCTTGTCTAACAGTAAAGTAAAAGAATTATCAGGCCGCACTGCGGCAATGGAAGAGCTTGCCCTCCACCATTTTCTAATGGGTCTTCAACCCAGAGTTTCTAACATCATCAGGTGTAAGTCACCCAAAAATCTAAACGAAGCAATTAACTTTGCTATTTCTGAAGAACGTATTCAAGAAACATTATACAGACGTAATTCAGAAAATAAACCACAAAGATCATCCTCTGTTCCAAATCAAAATTCGCGTAATAAACCTTTCGTAACTCAAACGTTTACACAAAAAAATTTCCAACCTAATTACTCTGGGGCATATAAACCCAGTAGTGATCAATCAAATCTTCAATGTAGATACTGTAAACTCCCAGGTCACATAATCGAAAACTGCAAAAGAAGGGAATATAACAATAACCGGTTTCGAAATTCGTATCAACAAAGACCTTCTACTTCTCGCGTACACTTTATACCCGAACCTGAACCGGAGGGAGAAGATGTTTGTGACAATAATGAGAGTGCAGAGTTAAACCAATAAGGGTCTCGTCTTCGTGTCGCACGAGACCTCATCCAAAAGTCGACACACATTGGCTTACAAATACCATCAGATCTAAGACACATATCTCGAAAACTTCACTAATCCAATCCAAGCAAAGGGTTATACAGCAGGGTAACCAGCCCCGAATCGGCAACCCGTTTGAATCCAAAATCAAGGTCACACAGCAGGGTAACCAGCCCCAAAACGGAGACCTTCGTCCGAGGGTTATACAGCAGGGTAACCAGTCCCAAATCGGCAACCCGTTTGAATCCAATATTAAGGTCATACAACAGGGTAACCAGCCCCAAAACGGAGACCTTCGTCCAAGGGTTATACAGCAGGGTAATCAGTCCCAAATCGGCAGCCCGTTTGAATCAAATACAAAGGTCACACAACAGGGTAACCAGCCCCAAAACGGAGACCTTCATCTAAAGGTCACACAACAGGGTAACCAGCCCCAAAGCGGAGACCTTCATCCAAAGGTCACACAACATGGTAACCAGCCCCAAAGCGGAGATCTTCATCCAAAGGTCACACAACAGGGTAACCAGCCCCAAAGCGGAGACCTTCGTCCAAGAATAAAAAAAAATCAAATAAACTTCCCTAATCTCACTGGACCTGACAAATCCGACTATAATACTAAAAATAAATCCTACAATTCCATGACGAATAAAATCTACGAAATCACCACTGATCCTACAAAAATATTATTACCTCACATCCTAGTAAAATCATCGGTTTCAGATATACCATTATCATTACTCATAGACTCAGGGTCCTCTATTAGCCTAATTAAATCTGAGTCTATTCATAATAACCCCAACCTCGTTAAAGAACGAATTAACTTAAAAGGTATAGATCCGGGCCATGAATCAACAAAAACCTTAGGTCATTTTAATTTAAAATTACAATTATCAGATTCATCCAAGAAAGAAATAAGTTACAAATTCCATGTAGTAAATGAAATAAACCTACCCTATGACGGTATAGTCGGAAACGATATGCTGAATGCTCTTGGATGTAATATTGACTATACTAAAAACATTTTGAAAATTAGCAACATAGATCTAAAATTATTTTTTCATGAACCCATTTACACCATACCTGCTAGATCAGAAGTGGTAATAGAATGTTCTGTCTCGAACCCGGAAATAATAGAAGGAACTGTATTAGATCAAAACCAAATAAAGGGCCTTCTAATAGCAAACTGCCTAGTGAAAGTAAAACAAAACAAAAGAATTAATTTAACAGTTGTAAATATATCAGAATCCCCTATCACCCTTAATTCAAATCTAAGCCTGACTCTGAGTCCAATAGAACCTACAGACATTCCAGAATCACCAACAGAGTTGCATCTCATTCATTCAGTTCAATACCATGACTCCTATCACCGTACTCAAGAGGTCCTTAATAAACTCAGAACTTCACATCTTAATTCAGAAGAAGAAAACGCGCTCTATAATCTTTGCTCCGAGTACTCTGACATTTTTCATCTCCCTGACGAGAAACTGAGCTTCACGAACACTCTGAAACATTCTATCCAAACAACTTCCCAAACTCCTATTCACGTCAAATCCTATCGTTTCCCGGAAATCCATAAGTTAGAAGTCAAAAAACAAGTTAATCAAATGCTAGACCAAGGGATCATAGAACCTTCAAACTCGCCTTGGTCAGCTCCTATATGGGTTGTCCCAAAAAAATTAGATTCATCCGGACAAAGAAAATGGCGGATAGTAATAGACTACCGCCAACTGAATGACATATCAATTGGAGATACGTACCCCATTCCGCAAATCAATGAGATCCTGGACCAGCTTGGTTCAAGTAAATATTTCAGTACTTTAGATCTAGCCTCAGGATTCCACCAGATACTTATACAGGAAGAAGACAAAGCCAAAACAGCATTTTCAGTACCTGAAGGCCATTATCAATTTACGCGTATGCCTTTTGGGCTTAAAAATGCCCCATCTACATTTCAAAGGCTAATGAACACCGCATTAGCTGGACTTCAAGGAACGCGGTGTTTCGTATATCTAGACGACATAGTTCTTTACGGATATGACCTAGATAAAGCTATAAATAACCTACGCTGTATTTTCCAACGATTAAGGGAACATAATCTCAAATTACAGCCCGATAAGTGCGAGTTCCTCAGAAGAGAGGTAGCTTATTTAGGGCATATCATAACAGAACAGGGCGTAAAACCAAATCCTGATAAAATAAAGGCCGTTATAGATTTCCCCAAACCAAAATCTCCCAAAGACATCAAATCCTTCCTTGGGTTAGTATCATATTACCGTAGATTTATCCCTGATTTTTCCAAGATTGCCAAACCTCTTACTAACCTCTTAAAAAAGGACAATTCATTTGAGTGGCACAATCCACAACAAGTGGCTTTCGACGAATTAAAAACTAAACTGACGACTGCTCCAGTACTAAGCTATCCTGATTTTACCAAAACCTTTATACTGACTTGTGACGCATCAGACCACGCAATTGGTTCTGTACTCTCTCAAGGTCCTGTCGGTAAAGACAGACCAATTGCCTTTGCTTCCAGAACATTGAACAAGAACGAGTGCAATTATAGCACCACGGAAAAAGAACTTCTTGCCATAATCTTTGGTTGCAAAACCTTTAGGCCTTACCTGTATGGTAGAAAATTTCAAATAATTACAGACCATTGACCATTAAAATGGCTGTTTAACCACAAAGACCCTTCTAGTAAACTCCAAAGATGGAGACTCAAACTCGAAGAATATGAGTATGAGACAATATATCGCAAGGGCAAGTATAATTCCGCAGCCGATGCATTATCACGTCACCCACCTAATATCCCAAATCCTGTAAACGCAGTTAACACGGGGGACGTCAATCCAAGCGACTCCACAACTTTACCTTCTACCAGTGCAGCGCCAGGTCCATCTGACACTGTACCCCAAACCTTGGATAATATGACACTTAGCCCATTTGATATTGAAGACCTACTTGCTACTTCCCCAATCCCGTTTGAGCATATTGATTTTGACCTCCATGGTTGTCCTTCAGGTCCTGAAACAGAAAAAGAAAATGTTAATAATACAGAAGATGTACAACAAACCACAACATACGTACCTGACGATGGCAATCTACCTAATCCCGATCCTCTCCAAGAAATAATAGACGATTTTCCACCCTCTGGATCTAATGTTGAAATCCTGAATGAACCGAGTAATTTAAACTCACCCATAAATATACCAAGACCCAATCAAACTCGTAATGAAACTTACTCGGACTACCTGAAAATGAGTACTAATAAAAAACATACATATGACACTATTATCCATGAATATGCAAACAAACTATTGGACACAGACTGTAAAATCATAATTATCCCTACATCAATCGACTTAGACGAAGCTAACCCATTTGTGGAAGAAATCCTTGCAAATCAATCTGACGTCAACGAATTCTTAAATAAAGAAAGATCTCTGTGCTCATCCCTGCGTTTAGAATCTGAAAACAAACTATATTATTTTATTTTTACAAAAGTATACCATTTTGACGACGTAACTTATCCTGATCTTTACAAAGCTTTGCAAAACCTCAGAAATGAATTAGTCATTGGAAATGAAACTCCTACTGAGATTGCTATATCAGATTTTAAGGACCCGTTTGCTAAAACATCCTATATCAAATTATATAATATACTCGCGTATCTCTTTCAAGGTACTAACATCGCTATTAAAATTTACAGGAACACTATTAGTTATCCAACTCCAAGTGAAATCACCAAAATTTTAAAAGACAATCACGACTTACCTATTGCTGGACATCTTGGATCCACTAGAATGTTAAAAAGAATCCAAGAAAAGTACTACTGGAAGAACATGAAATCAGACGTAGAAAACTATGTTCGTAAATGTCCATTATGTCAAGAAAATAAGGCTCTTAGAAAAACAAATAGAGCCCCAATGCAAATAACAACCTCTTCCAGTTCACCCTTCCAAAGAATATCCCTTGATGTCGTAGGTCCTCTACCCGAATCAGGACCTGCGAAACTGAAATACATCTTGACAATACAAGACGACCTTACTAAATTCTCTACGGCATACCCTTTACGTAGCGTCTGCGCGGAAGAAACCACTGACTGCCTTCTCCACTTTATATCTTTATTCGGTATCCCTAAAATGATTTTAACCGATCAAGGCACGAATTTCACTGCGGAACTTTTCAAAAATACATGTGCATTCCTCAAAATTAAACAATTATGGTCTTCTCCATATCACCCACAAACACAGGGTGCTTTAGAACGAAGCCACTCTACTCTTAAAGAATACCTAAAATCATACGTAAATCAAAATCAGGATAACTGGCCAAAATATGTTTACACAGCTATGCTAGCGTACAACTCTGCAGTTCACTGCACCACACAGTATACACCATACGAACTATTATTCGGGCACAAACCCTACATTCCAGACTCTGTCTTTGACGAAAAATCTTGTGACACTTACCCTGATTATGTTAAAATGCTTCAACATAGATTAAAATTTTCTAGAGAACAAGCTCTTCAAAATATCCAAAAGTCCAAAGAAAGATCAAAACTATATTACGATCAGAAAACTCGAAACACCAAATTCAAAGTCGGTGATTTTGTATATTTAAAAAATCACCTGAGACTTCGAAAGGCCCTTTCACCTATTTGGAAAGGCCCTTACAAAATCATTAAAATGCATGGAAACAATACAGTTTCCCTCCTAATTAATAGAAGACATATAAAACATCATTTCGATGAAATCAAGCCAGCAGAAGTTTCAGTTACTCCTTCTTCCTCCCAGGAAGTTTAAAATAATTTTGTCATAAAAAAAAAAAAATATATATATATATATATATATATTAAATTTATTTGTTTTTTTTGTTTGTTGTGTAATGTCCTATTATTTTTATATTCTTTTGATTTATTTTATTTTTTTTATTATTATTTTTAGGATTTGTACTTAGTCTAGTTATTTGCATTTCAGTTCACCTACATTAGTCACCCCAAGTTATGTACAACCAGTCTCATCAGGCTCTGGAATCTTTTTTGATTACATCGGTAAACTCAAAATTATAAACGGGCATTTAAGCATATTAATGCCTATAGATATCTCTCATATCCAATTACATATTGAAAACATAAATTCTGTCCTTACTAACATGAACCATATTTGCAATAAGAACATGAATATTACAGATGAGCTGAAATGCAATAATATGCTTGAACCCTTGATTGTGCAGCACGGAAATATTAATAAAAAGTATCTCGCCATCTCTCATCTCCTCGAAAAAAGATCAAAGCGTGGAGCATGGTTTGGTGGTGTAGGAACCGTGTTAAAACATATTTTTGGCACTTTAGATGAAAATGACGCGATCAAATATGACGATGCAATTAACTCTATTCAAAACAATAATAAAAACTTAGCGTTTTTGGTTAAAGAAAATATATTAGTCTCTTCCTCCGCTATTAGTTCCTTCAACCATTCGCTGCACAATTTAAAGGTCAATGAAATAAAATTAAATGAAGCTGTAGATAAGTTCTCTGTGAAACTAAATAAGGCAATAGAAATTTCTAATAAATTAATAATAATATCAGATATTAATACAATTTTCAATAGTCTAGAAGCATCCCTACTTAATTTATCCCTTCAGTTAGAAGACATCATTAATTCTATTTTGTTCTCTAATTTAAATATTCTTCACCCTTCTGTTATAACTCCCCATCAACTATACCGAGAACTTGTCGACAACAATAAATATTTACCTAGAAGTTTAGAATTAGCATTAAAATTAGATATAAGTTCAATTCATTTTATCTTTAACATCTCTAATTTAATATGTTATTATTCAAACAATAGGATTGTATTTGTCTTGCAAGTACCACTTGTTACTCCTCAGGTTTTCCATTTATATCATAACATCCCGTTACCGATTCCACATAATTCTGTAAAGCCAGACTCATTCACACTTGTAGTACCGAAAAACAAGTATATTGCGATCACTAAGGATAAATCGCACTACACCGGCCTCGAGTCCTTATCTTCCTGCAAAGTGATAGAATCTACAAACCATATCTGCAATATTATGAACGTGTTTCCGGTAAATGTAAATCCTTGTTGTGAGAGTGAACTTTTATCTAAAGTAATTACCAAAATACCAGTGCAGTGTAGAACAGAATTTTTATCTGATGTTATTGACATTTGGAAACCTATTTCAAATAATAGGTGGATTTTCATACAGAGTGTACCGTCGAAATTATCAATAGATTGTAATGGTTTAGATTTAACAGAAATAAGTATTTTGGGAACAGGCATATTAAACATACCTAAGAAATGTACAGCCTATTGTAGAAGCACGATATTATATTCAAACGATAATGTGTTAACTATTAAATCACCATTAATTGTAACTCCTGAATTTAATATAATAAATGATTCCTGTTGTAATATAAATAAGTTCAAACAGACAATAGATAATTATAACATACCAATTTCTAAGTTAGAGAATATTGAATTTGAAAACATAAATTTTGACCCGGACGTATTTAAGAAATTAAATAAAATAATAGAAGAACCACATTTAATAAAATACGGAGCACATTATTCAGTCATAATAATTTTTATAATATTATCTATTGTTTGCTTAATAATATTTAAATCTAGATTAGTCAAAATTTGTACGACCGGCAGCAACCCTAAAACGCGTGATATTCCCCTTGAAGACATAGTACAACCTGTAGAAATAGACTTACAACAGAGGGATAGTTCTCATCCCAGGATCAGAAGAAACATCTAACTTTATTTAAACATAAATTTCGACATTTAAGTCGAACTTTATTTTTATATGAGGGGAGGTGTTATATCTTAGGAATGCTAGTAAAAGTGCTGATGCACTACCGCTGCATCAGCATTGTCTGGAGCTATGAGCTCATCGGGTTACCGGGAGCGCCAGTCGTTACAAGACCTCGACCGCGACATGGTCTATTTTCGTTTCCGTTATTATAAAGTTTCTGTCCAAAGTTAAAATAAAAGTTGTATTTCAAAATATCTTTTTTTTAAAAACCTTTTTGTGGAACACGTTATAACAGTACCTTACGAAAAAGTGTATTAATAAGTATGTGTAAAATGCTATTGGCTTGTCATAACAAATAAATATATTTATAGACCTTAAAATAAAGAAGTTTCAATTATTATAATTTTTTTCTTTATATTAATTACCATTTTTTCATATAATAACTATTTAATAATAGTTTACTTTGATATTAAACATTTGTGACACTTCAATAGATATTATTGATGACAATCTAGTAAACCTTAATAAAGATTTTTAAAGTGCTGTCACAATTTTCCCAACTTGCTATGAGAAATGAAAGAAAAGTATATATATATTAGATTAAAGAAATAAAACTATGAATCATTTTTTGTTTTATACTTTTATTAACAATAAACAAAAAAAATAATACATGTATTATATAAAAAAACAAGTACCCTTCCTCTTCTTATGAAATCACCAATAGAATTTTGGTCTCCTATGGTATACTCTCAAAGTTTTGGACAGCATTATACAAAACATCATTTAACTTATGCCAATAATAACAACATTTAACTTTTCATTTTGAGGATTTACTTTAAATATATTCTAGTGCTGGAGTCTTCTAACTAGCTGGTCTCTTAGTACCCTTCCTCTTAATAGGTCACTAGTGGAACTTTCATCACCTCTGGTGATACTCTCAAGGTTCTGGATAGCATCAACCTCTTTCATGCATATTCATTTCTATTCCTAGAAATATGAATTAAATATTAAAATAACAAATAAATGATTAAACGTTACAGATATTTTTTTATGTATTTTGCATTCATACCCAAAACTTCTTCTTCTGCTAATCCATAATCAAGACCTATGTTATATAAAACACAACAAGCCTGTATAATTTTTGCACACTTCAAGGGCTTGTAATAGAGAACCCTATCAAATTCTATTTAAACAACGCCATCGATTTTTGAGTCTTCCAAAAGTATTTTCAATGAAAACTCTGGCTTTCAAATGGCTATTATTATAATAAGCTTCAGGGGAATTTGGAGCTGCATCTAAAATTGGAGTCATCAGCCATGGACGCAGTGGTTCGCCAGAGTCACCTAAAAATAATCTTATTTTTCTATCTCAATTTAGAAATATTATAAGAACAATGAATTATTATTTAGAAAAAAAATATGTCTGTAGATCTTTAAGGCTAGTTCAGACACAGCGGAATCCGCGCGGATGCAAACCGTGCGGTCCTATATAATATGGTATCATACTACAACGTTCACATAACACCGCGCGGACAAGTACCCGCGCGGAAGCCGCCACTCGACCGCTGGAATATGAATTCGCGCGGATGCCGCGGGGTTGTGTTTCTTACTATGACGCGCCTTCGGAGCGTTCAGTTGCTCCGCGTCATCCGCGCGTATCGCACGTGTGACAATGGACCGCTTCGACGCCGAACTTTTCATTGATGAGATGGAAAAACGACCCGCTTTGTGGGACATCCAGTGCGCAGAATATTCGAATAAAATTGTTAAGAACGGAGCTTGGCAGGAGCAAGTGGAAATTTTCGATGATAACGAAGATTCATTAGAAAAAAAAGCTCTTTTCGGTAAGCAGGTTGTTTTATTTTACATGTTAAGTTAGGTTAGGTGTTTAATTTTATATTTTTGTGTCTTGCCATTCTACACTACCCTCATTTACAAAGTACTTAGCATATCTATCTCTTATATTTAAAGATGACGGTGTACCTCTTCCTGCATGTAATCTACTAAGATTACTCATTGGCGCAGTGTATAAAGTATCTTCAAAATGCATACCATCTCTATTTCTAACAAAATTATGTAGCACGCAACATGCCTTGTATTATAGATTAGATTACTCTAGACAGAAGAATAATAAAAGGACATTCAATTCTCAAAAGGTCTCTTAATATAATACCATCCTATATAAGACTGATTATTTACTAAATACTAAAGGATAACACATCTTCTTTATATGGTGACCCCTTCTAAGTCGCTCTAAGTGACTATTCAACGAGCACTTGAACTGCAATCATCGGATATGAAGCGAGACTTCTTCGTGTACATCCGTAGTAAATAAAACATCATTACTCCCCCCCCCCCCCCCCCCGTCTAATATAAGGACTAGCTAGTTAGCTCGGATAGGCAGGAGTCCCACTGACAAGTAATGAAAGAGATGTAAAACAGAAAGAGATAGTATGTGGAATGAATGACGACAACAAGCAAGAACTGGTATGAAACATTAAAATAAGTTAAAACAGGCTCTGATCATGTTAGAAGAGGAGAATAATGAAGAAAAAAACCTAACCGGACTTGTCTCTCTTCGCTTAAATTACGTCGTCTTCTCTTCTAGAGGCACCGTAGCGTCCCCCCGGCTCACCTTTGCCTAATACTAACCGATTTTTTTGAAAAGCCTAGAAAAATTGAAAATTCTTTAAAATTTTTAGTTTTCGCTCTGTTACTTTTTGTTTGCTGTTCGATTTCGATTTCGCGGCACCCCGCTCCCGCGCGGGAGGACGCTGGTTAATTATCCTAAATTAGAGAAACTAATATAATGTATAAAACAATAAACGCCCAGTATACGAACAACATTACGATGAACGAGAATGTTCCACTACCTAATAAGGATATCTTACATCAAGAAGAAGCGCACTATGAATTACACCTAGAATTAGACGTGTCCTTAGATAACATCCACGATCTTCTGAACAAAATAGAAGATGTAGATGAAATATATTATAGTTCCTGGATTAATATGATGGTGATCCCTAGTTGGTCAACCGTATTCCTGTATGTTCTAATCATAGCCTTTACAGCATGGAAGTTCTACCCACGCATAAGGACATGCAGCAGTCGCGCGCCAGCCCTTGAGCCGACAGGTCACGTTTTTGACTCGCTCCGATTATAAAATTACGTTTAAGTGGCAAAAGTTTTAAAAGTACATTTCTCATTACGCCAATCGTTTTGTAACGCCAAGCGCTATCGTTTGACGTATCGTGCGTGAAAATCGGGTGGAAATTGTGGAAAATACGGAAGTTTTTCCACTGACTTGTGCCGGATTCATAGACAAAGTCGCGTACGGCGTTAAATTTTAAGCAAACTTTTATGTAACCCGAACTGCAGCAAGATGCCCAGTTAGACGGCGCACCCGGCAGTGCCATTCCCGGATTTTTATCGCAAAAACTTGCGGAAATACAACCACTTTTCTAAAAAAAATTGTGTCAAAAAGTGCTGTTTTGGAACATTTAACTCTAAATAACTGTCTTGCGATTTAATTTTCTTCCGAGTGAAGTATGTATAAACAAAGTGTATTTAATAATAAATCTGGCAGTATAAATTTTATAATTTTCAAATAATTAGTTTCCGAGCGACAAACATTTTTAAAATGGATTGTATCAACAAAACGGTGAATTGTGTAAACTGTGGGAGCGGGAAAATGCTGGGCTAAACTTATGGGACTTCGAAGCATCGAAATCAGCCTGCATTGCCCTTCGCTCCAGCCGAACTTTTGTGAACAAGCAACCTAACGCCTCACTCTAAGGGTCTGGCCGTTAGAGATGGCCGACCTTTTTTGAGGCCGGCCATAATTGTGCAATTTAAAAAACCGAATAAATCTTACCAAGACGCCCTTTCCACTTGGCGGAAATGCATCAGCTTTAAACAATCCTTATATGGCAAAAGAGGGGTGGACATTGGGCTGATCCAGGAGCCTTATGTGAGCCCGACTATTCCAATGCACCAGTAGTAGCACCAGCGTTGTAAAAGCCGCGATTGTGATTTTTAACGAAGACCTCAGCGTTACGCTGGATACAAAATTAACAACCGAAATCATCATCGTTGCAAATATTAAAACAAATATTGGAGAAGTTGGCCTAATCTCAACTCTCTGAACAGCATTCGCCTTCGGCACATTCTGGTGGGTGGCGATTCTAATGCAAAGGACCTATGGTGGGGCAGCAAAGTGACCGATCGCCAGGGCGAGGATTTGGCAGACGCTCTGGACGAATGGGGGCTACAAATCCTAAACCAGGGAAACACGCCTACATTCTATACGATTAGGGGTGAGAAAGTTTATTCGAGTCTTGTTGATGTTACTGCTTGCTCCTTAGATATGCTCGACCTAGTTACGTCACCACCCAATATCCACACGGTCGACGTGAATGCAGCATCAGCTCATTGATGGGTGGTCTGATGTTGCGACACCGAAAGGAATGTCGTATGATGTTCCACAGGTGGGATAATTAATTAGAGTAACATCCATTCGGCAAGAGCATCTACTTCTGCTCAGTCGCGGTCATTAATTATAGAATTAGATTTAATTAGTATATAAATAAGAAGTTGGTATTAAAACAATAAAATCTTGTTTTTAAAAAAAGTCTTTACGTTCCCGAGTATTTTCCAAAAATCGTAGAAAAATTACATAGGAAATAATCTGGAACCAAATAAATAAGTTTAATCAAAAGTGGAGTGAATAAAGAAGAAAGAAAATGCAGCTGTTCGGTTGGTGAGTAGAACTTTTCACCTTCCTTTTCCTTTCATTTTCTTTGTTATTTTTGAGATAGGACTTCTCTCATTATAACATTTTTTGGTTTTCTTATATTTTATTATTTTTATTGTGAAAATTTGAAATAGTGATTTAAGCGAATATAAGTGGGTAATAGTGTAGGAAAAAAACGTATAAAATTTTGCGTATAATTAGTTTTATAGATAAAGTTATAATATTTTAATCTTTAAATCGTATACAATATTTTATATTTTTATTTTTGTTAGTGTAAAAGGTTTAATTTAAAATGGAGCAAATTAGATTAATTCTCAATGACATTTTAAAATAAATCCCATTGTTTGATGGAGAGAAAAGACAAATAAATCTATTTCTTAGGAAGTGTCAATACGTTATAGAACGATTCCAAGGTTCAGACACACAGAATCAATATGTTATGCACAGTATAACTAGTAGGTTAGTTGACAAAGCCGCGGCGCTTATTAGCGATTGCGAAGATGTTACATCGTGGACGAAGTTCAAAGAGCTCCTGGTACAGCATTTTGGCGAACCGCGTAGTGAGGAGTGTATTGCAATTTAACTAGAAAATTTAAAAATAAATTCAGGGGAAAGTTATCTAGATTTCTGTAATAGAGTGCAGTCGGTACGCTCAGTTCTAATATCTTAAGTCAACCAAATGGTGGACGAAAATATAAAACAAAGTAAAATAATAATATACAATAATACAGCATTAAATGTTTTTCTCTATAATCTACCGGAAAATATGGTCAGAATGTAAGATTGAAAGCACCCAAATCTTTGGAGAGTGCATTGAGCATAGTGTTAGAGGAAGTTAATTTTTCTGAGCAATACCAGCGACGTAGTAAAGCCCCAAAACCCGACGTATCAAAACCCGTAAATCAACCCTATTTTTAACCTCAACTAGATTATAAAACTCCATTTAATGCCAATTTATCAACCAAATCAACCCCCTCAGTTTAAGTTCAAGGGTGAATCCTCAATATGGACACCGTTCAGTACAACAGCTAGGGTATCGACTAATTAATAATAACAATCAACGATGCGATTCGGTTACCGACCTAACTTACAGCAAAATGATGTGTCCATGCGTACTGCTTTATCGCGTAAACCGAGTTTTCCGATTAACGAAATTTACGCTAAGAATTACGACCAAAATTACTACGACGACTACGACAATTACAACTCAGAGACTATGTATTATACTTCAGGCGTCCTTCGATGGTCACTAGTGTAGTTTCCCTTGATTCATGGACAAGCGTCATGATTTTAAAAGCAAAAAGTAAAACAGAACGCAGCCCACGCCTGCTCCCGCTCTTTTACTTGTCATCAGTCATTCCTTTTTTTTCGTGGACTAGCGTCATATGCTAATTTTTTGCATTTTAAGTGTTAAAGCAATTAATATGCCAAAACGTAAAATTACTGAATATTTTCTTAAAAAACTTCTTTTCTTAAAAAAAGGAAAATTAAAAGACGCAAGAAAGATGTGAGTTCAGCTGTGTTATTCTCTAAAAGCAAAGTACTCGTCGTCGAGCTAACTTTGCTATCGCCCGTCAACCTAACCACGCCGAAATCGGTATTCTCTAACGACATATCGCTCTAGTCGAAGTCAAGGTTGCGAGAGCTCGTCGCTGTTTTTGAAATGTTTTTATCATAGACAATTCGAACTAGTGATAGCATTACCGTTGACACAAATTTTACCGATAATATATTATTTTAATATTTTTGTGTTTAAAAACGCATTTTGAAACGTTAATATTATTATATTCATGAATATTACTAAAAATAGAACTCGAAATAGCTGCAAATATATTTTTATCAACATCATTATAATATTACACAGGCTGAATAGATATTGCCTTTGCCTAATTAAAAATTAAAAAAAAAAGTCAAGTGGTTGGCGTCGTTTTGAATCTTTAAAACTTTGAATTGGTTGCAAGTTTCATTTATTTTGTATTTTTAACTAAATTCTTTAATTCTCCTTACATTTGTTACCCATCGCAAGTAAGTATATTAAACGTGCAATGAATATTATAGTTCTTGTTTGGGTTTATTGTATATTTTGCATTTCTTTAAAGCATGTCTCGAAACGCGATACCTTCTCGTAGCCAGTTTGAAAAACTACTGGAGTTACTTGAAGAAAAACGTTGGCTTGCTACTGGGCATGCCCGAACAAACCATGCCAGAGACCGCACAAGAGAAGCCTGGCAAGACATAGCCAATAAATTAAATAGTGATGGACGAGGCTGTCTCAAAACATGGCAGCAGTGGGCAAAGGTATGATCATATTTTAAATATTCTTTTGGGAACTTCTATACTTTTTAACACCTGTGCTATGCAAGTGCTTAATACTTAATAGGTGGTTTTGGTTTGCTTCAGTATTGGAAAGATAAGAAGGCAGCATTAAAAAAAAAAATCAGCCAAATGAGAATGACAATGTTGCAGACTGGTGGTGTTATTGCGGAGCCTATAATTCTGTCAACATTTGAAGAGCGTATGGTTGGCTTATTGGGTGGAGGAGGATTTGCTATGGGTGATAAGGATTTAGAAATTAATCCTTCCTTTGTATGTTATTTGGGTTTTTTTTAACATTTATTATTTTAAGTATTTTATTTATGTTTGTTCATTATAGGATTGTAATTATTTTTCATTTGTTATTTATAGAATCCAACAAATCAATTAAAAACTAATACTGGGATGCTACCAGATGATTCTAATCCAATCTTACGGGTGGTATGTATTTGTATACTTTTAAATAGTTTTTTGAAATATAAAATAATTTATATATTTGCTATAAACCAAAAATATTATTGTTACAGCAAATTGCACCTGAATCACCACTCTCCCAAAGTATTATTCAAGTAAGTAATATGGTTATCTTTATACATCATTAGCATTATCTTATTATTTCTCAAAATAAATTCTAATATATATTTTTTTTTACAGAATGTGGACATTGCACAGCCTATAAGTGATGCTAGGTTGACAAATTCTACTGAATCTGTGATTGTAAGCAAAACATTTTATTAATATTGTAAGTTTTGAGTATTATAAACATTTATAATTTATATAACTATTTATTGCAGACTCCACAACCTGGGCCATCATGGAGAGTGGATATCGAACCACCAATCCATTCTCAAATGCAGGAATTGGTAAAAAATTTCACAAACAAAATTTCATTTACCACTATTATTTTGTATTTAGTTTTTGTTTAGGTAACTTATTAATTATTTTATACGAAGGCAACTTGAGTTTATTGGATGTGACCCGTTAGTTTATATACTAAATTATTTTAATTAATTTATCATAAGTAAACTTGCACACATTTTCTTTGCTGTTAATGTGTAAGCAATTATGTTTAATAAGAATTTAAAAAATGGAAATTTCAAAATTCATAATCATTGCATCACTGTCTATAAACTTAAACAATATATAGGTAGTTAAATATTTGTTGTTAATGTTACAGGCAGAAGAAAGAACATCTATACAGAGAGAAGCAAGAAATGACTCCGTTGCATCAAGTAATATTTTTTCAACTTATAGTAAGCATGACCATTTTTTATTGTTTTTAAAATTGTTTATTTGTAGCACCTCGTCACCGTCGTGCTAGACCTTCTCGGCGGCGTCTACTCCACCGTACCCCACCAGCCCAGCGAAATTCTCAGATGGTGAGAATTACGGAACGTTTCATAGCAATTGAAGAAAGGCGAATTGAAACTGAGAGGATTCTGGCTAGATCACAAGAAGCAATGGTTAATGTGTTACGGGATGTGAGCCTAGCATTTCAAGAGTTAGTTGCCAAAATATGCCGTAACTAGATATTAATTTTCATTTAATTTTCTTAATTAGTTCTTAAATATAATTTTTTCTAAATTTATATTAAGAAAACACACTTTTAATTATTGTTGATAGCTTTTAATTGATATACTTTTTTTTATTGTATTTATTGTAGAAACAAATAATTCTTTAACGATGTAAAATTACTGTGATGTTTAATTAATTCTAAGTTAGTTTAGATTCCTAATATTTCTTCAGTACATTTTTTTTCAAATGTTTTCAATTTTTTCTATTCAATTTCGAATATTGTAAAAAATGGGGTATATTGTAAAGAAAATTATATTACAAAAGTCATATGAGACATCTACAATTTAAGTCCGCCATGATTCCCTCCACGTGAAGTTTAACATTTACATTTGCTTTACAGTATATTTGAAGCAGTTTCATTTTTGTACATAACAATTATAAAACGATAGGTGATGTATATAATAGACGAAGTAGAGTGACTATTCAAAAGCCCTTGTTCACAAGTTAAATTGAATAAAGAATAATTTGAATGTGAAATTTAATTTTGTTTAATATGTTAACAATAAAAACGTATATGTAACAATTTTTTTTTATTCTTACTATTTTATGCAGATATTTGTAAGTATTCCTGGGTTCACAATTGATCTATAACACACTTTATATAATAGCATATACTTGCTTTTGAAAGTTGATTGCTTGAAGTGACTGATATTTAATTTTAGTCTTAAACTAAATAAATTTAATATATGTTCTACATATGTACGTCTATATAATTTTTTTCAAAATTATGTATGTACTCGCTGTTGTGGTATCCGGCTAAGTAGAATAGGCCATCCTCTTTCTTACCGAGGTGTCGCAAAAGGCGATTAAGGTAAGTTGACGTCAGGCTGAGGACCGGTCGTAAAATGTCTAGCCAAATCATGTCACATATTTATAACATGTGCTGACCGCACTTAGAGTGGAATAAGGGCAGGAGAATTATGATATTGAATGATAAATAAAGTGGTATTATTTATTTTTTAAAACTTATAGTATTGGTATTTTTTTTTACATTTGAAAGAAGATTAAAAAAATTATATCCTATTTTAATCATTATAGCTTAATATCATACATCAATTATACTATAATATTAATAAAGAGTAAAACATTACAAATGATAGTAAGTAAATATTAAAATAATGTTGGTTGACTCTTATGATAATGATTTTAAGTTAATAAAAAAATAACCTGTAAAAAAATCAGTTATAAATCTTTTTGTTATCTAATTTAGAATTTACAAGTTACTATTTAAAATATTAAAACAAAGAAAATTAGTGCTAAAGTATTACAGTCAGTTTATTTAAAATAGTTAATATAGCTACATATAATTAGTTTATTTACAGATAAAGCATTATTTTTAAAACAGTGTAAAGGTTCTTGTAAAAAAAAATATAAAAATAAAAAAAGTATATAAATGAACAAGAGATAGTACAGTACAACATATGAGAGAGATTCAACAAATTTTTATTCTACATTTAAACAATACTATACAAAAATATTATATTATAAATAACTGTCGTGCACGCCACAATTGGCTTACTAATTCTTGTCTGCCTAATTGACCCATGGCCAAATCATTTTGAGCATCCCCATTGGCAGACAGAGCTTGGACTAATCTGCTGTCCTCGATTAAATAATTTGAAATGACATTAGGAGCAGGTAGTCCAGCACGGTTGCATACATTATGGAGTACACAACATGCTACCACTATTTTTAATACCATAGTTGGATCATAGTGGAGCACTCCGTGGACTAACAGACACCTAAATCTTCCTTTTAGCAAGCCAATTGTTCTTTCTATACAATTGCGTGCAGAACAATGCAAATTATTATATAATTCCTCACATGGTTCGGTAGGATTATTGTATGGTGTCATCATGAATGGCCTTTGAGCATATCCTGAATCACCTAAAAATATATTTAGATTAAAACTGGCAACTAATCAAAATAAAATATTTGTGATAATATTTGGTATTTACCAAGTAAGTAAACTTTCTCCCCCATAGTATGGAGTCCATTTAAATGTTCTCTAATAATGCTATTTGAGAACACAAAACTATCATGTGTAGCTCCTCCAAAGGTAGCATCAACATGGATGATATTTAAATCAGCATCACAAATCTAAAAGTAATTATTGTTAAAATAAAACACGTTGACTTGAGGAAGCCGGCCCACAACTGGTAGTTTTATTCATAGACAATGAACATTACAATTTGATGTACTCATATGCATAGACAAATAACAACACCCCCACTACATCAAATCAAAATATGAATTAGACATACAAACAATCTTATATTTAAACAATGCCTAATCCATTTATACAATATTTATGCTTTATTAATCCTAAACTTTTAGTTAGAATGTCTGCTACCATTTCTGAAGTTTGCAAGTACACAATTTTTATAATCTTATTCTTTACAGCATCTTTAACAAAATGATACTTAATATCTATATGTTTACTTTTTCTATGTAACATACAATTTTCAGCAAATTTTTGTGCACTCTGATTATCATTATATATGGTAACAGTATTTATATATCCTGTAATTTCACACAATAAAGTTTTTAAATACATAGCCTCTTTACAAGCATCCGTTATAGACATATACTCGGCTTCCATCGTAGAAAGAGCAACAGTCCTCTGCTTTCTACTTTCCCAAGATATTACTGACCCTGACATTAAGAAACAAAACCCTGTATAAGATTTTCTATCAAATGAATTACATGCCCAGTCAGCATCAGCATAACCCACTAATTCAATTTTACTCTTTTGAAACTTAATTTTATAATGAATAGTACCCTTTAGATATTTTAACACACGTTTAGCATAAGACCAATGTATACTAGTATGACAATTATTAAATTGGCTTAAATAGCTAACTGCAAAAGAAATATCTGGTCGAGTCAGCACAGATAAATACATAAGACTACCTATTAACTGTTGGTATGGAAATTCTGTTTCGCATAAATTACCCCTTTCAAGATCTAATTTACAGTCCATTGGAGTACTAATAGACTTACATTGAGACATATTAAATTTTTCCAAAAGCTGCTCAATATATTGTTTTTGATCTAAGGTTATAACAGAAAAGTTTTCATTAATTCTTACTCTCATACCAATACACTGCTGAACTTGCCCCAGATTTTTAATATTAAATTTTGAATTCAGTACTGTAATTAACTGTTCAGTCTCTCTTACACTATTAGAATACACAAAGAAATCATCAACATACAATGCTATGATTATTTTAAAGTTATCATTTAGTTTAGTAAACACACATGGCTCTAAATAACTTTTCTTAAAATCTAATTCACATAAATATTGTTCCACCCTCTCATACCAAGATCTAGAAGACTGCTTTAACCCATAAATAGCTTTATGTAATTTTACAACTTTATTATTAGAAATAGAATGGTTTAATATATTTGGTTCTGCCATATAAATTTCTTCTTTAAGATAACCATTTAAAAAAGCCGTCTTCACATCTAAGTGAGTAACATTTAACCCCAATTGCACAGAAATAGCAAATAACATTCTTAGAGTAGAGTGTCTAACTACGGGTGAAAAAGTTTCATCATAATCAATCATGGGTCTTTGCGTGTAACCCAGCCACTAAACGAGCACGGAACCTCACATTTTGATCACTATCAACTTTCTTTTTAAATACCCACTTGCACTGCACTATTGTCTTATTAGGCGGTACTACATCCACCTCTTCCCAAGCACAGTTATCATTAAAAGACTGAAGTTCTTCTTGAATGGCTTTACTCCACTTTTCCTTTTCCGGTCCATGTAAAACTTCCTCTAAGTTTATCTCAGTGTTGATCGAACTATTCTGTACAGTACAAATGTTTGACAATCCATATCTCTTTGGTAAAGTTCTTATTCTTTTAGATCTTTCTCGAGTTTTATTATCACTCGTTAAATTCTGTTCTAAATTTTGTTTATTATCGTCTTGCTTTTCCACATAAACAGACTCTGAAGAGTCACTTGCATAATTATAGTCTTCTCGACTGTCTTCCTCTTTCAATTGAGGTACTTCAGACATGGGAATGGTATCCCCCACTGAAACTGCACTCCATTTTTGTACATTTTTTCCTTCTATATCCTCAAAAATAACTACATCTCGACTTGTATTAATGTTTCCTTTTATTGGATCATATATTCTGTATCCTTTAATATTTTCAGCATATCCAACAAGAATGTGCTTTCTAGACTTTATATCCCATTTTAACCTTTTCTCTTTGGGTATATGAGCCATAACCTGACTGCCAAATATCCTTAGATGACTTAGGTTAGGTTTCCTCTTCGACCATAATTCAAATGGTGTTTTATTATTCAAACCAGATGCAACAGACCTGTTCCTCAAATAGACTGCGGTATTAGTCGCCTCAGCCCAGAACTTCTTGTCCAATCCGGCATCAAATAACAGGCATCTTGCCCTTTCAACGACTGTGCGATTAATTCTTTCACTCATACCATTTTGCTCTGGTGTATAAACATTGGTTTTCTGGTGAACAATGCCAGCGTTTTTCAAGTAATCTTCAAACTCATTACTACAGAATTCCAAACCATTATCTGTTCTAAACATTTTTATTGTTTTATTTTGTTGGTTTTCCACCATGGCTTTAAATTCTTTGAATTTCTGAAATACTTCACTTTTAGCTTTAAGAAAGTAAACAAAAGCCATACGACTAAAGTCATCCACAAAAATCAAAAAATATCTTGATCCACCGATTGATATTTTTTCCATCGGGCCACATACATCTGCATGAACGATATCAAGTACAGAAGAGCTTCTAGTGCCTCTGTGAGAGAAAGGTAACCTCGACTGTTTGCCTTCACAACACACTGTACAACTTGATTTATCTATCTGTGCATTATCTGTATAGGATACACCTATCACTGCACCATTTTTCATCTTATGCATGTCAGTACTGTTTAAATGCCCCAATCTTCTATGCCATACTTCACTGTTGACAACTGATGACGTTAATAAACACTGACTATGTATGGTAATCAATCTATATACACCATCCACTAAATCTGCGACAGCAACAAGTTTATTCTGTTTATTAAAGATAAGGCAGCCATCTTCATGAAAATCCACCTTATTTCCATTCATAACCAACTTGCTTATAGACAGTAAATTTGTACTCAAGCCTGGCACACATAACACATCTCTGATTTCGATTTCATATCTACAATCTGATGTCACGGTTATTATATCAACATCACCTGTGCACAACACCGGCATACAATCTTTGTTAGCCGCCATAATTTCCTTGACTTTCGGCTCGGTCTTATTTCGAATCCAATCTTCATTAGCGGTCATATGAAAGCTTGCCCCTGAATCTAAGTACCAATCGAATTTATTATAACTTCCATTAAGAAAAACTGCACTAAACACGTTAGACTTTTTCATTTTATCTTTATCTGTATTAATATTAATATTCGGGCACTGATTTCTATAATGACCTTTTTGCTTGCATCTATAACATTTCACAACGCCATCTTTCTTTGTAAGCATATTGGATGAATACGCACTTGAACCGCCATATTTGGTAGAATTGTCTATGACATTCGATTTATATTTCGAACTGCCAACCTTAGAATTATGACTATGCCGCTGTTGCCAACCTCTACCAATAATAAATGCATTTCCTGTATCTGTACTAATGTCGGACTCCATATCTATTAATTTTGTTTTAATAATGTCGGCTGTAATACCTATTCCAGAATGTTCAATTGCCATAATCATTGGCGAATATTTTTCCGGTAATCCTGCCAATAACAAACAACCAATCCACTCGTCATTTACATTAAAACCAGTTCCACGTAATTTCTGTCCTGTTTCTATTATTTGACTTACATAGCTTGTCATGGAATCACACTTTTCTAGGCGAATGGATATCAAATGCCTTAATAATGCTATTCGCCGTGTAAATCCTGAATCATCAAATAATTGTTTAAGCTTTATCCATAAATCTTTAGTTGTTTTAGCTTGTTTTATGTGTACGTATAATGACGGATCAATTGTCAATATAAGTTTAGCCTTCGCTTTAGCGTCTTCTGCAGCTGCTGTGGCACTCTCACGTTTAATGCAGTCTGCCATCCCTTCAAGCACTAGTAAATTCTCCGCAGCAAAAGCCCAATCGTCATAGTTTTCACGCCCGCGTAACTTAGGCACGTTGACTATAAAGTTAGACGCCATTTTGATAACTAACGTGACTATCACTTTAAACACACGTTTGTTAATTTCGCGATTCACTACTAGATACAATGCAATTAATTTATTAAACGGTAAAGTTGAAACGATATCTGGATCCCTGGACGTTCTGGGAACCAGGGCGCCTGGGCCCATAACCTATTGTTAAAATAAAACACGTTGACTTGAGGAAGCCGGCCCACAACTGGTAGTTTTATTCATAGACAATGAACATTACAATTTGATGTACTCATATGCATAGACAAATAACAACAGTAATTAATGAAATTAGAAATAAAATAACATTCTATAACTGTTACATACTATACTAAATAGTTATATTACACTTACTATGAGAACATTTCTGGCATGATAACCTTTGCGGCAATAGTACCTTTCTTCATGATGTCTAGGTCTTATCATGGAAACAAGAGTTCCATCAGCACATCCAATTACTCCTGGGATCTTGAATTTTTTATAAAATCTAAAATATATAAATGCAAAATGAAGATTTATTTATTCTCGTTTTGTGTTTAAAAAGAAAAAAAAATTAATACCTTTCTTTTAGAACCATTTATTATCTCTGGTCTATTTAGAGCTTCAACAACAGAGTGAATTGCTCTAGACACAGATGTCTGGGAAATATATGTGTCCACATTTTTTCCTATTATCTTTTGGTAACTTCCATTACCCAAAAATGATAGAGTGCATAAAATCTGAAATATAACAAGCAACATGGTAATTGCATTGTTTTTAAATTTACATTGGTATTTTATCTTGGTCATTAAAAAACAAACCTTTATTCTATTCGATATTCGACTAGAACGATGATGCATTGAAAGAAAAGGATTTAATTCACTTTCTAATTTGTTAATTAGATCTTCCGACAGTCTGTAATGCTTAATATACTCAGAATCACTTGAAATTGTACGTAATAGTCTTATTTGTTGCGCCTGTCGGCGTTTTGCTAAACCGTCTTGTTTCTGAGCTTCTTCCAATAAGAGAATGGTACATGCTAACTTTGCGGTCATTTTTATAATTTTTAATATACAATAACACTAAAACACAACTGAATTTAACTTTAAAAACTAACTTTTCGCCCTACTAATGTTGACTCTCGCCCTAGATAATGTAGCTTTTGCATGTGACATTAAGTGGCGAGGTTGTGAGCGAGGTCTCGGCCACTTGAGTGTCATTTTTTTGTTAGCGAATACCAAATTGTATGAAGAAATGTCAAATGGTGTCGAGCGTCGCGGCTTTGATTAGTTCAAATAGGCGCCGTACTCGCCCTAGAGCGCTAGTGTAGTTTAGTATGAGTTAGTGAATACCAAATCATTAATTCGTCGCTGTTCCAGCCGTGAAAGCAAGTTTATGTCCTTAGCGAATAACACTCCAGGTCCCGGAGGTTGTTTTATCCGTCCGCACGTTTGCGCGGAACAAAACATTGGTAGCAGAGCGTGGTTGCGCTCGATCCACGGAGTGTCACGTGTGTTTGTCATAGACTGACAATTAAAATATACCTTAATTCAATATTTAGTGCTGTCGGTATGTCCCGCACGGACGAAGTAGTCCAAATTGCGAGTGATCTTCGTTGGATGACGTCTGCCATTTCGTCGGCGGACAGAAGCGACCGCCAGGAAGCCTTGCTTGCGAGGTTTAGAGAACTCCCGTTGCGAACGACGGCGGTCGAAAAGAACCTCTGTGCGTTACACGCTAGGGACTTCGACGATGATGAGACCGCTGGACGGCGCTGTTGGGTCGACTGCCCAAATTAAATGGTCGGCTTGACGACTGGGCCAGTTATTACGACATGTTCTGTAGGGGCAAAAGGTAATGATGCTATGTAAGCTAATAGGCAGCTGCGCCCGCCGGCCTCGTGTATAATACACGTATCCGGCGTAGTGGGGTCTGTGGTTGGCTGTCAAAGTTACAAGTCAAAAATTAAGTTGCTCCTGGTTAAAATTTATTTATTTTACTTTTAAACTAGTTGTAAAAATAAGAAAATAGTTACGTAGTTAATGTAATTTTATTATTCACTGATTGTATCAATACAAAGCATACGGTTAAGAAAGTTGATAAACAGTTGACAGGAGTCGAAGTTCGAAATTTATAATTCAACGGACAAAACCCGGGGAGTATTTCTTTTAATTTTATATTTATAATTTGTTTATATATAAAGTCGTGGTCAACTAATTAGGGACACTCTTTGGTTAGACTGAATTGTGAATTTATTTTTTATTTTCCAACGAGTCTAAACCATATTCCATATCTCTTACATGTAAGTATAATTAGTCATTTATGTGCCCGATCATACAAACAATAACAACTTCCTAAACATTAAACCTCTTTACAGTATAGCTGATAGATTATGATAGTGCTATTTGTTCAAATAACGCTGGCTGGCCATTTAATTAGGGACACTGAGATATCGTTCTAATTTCAAAATTTGAATCTCAATACTTTTTACTTCTTCTCTTATTGTTTCGTGATAGTTTTGGCGGCAATCCCGATATTTATTTTAAGTTTTGAAAAATATTTTGAAGAAAAATGGGTGAAAATAAAAGTTGCGATCCAACACTACGAAAAATTATCATGAAGTTTGTTGTCGAGCATGGTTGGTCATACCGGAGGATAGCAGATTATTTAAATTGTTCAAAAACTATGGTATACAATGCAGTGCAACATGTCAGACGCAATAACACAGCTTTAAATGTGCCCAGAACAACTCCGCAAGAAGATAGAATGATAACCAGGTTAGCTAAGAAAGATCCGTTTCTAGGCTTTATTTTAATTAAACACGAAGTGTTTGGGACAGACGAAAGAGCTGGTGTCTCAGCGAGGACCGTTCGACGACGTCTGGTAGAAGCAGGGTTGTTCGGAAGAGTGGCTCGCAAAGTACCGTTGTTGAAGAAACAACATAGAAATGCTCGTTTGGCGTTTGCACGTAAATATGGACATTGGACCTACGCCCAATGGCAACATGTATTATTCTCTGACGAGACCAAGATTGATTTGATTTCTTCAGATGGAAGTCAATACTTACGGCGTCCAGTAAAAGCGGAAATGAATCCAAGATTCACTAAAAAGCAGGTGAAACATGGCGGTGGAAACATTAAAATGTGGGGTTCATTTTCTGGACGTGGAGTGGGACCTGTGAGGAAAGTTCAGGGTAACTTAGACCAACATCAATACAAGGCAATATTGGAGGAAACGATGCTTCCGTATGCTGAGGAGCATCTCCCTATTATATGGACGTTTCAGCATGATAACAACCCGAAACATACCGCTCGTTCAGTCAAGTCGTTTCTTACCAGTCAGTCAGTATCGGTGCTAGATTGGCCAGCAAATAGCCCGGACCTTAACCCAATCGAGCACCTT
Source organism: Morpho achilles (assembly GCA_947086495.1). Taxonomy (NCBI): domain Eukaryota; kingdom Metazoa; phylum Arthropoda; class Insecta; order Lepidoptera; family Nymphalidae; genus Morpho; species Morpho achilles. The sequence continues at coordinate 10,339,108 of CAMTZB010000023.1, read as the reverse complement.
TGGCACGAAATCAAGAAAAAAGTATCCACTTATCGTACCACAACTTTAGATGAACTTAATGAAGCTTTTTGTGAGTCATGGGCAAACATTCCTGTTGAAACATGACAGAAACTGATAATGTTCTATGCCACATCGGTGTCAAGCGGTAATTACTAACAAAGGTTTTGCTACTGGGTACTGATTTTACACGTAATAAAATGGAGCTGTTAAAGATATTATAATACTGCAGATTATTAGTTTTGTTTAACTCTATTTTTCATTATAGTTTACTGTCCTTAATTAAATGTCCAACTACAGAATTATACCTTAAAATTGAATGAATGTTCGACTTTTGATATTAAATACTTTTTTCTATTTATTTATTCTTTTATTTACAGCCATTTAAAGCATAATAATCGGACGAAATCATGCAAATAATAGTTACTGAGAAATCAATAGGATTTTATATTTGTATGTACATAACCGGTTATTGTACTTCACTATCTTGCATTTCCCTAATTAGTTGACCACGACTGTATATTCTGAACAAATTAAATATTTGTGTAGTTGTACTTTTTTTTATATAAAAATGATGACCCGTCAAGCTTCACATAAAGAGACGGAGTCAAAGCGTAAGCTGGCCCTTAACGAACTGAAATCTATTAAAGAACTTAATAGACAACTGTTGCAAGAAAGAGAGGAAAGTGAGGTGAAAATCACTAAAATTATAAACCAAACCTCACAATGTGAAAACCAACTGGCGGAGCTGCACATAAAGTATATGGACACTTTAGGTGAAAGGAACCAGCTTAAGAAAACGGTTGACTCATTTAATCAATGTAGCTATATACATGAAAGGGCATTGAGTCGCATAAATGAATTAGAGACTAGTCTGCATGAGTCACAACAAACAATATTCCAGTCAAATAAATCTCAAGAGATTAATACGACTTAAAGCCTTTTTAATTAACTGTTTGAGTGTGGTTCAGACTGTGGCTTAGATAGAAACCCACAAATTATGTATTTCACTTCTGAGTATGACTCACTGAAGACCGTACACTTCAGTAGTCATAAAAAATATATTAAAGTTAATAAATTTATTAAAAACCAAAAACATTATCAAAAACAAGTACTGCATTCAACAGTTGGGAAAAAGAAAATGAACGGATAAATTTTAATTAATTAAATAAAATCCATAAATCAAAAATTATAACATCAAAGATATGTATATAATTGTGAGTCCTTGCAGCTTCAAAGAAAAATAGAAACATTAGAGACATCTTTGAAAAATTTAACAGAGTCATATTCAAAGGCTCAAATTCAAATTGATGAGCATGAAACACCCTCTGACTATTGTCAATGCCCTTTGAAGATGCAGGGTGATAATAATTCATCATCATCATATATTTCAAGTAAATATAATATGGTAAAATCTAAGAAAAAAACAATTATCTACTTAGACAAGTTAGGCAAAGGTTTTGGAGCATTTATGAGTTCGCACCTATCACAATCAGTCATTAATAATTGTTTACCAGGAGCAACTTTATAATATAAATTTGATTCTTACACTACAGTCATTTTGATGTTCGGTGACATTCTCTATATTAAAAACCACAGATTACAAAATATATTGAAAAATTAATACTTTTAAACAAACAGTTTAAATTAAAGCTTTTCCGTATTCAAATATACTGAGTAATAAACAAAATGAGCACATCTACAACTTAAATATGCAAATGTATAATTTGACATACCGTCATAGCGACGCTATATTTTATTTTATTTCCTCGTTTAAATTGACTAGAGATACTATGTATCTGTCTAAAAAATGTTATCGGAGTCTAGCTGCACTGCTAGCGTATAATTTAAATGATACAGTTACATGTGATGTAACTAAGTCTATTGACTCATATACAAACTGTACATTAAGTACTAATTATTCATATATTGACATGTGTACTAGTAGTAGTTCTTAATATCATATGAAGCAATATTTTATGTACGGAAAATGTTGCTTTAAACTAGGAAAAAGACAACAGATAGACCTTGAAACCTAATTATTGTCATCAAAATCTACAAGTCTATCTGGCAAAGAATTTGAAAATTTGAAGTGGAACTGTTTATTAACAAATTCTGTGTTGATATTTTATGCATTACTGAGCATTGGTTAAACAGTTCCAACTTCTTATTAAATATTAAAAATTATAAAGTATCCAGTGCGGTCTTGAGGAAGACCGCTCAGCATGGGGGATCTTTAATATTAACTCACTGTACAGTAAATTGTAAAGACAGGAATGATATTGTCGGTCTTTCCGTTGAACGCACCATTGAGCTGTCTTGTGTAATGTTAGAGCGCTATATTATAGTTTCTGTGTACCGCCCACCCTCCAGTGTTTATATACTGTTTGAGTGCGTTATGGAGGAAGTTCTTGAGAAGACTTCTAAATCTTCAAAAAAAGTTTTATCTGTGGAGACTTTAATATTGACATTTTAATGGATACCTGTAATCGTTGTAGGTTACTTAATTTATTTCAATGTTATGATATGATAAATGTATTTAACGAACCTACTAGGATTAATGCAAACTCAGCTATCGGTGTTGATAATATTTTTACTAATTACAGTCGTAATATCTAAGAGATATCAGAATGGATTAATCCAAGAGAGGTCAGTAAGAATTCATCAAGTATTATTTAAAATAATTTTAACATAATAATGATGTTGCAAGTATGTGAGATGTGTTTTTATGTGAATGTATTTTGTTTTTAGGTGGAATCTACAAGCTCAATTTGCCATCCATGCTGGCAAAGAGCTGATCGAGGTAGAGTCTCCAACCGGTTATCAAGAAATGCTAAACTAATGTGGATAATACCAGGACCTTCCTATCATGTATCACAAAGTGAACTTGAAATAATGCTGCCCATTTTCTCACGAGCTGCAGAAACAGAAAATCGTTGTTTCTTGTTAGGAAGCCATAATCCAGAACGTCTCAGCATACCAATGTCACTCAGACAATTTTTGATTAAACAGTACAATTATTACATCCCTAAAAATAACCGTGCATGTTCAAGACATTTGAATCTTGAATCGTGGGATTTTTTAAATCATGTTATCCATAATAGTAACGACATGTTTACTGCTGCACAAATACAAGATATAATTACTTTAAAATTTCACTCTGAAGTTATTTATTTTAATGATATTGACAACATGCCAGATCATCTAGTGCATCATTGGATTGGCCGTTCTAAACAGCAATTCGCTGAAATAATGACTGAGGTGCCCCAAATTGCTGAAATGGAAAATGGACGAATTGTTCTTGCAGCATATTAAACAAAATTAAGAACAGGAAACTCATTTGAGAGAATATCGTCTCTAGTCCAGTTTTCTAAAAGGACATTGACATCATTAGTATTGAATGTTGGAGATATACTATACTATAGAGAACTTGGGATTAAATCATATAAGCAGAGAAGAAGTAGCCAGGAGAAACTTATTAATACCCAATGGTATTTTTGGAGATATTAAAAAGCAAAGCAATAGTTATTGCAGATGGTACACATGTATATGTCCAAAAAAGTAGCAATTATTTATTTAAAAAAAAACACACATATTCCTTACACAAATATCGTAACCTAGTAAAAGTATTTATGATTGTAAGTACTGACGGCTACATCATTGAGATTCTTGGCCCCTATCCAGCTACATCATCAGATGCGAATATTACAAAAAATGCTTTCAGATCTCAAATTCAACCTCTTAGAGAATATTTTATTGAAGGTGACGTTTTTATTTTGGATAGGTGTTTTAAAGATGCTCTACCAGTACTTTATGAATGAGGCTCATATACCATCAACCGTGCAACAGGGTGAAACGCAATTATCTACCATTGAAGCTAACCATTCAAGAACTGTAACAATATGTTGTTGGGTAGCTGAGGTTATTAACGGAAGGTTTAAAGAAGATTTTCAGGCAAGAGTATTATAATGCAGCATCAAGTAATTTGATAAAAGATTTTTCAATTGCTGCTGCCTTCACCAATGCGTTTCACCCTCGTATTCAAGATAGGGATGATGCTGAGGAGATCTTAAACATAATTAATGAAAAAATGAACAATGAAAATAAATTGTGTGAAGTTGTGTTCAACATCAATATAACACAGGCTGAATAGATATTTCTTTTGCTTAATAAAAACTTTTTTTTAAAATGTCAAGTGGTTGGCGTCGTTTTGAATCTTAAAAATTTTGAATTGGTTGAAAGTTTCATTTATTTTGTATTTTTAACTAAATTCTTTAATTCTCCTTACAGTTGTTACCCATCGGAAGTAAGTATATTAAACTTGCAATGCACATTATAGTTCTTGTTTGGGTTTATTGTATATTTTGTATTTCTTTAAAGCATGTCTCGAAACGCGATACCTTCTCGTAGCCAATTTGAAAAACTACTGGAGTTACTTGAAGAAAAACGTTGGCTTGCTTCTGGGCATGCTCGAACAAACCATGCCAGAGACCGCACAAGAGGAGACTGGCAAGACATAGCTAATAAATTAAATAGTGATGGACGAGGCTGTCTCAGAAAATGGCAGCAATGGGCCAAGGTATGATCATATTTTAAATATTCTTTTGGGAACTTCTTTACTTTTTAATACCTGTGCTGTGCAAGTCCTTAATACTTAATAGGTGGTTTTGGTTTGCTTCAGTTTTGGAAAGATAAGAAGGCAGCATTAAAAAAAAATCAGCCAAATGAGAATGATGTTTCAGACTGGTGGTGGTATTGCGGAGCCTATAATTCTGTCAACATTTCAAGAGCGTATGTTTGGCTTGTTGGGTGGAGAAGGATTTGCTATTAGTGATAAGGATTTAGAAATTCATCCTTTCTTTGTATGTTATTTGGGTTTTTTTAACATTTATTATTTTATTTATGTTTGTCCATTATAGGATTGTAATTCTTTTTCATTTGTATTTATAGAATCCTACAAATAATTTAAAAACTAATACTGAGGTGCTACCAGACGAAATTAATTAAATCTTACAGGTGTTATGTATTTGTATACTTTTAAATAGTTTTTTGAAATATAAAATAATTTATATGTTTGCTATAAACCAAAAATATTATTGTTACATCAAATTGCACCTGAATTACCACTCTCCCAAAGTATAATTCAAGTTAGTAATATGGTTATCGTTATACATCATTAGCGTTATCTTATTATTTCCCAAAATAAATTCTAATATTTTTTTTTACAGAATGTGGACATTGCAAAGCCTATAAGTGATGCTAGGTTGACAAATTCTACTGAATCTGTGATTGTAAGCAAAACATTTTATTAATATTATAAGCTTATGAGTATTATAAACATTTATAATTTATATAACTATTTATTGCAGACTCCACAACCTGGGCCATCATGGAGAGTGGATATCGAACCACCAATCCATTCTCAAATGCAGTAATTGGTAAAAAATTTCACAAACAAAGTTTCATTTACCACTATTATTTTGTATTAAGTTTTTGTTTAGGTAACTTATTAATTATTTTATACAAAGGCAATTTGAGTTTATTGGATGTGACCCGTTAGTTTATATACTAAATTATTTTAATTATTTTATCATAAGTAAACTTGCACACATTTTCTTTGCTGTTTATGTGTAAGCAATTAAGTTTAATGAGAATTAAAAAAAATGGAAATTTCAAAATTCATAATCAATGGATCACTGTTTATAAACTTAAATAACATGTATGTAGTAAAATATTTGTTGTTTTTGTTGTTAATGTTGCAGGCAGAAGAAAGAATATCTATACAGAGAGAAGCAAGAAATGACTCGTTGCATCAAGTTATATTTTTTCAACTTATAGTAAGCATGACCATTTTTTATTGTTTTTAAAATTGTTTATTTGTAGCACCTCGTCACCGTCGTGCTAGACCTTCTCGACGGCGTCTAAGAAAAACAGTACAAGCGGCGTTTACGATCACACGTGCTACATTCAGACTCGTCCGAATCTGAACAAAACTTCGGTAAGTTTTTGTGGTTTTGAGTGTACGAAGTGCAGTCAAGTGATATTGTATATTGTTTATCCTGGAGGTTGGCCGTGAGCTAACACGAGGGAAATCTTAAGCCGGGAGGTTGGCCGTGAATCAACACGATGGTATCTTAAGTGGTTGGCCGCGAGTCAACAGAAAGAAAATTTTAACCATAAGATTGACCGTGAGTCAATTCTTTCGAAAAACCTTAATAATATAATACATAACAATACATAATTGCTACTGAAACTATATAGACATTATGCAAATAGTTTACCGTGTAAAGTTAACACGATGGAGGATATTTTGTGTCGGCAACACTGAGAAGTGAAGTTGGCGGCGAGCGACAAGAAGAAAATGTGTTCTATGGAAATGAATAATAATACAGCGTTGAATAGGATTATGGGATCTTTTGTAAAGTAGAGTACTAATTAAAGTGTACGGAAATATAATTAAGGAAAGTTAATGATATAGGTTTATTACAAATGGTAGATGCTTTTTCATTAAATTGGGAAAATGTCTATTTTTACGCCTTTCCCCTTTTTCCATTAATTTTAAAATGCTTGGATAAAATTAATTCTGAACAAGCATCTGGAACACTTGTTTTTCCATTCTGGCCTTCGCAGCCCCGGTTTCCTCTTTTAGTAAGGCTATTAGTATCGGACATTGTATTTCTACAGCCATCTGATATCTGTCTGTCTCATTCTCTTTTCAGAACTCCCCGCCTATTCCGACAACATACCCTGGCTGTCGCGAAGCTATCAGGTGCTCGTTCCTAAAAAGAGGGACACCAGCAGCTGCGTTGACCTTAATGGAAGCGTCGCTTTCTAAGAATACATTAGCCCAAAATAATGTTACCTTCAAGGTATGGTGGGAGTTTTGTCCAAGACAACAATTTGAATTTCTATCAGGGCTCAGTTTCTTCCATTATGTTATTTCCCCAGTTAACTACGAAGAATATCATAGTGGTCAGAATACAGACCCTAGCCTGGGAGATGGAGATGATGATCTTGTAGAAGACTGGAAGACGGGCGACAGTTTGAGAAGTTCAGACCACAACGCATTCACGTTTAAGTTAAAAATTAAACGTGGTAACGAGAGAAACACAAATAAAACTACTAGATTATTTAACACAAGGAAAGCTAATTGGACCTGTTAATAATGGAACCCTAATGTTACCAGAATTGCTGACGGACTGCTTCATCAGCAGTCTGGTCCAGATCCGGCGCAAGCCTCTGCCATGAGTCAGTCTGTCTTCAAGCTCGTACTAAGCCACACATCTCCATGATCCTTTCAATTCTTTAAAATTATTTTATATTTCTGTGTGTAAAATAAATTCCTTTTTATAAAAAAAGACTTTTTCCTGGCTCCCGGTAACAGACCGAATTTAGTACACAAAAAACCCAACCAGTACGTATTCAAAATACGCGCATTAGTGCCCCCCTAAAAGTGACACATCGCAACAACATCGGATTACAGTGTAAAATGACTGAGCAGTGAAAAATACACCTTTTTAAGGTTAATTTTGGAAAATTCAGCCAGTTTTTTAGTTGTAGTGCAAAAAATAGTTACAGTGATCATGAAGCGACAAACGCCATCAGATAGACCTTGGTCGGCTCTATCACCAGGATATTTTTTCGCGTCGCATAACAATATCTCGGAAAAGTGACCCTTAGGGACCTTTTCTCCGAGATAGACAGCCACCTTGCGGTCTTGTTCCCCATCGCCTCGGATCCGGTACAATTGGACAATTGGCGCACTCGTCATTGACGAGGCCAGTGGAGGCCCCAAGGCCAACCGATACTGCAAGGACTCCAAAACGAAGGTTGACGTTCAATGTCCGCAAATTGTAAAAGTGTACAACAAGCATATGGGAGGCGTCGACTTGGCCGATATGCTTATCTCCTTACATAGAACACCTTTCAAGACGAGGAGATTATATCGGCATATTAGCCCAACTTCTTGACATATGTATCAATAACGCATGGCTCCTTCACAGAAGAGACTCCAAGACAAAGTCAATTGCTTTGAAGTACTTTAGATTCGAATTTTACGAAGGTCTAAAAGCCAGTCCAGTTGAAACGTTACGATTTGACAACGTTGGTCATTTTATGACAATGACCACACAAGGAAGATGCCGATTGTGTTCAAAACTTACAGTCGTGCAATATATGAAGTGTCAAGTACGCCTTTGTTTCGTAACTGGCAAAAATTCCCGTTATTGTCAACTAGGTTCCTATGTGCCTTCTTAATTTCTATGTATTTTTTTATAAAAATAAATAATAAATATAATAGTTGTTTTTTTTACATACGTAGTTAGTACTTACAATAATTGGCAATGTATGCCCCTGCATACAACACATTTACGATTTGTATTCTTGAGTAGTTGGCGGTGTATGTAGTGGCATACATGAATTTGCAGGAAAACTAAACTTTTCAGATTTAAAAAAAAAAATTCTATGGTCGTTTTATGTTCTAAATAACATTTCTAATGACAAAATTCAGGTTTTATAGCATTTTATACTTTGCCAAATTAAGGGTTAAGACCATCTGAAACCTCAATAAGCACCTGTACACAACGCGGTGAACAGTATGTGCTGAACACGTGCTCTATAACCTTAAAATCACACGTGCACACCACGCGGTGAACAACACGTGCCAAGCACGTGCTTCATAACCTCAGTGAAACATGTGCTCTATAACCTCAACACCACACGTGCACTCCACGCGGAGAACAACACGTGCTGAGAACGCGACGAGCAACGCGGTTTAATAACCTCAACAAAACATGTGCTAACCACGAGGCATGCAACACGTGCGGAGCCTGCGGCTAACAACTGCTTTATAACCTCAATAAAACACGTGCCAAACACGAGGGGAACAAAAAGTCTGAAGCACACGGCGAACAACATAGGCAAATAGTACACCAAACATCGGAAACCGAAGTCAGCATTTAAATAAGGGAACACACTACGCAGAATCAATATCTCGCAGAGTCCAACACTTTGTCGCACAACACAGCATACTCTAAAGCATCAATATATCATAGATTACAACAAACAAATAAATACTACAAATTATAAATTAATCTAATTAAATATAGTTACTCTGATAAATTGTGTAACCTCAACCTCATCAAATAAATCAACCTAACCGGTTTGAGCATCAGTCTTATAGTATACTGAGTGAATGTCGACAACAGCGTCTCAAAGAACCAAAAAACCAAGGCCGGTGGTGAAGAATGAGTCGGTCCCATCCATAAAAAATTCTTCAACAAAATCTGTAACATCGTCTCGTCAAGCGGCAAAAAAAAAGCATCTCGAACTCTATGAGAAAAAGTCCTTACACGAGGAACAACAATAAGGTCCTCAACAAGCGAAGACAAAATAGACTTAACGTCAGTAACTGGCACGTACCTACTCCGAGAACAAAAAACGCCTCTTGATGAGGTGACCAGAAAAATTTCTGATGGGTCCAAGAAGAGATCCCACCTCGTCCAATACAATCTGATGACGAGCTATCAGACGGATTTTCCATAACGACGGAACCAATTTTGAGAGGAAGACCAAGTGTCATCCGCCTGACCTCATCACGCGCTGGAATAGAAATGGACGTGACCAATAAACTGGCAAATGATATGCTTCAAAGGGCAAAAGAAGCTATAGAATCAGCGGGAAATATGAAGAGAGAGAGTACCAGCAGACTACTTTGGACTGCTTGCAGTCACTCTACGAAACAGTTCTAGCACTCTCGGACTCCAGGTCGAGGCACTAGCACAACTTGAAGAAAGAAAGATCCAGGCACGCACAAGAATTAGTGCGAATTGAATGCGCCTATAATAAATCCACGAACGACACAACCAATGAGCAGACCTTGAACCTCTGTTAGAGGTTCACACTAACATCACAGGAAACTTAGAAGAAACCAAAGCGATACGTACCTGGTTGGGCTACAAAACCAGAAAACTCTATAAAAATATAGAAAAAATCAGGAAATCAATAGGAGGTTTGGAGCGTCTCTTGCAATCCACACTTCCAAAGATAAATACGAGCAAAATTACAAAGGACATGTCAGTAGTCCCAGGGGACACGCTCACCAATATAGTTTCTGGGATAGAGAGCCTTCGAACCAACTAGACGAACTCTGAAGAAGCCTAGACAAAGTTAAAACAGGCACTGAAAAACTACAAACATCTAGCGACAAGATCTTAGAAGCCCAAACTGGCCAACACTCTGAAACAGACCCCCTTGGTGGACTCGAAAACAAAGAAATTAAAGAACTCAAATCTATACCAAAGGAGGCAGAAATAAACATACAGAAGACAATCTCGACTATACCCACACCAACAACATCGCTACCAGCAGTACAAAAAGAGGATTTAGTGAACTACCTGAGACCAACTACGGAACGGCTCGAAACAGTCTCTATGGAATCAAAAACACTGAGGGATGCGGAGCACCGCTTACCACCACCAGTATGAAATCTAGAAGCCGAACTGGCCCTTGCAGAGTTGAGTAAAAGGCCGCTTCAGCCCACATATGCACAAATAACACAAAACCATGGCAACCAAAACCAAATCACACATTTATAATATCGTCAATCGAAGAAGAAGACGATCACCTATGTCAATTTGGGGCCTGGGAACGTGGTGGTTCCGGCAGTCCATCAGCAGCTTGAGAAAAGCTGGCAGTCGAGGAGCAGATTGTCAGGCTCCATAACATGTTCTCGGCTCGCCTGGACAACATGGAGAGTCGGTTGCCTCCAGAGCCAAGAATCCGCCCTCCGCTGGCCGCGGGAAAAGACTAAGGGGAAGGAGATGGTGACGACGGCGAAGGCTAGAGAAGCAGTAGCTCGGAAGACTCCGGAGGCCACTGCTAGCCAACCGCCAAAACAAAGAAAGCCAGAGATACTGGTCGTCGATCCGGCTTCAGCAGGCTTAAAGAAGGTCAAAAACAAGAAAAATAAAGCTGGAAAGAACTCTGAGACGCGGATGCAGGAGCATCTTGAGCCCAGGCCTCTACCACCAGCCCCTGCCTCTATGAGCGAAAGTTGGAACGTGGTTGCTCGTAGAGGTGCGAAAGCTAAGGCAGGGAAGGTGGAGTTGGCGAAGCCCACAACCACCGAAGCACAGCAGCAGCCAAAACAAGGTGGTAAAAAGCTTAAAACCCCAAGCTTCTTTGCTGTCGTGGTGACTCTGGGTGAGGAGGTTGTGAAAATAGGCCTCATTTATGCCGACATATTGACCCGGGCTCGTTGAGGCATTGACGACCTGGGGCTGGATGTCGGCATGCGATTGGAAAAGGCGGCGACTGGGGCCCGTAAATTTGGAATCTTCGGGCCCGAGAAGCAGAGAAAGCGGCTGCTCACGCAAGCCGACTCAAGGACTTGTTTAAAGATGAAACAGCGATACGAGTGTCCACGCCCACAGTGAGCGGAGATTCGCGTTGTGGGTCTGGACGACTCAGCTGAAGAGGATGATGTCACCATCGCCGTCGCACGGATCGGGGGTTGTACCGCACAGGTGATCCAGTGCGAGGCGATCCGCAGGACAGGAAACAATCACCACGTAAGCGAGTAAGACCCCAGAAGAGTAATATTGATCAAGCTGCAGAACAATTTCAAAGATCGGACGCAGAATGGCGATCGTTCAAAATAAAACAACACGATGATTTTATTACGATTAGAGAGTTAGAACTCCAAATGCAGGGCGTGGCATTATGTAGCTGTAAGAACATTAGAATTAGTAGACCAAGTAGTTAATAAGTTTTGTGAACATTAGTGATATTTATAGACTTGAGCGGGCGCGGCGACCGACAGTCCGCCATTGCCCATTACAGTAGAACAAATAAGCTCTTTACCGTAGCAAAATCATTTTTAATTTTATTATAACATATAGACTCCAATTGTAACAAATCACCATTATAATACATTGAAACAATCTATCAAAGTTTTATTTAGACTAAATGAATGTTGGGAACCCTATTATACACAATTTGTCAATTATCCACATCAATCCGAAGTGTGGAAAAATTTATTCAACGTTAAATGTTGCAAAAATCGGTTTCTTAAGTTTTACAATAAAAATAGGTGAGACAAGAATTAATCATCATGCAATAACTATAAAAATTGTTCTTACACTTTTTTTCTTAAGAATCACTATTTCGGAAATACAGCAATGCAAAATGTTGAAAAAGTTGTATAAAAAGCGACGATATATTTCCTTTATACTTATTCAATAAATAAAAATCAGTTTCCCAGAGTCAACCCATTTAGGCTGGATTCATACTATGATGCCGTTCTCGGTACGATCTCGCTTCGTTCTCGGTCCGGTCAAATCTCACTGTGTCTACACTACTCGATGCCGTTCTCGGTTCGATCTCGATTCATGGTCGACATACGATGTTTAAAAAAAGAATCATATTCATTTTATTCGCCAGAAAATGGAATTCAATTTTTCTATTGAAGAATTAGCAACAATAGCATTTTGGATAAACAAGATATAAATTAAAAAAAAATTATAACAAAAAGAAAAGAAAAAAAGGGGACAAGAAAATATGGGTTTTAGTAAAAGTAAAAGTTTAATACCGAGAAAAGAGGAAGACGAATATTATACTTTATTTCGTCATTTGGTAAGTAATGAAGAATAATGTTCATTATATTGATTTAGGATTGTATTCAGGAATATTTGAAATGATTTTAAAAATAATTGAGCGCAAATTTTAAAAAGAAACACCTCTTTTCGTCAGGTTACTAATGGTTTGGATAAGGTAAGTAATAAAATATCATATTCTATAAAATTTGTATATTTAAATTATAACAATCATTTACATGCATGAATTACATAATATATAATATCTGGGTGACCGAGCTTCGCTCGGTAATTTTTTACAAAAGAAAAAACTTAAAAAAAAGAAAAAACAATTATTTAGTTGGGGATCGATCCTTGGCATTCACATTTCTCGAGGCTGCCCGTTACCCGAACAAGCTACGTCGACTTGACAGCTAATGACGAAAATTCAATTAAATATAAATGTAAGTATTTTTTAATGTCCAAAAACAGGGATAAAACAATTTTTTTTTTACATAAAACCTAGCTAGATCAATTTTTCTCCCCCAAAATCTCCTACATGCTGAATTTCAGGAAAATCGTTGGAGCCGTTTCCGAGATTCAGAATATATATATATATATATATATATATATATATATATATATATACAATATTAACTCATTTAAATATAAAGATATAGCGGTGATGGTGTTGGTTGATAATGCATTTTCCTGTTGAGGTCCTGTTTGTTCCTGGTATATTACTAGCGAACATATTGACGGAATAAATTTCTAATTAAGCTCCTTCATTGACATCAATTTATCTTATCATAGTTGTTGGTTCATCTGTCTCTTCAATATCCATATCACGAATATTGTAATTGTTAACTTCATCATCGGCAATATTGGATATTCGTAGTCTATTACAGTTATGTACTCATTAATAAATTACATTTGGTCGTGATATCGCCATTTGCAAACTTTGTAAGCTGCTTGGCCACTTTTGGCCACTTTTTAATTTAGAGAGGTATTTTCGATATTGAGCTCTTAGTCGCTCCCATCGATTCCTTGCTCCTATAATAGAAATATAACGTTTATAAATAAGGATATGTAACAACATGCATTCTGCATAATATTATTAGAAATTCTGGAATTCGATGAATTTCGAGGGTAATTTGTATTACATTAATAATAATCACGTGCAAAATCTAAAAAGACAAAGAGGAAATGCATAGGCCTATAGGCATAAGGGAAATAAAAATCAACTCTCCTGAAGTATCAGTGCCATGGCAAGAAAAACTTGCGATATAATTACAATAAAGCAATTAAATGAATATCACTTTGTTACGTTTGTGTTTTACTCACCAGGTAATCCTATTGCGTCTTCAATCTCGTTCCATATTTTTATTTTGTAAATATTGTCACTGTAGTAGTGTGACTGCAAATCATACAGGCTGCGTCTACTTTCCACAAATTCAATATGTCTTTCATCTGCAAATAATAAATATTCAATTTATTTTTTATTTTTTGTAAAACAGGCGACCATTTATTTATTAATTTAACTCTATGCACTTTTCTCAAAAAAAAAGGCACATAGAAAGACTGGTAAAATAATTATAGCAGAATTATTCTTTATCTATAACAAATGTTATAAACCACATAAGAAATAGTTAACTTTTTCTGAACTCTACGATTTATTACCATGTTATAAACTTGTTGTCACATGATATGGCTACGTATTTTACGACCGGCCGCCTGCCTGACGTCAACTTATCTTAGTCGTATTTTACGACACCTCGATAAGAAAAAGGGTGGTCTATTCTACTTAACCGGATACCACACGGTGAGTCAACTTACCTTAGTCGCCTTTTACGACACCTCGGTAAGAAATGAGGGTGGTCTATTCTACTCAGCCGGATACCACACGGCGGGTCGACTCACCTTAGTCGCCTTTTACGACACCTCGGTAAGAAATGAGGGTGGTCTATTCTACTCAGCCGGATACCACACGGCGGGTCGACTTACCTTAGTCGCCTTTTACGACACCTCGGTAAGAAAAGAGGGTGGTACTATTCTATTCAGCCGGATACCACTCGGCGGATTTATTACCAGACATAATTATTTAATTAATTTTATTTAACATAAATGCTAAACACATGCGGCGCGACTGATGAAAGACTGCAGTTGAAACAAAAGAAGCGAGTTCAGGTCGAGACAGGTCCGATCTCACTTCGGTCAAATTTTCTTGTCGACGAACCGACGCTCGACCGATATCGGATCGGTACTAGCCCGATACTATAGTGTGAATACTCTGATTCTTTTTTATTTAAGAATATTAACCTTGCTCGCGTCCGTAGGCTTGACTATACAGGTTTTTCAACCTTCTTATCCCTACACGTGACCCCTGGGTGGTGCCAAATGAGCAATCTGGTGGCAGACTTCGGTCGAGGCTAGTTACCACCCTGCGAGCAAAGCCGTTCCGCCAAGCGTTTAGTGTTCCGGAACGATGCTCGTAGAAGCCATTATGGGGAATAGGTGTGTACAGTTGTGGTGTATTGATGAGACAAGACCTCATTGGCTGTGCAGTTGTGCCAAGCGCCTCGACATGGAGGTTAGCGGGATCCGAAGCACGGTGGCTCCGCTGGCCGACCGCAGGTTGTAGGGGGCCCAACTAGTGGGATAACCACCCATGAAAGGCTGCCCCGCCGCCTAGCGAAAAATCCTGGGATGGCTCCATTGTGCCGGTTGGTGACCGGAGAGAGGACCCAATGGCAACTTCCAGGGGGGTTCGGGCGTCCCCGCAGTCTCCAGTCGAGTCTCTTTTTAGCATAACCGCATCGTTACAATCGCGGAGTCTACAATACAACATCTCGTACAACTGCTATTCTCCTGCCTATTCACACTATTAACATGTCAAGAAAAAGAAAAAGAAGTAAGTTTACACAGCGGTTGCACTTCCTCTCTTTAAAAGTGCACCTCACCAACATCCGAGGCCTGCACTCTAACCTCGATGCTGTCCACTACCACCTTGAGACAGAAAAGCCGCATTTACTCTTTTTGACTGAAACTCAAATCGTAAATCCTTTAGATACAGCGTACCTATCATATCCTGGGTATTCTCTTGAGGGTAAATTCATACCGAATGCTGGAATTTGCATGTACGCTCGCAGTGACATCTGCTATAGGCGTCTAAGGAACTTGGAAACGCCTAGATTTTCGGTTCTATGGTGTCTGATGGATACAGGCTTAGAAAAAACTGTTTACTGCTGTGTCTATCGGTCGCACAGCGGTGATCGGGAGACATCCAGACTCTTTGAGTATCTTAGCGAGACTCTGGACGTGGTCCAACATCGGTATCCAAATTCTAATCTGGTATTTCTGGGCGATTTTAACGCGCATCATCGAGAATGGCTATACCCGTACGAAAAAACTGACCATGCCGGGAGAGAAGCACGCAAGTTTGCACTATCATCTAACCTCTCCCAGCTGATTCGTGAAGCTACACGGATACCTGATGTTGTGGACCATACACCCAATTGCCTTGATCTCTTCCTGACCACTGACCCGGATCGATGCAATGTTTCAGTCGGTGCCCCCTTGGGTACATCTGACCACCGCATGATCCGGTCTACTAGTACCTTTAACCCACCTGATTCTAGTCCTAAGGGCATACGTCGGGTGTGGCGATATCGATCAGCAGATTGGGACGAAATGCGCCACTTCCTGGCATCTTATTCTTGGCGGCAGACGTGCTTCTCATCTGAAAATCCTACCATTTGCGAAAAGTCCATATCCGAGGTTATACGTCGAGCGATGGAATATTACATCCCATATTCAGATGTATCTCTAGATATTAGAGCTCCGCGTTGGTATAACGAAAGCTGTGCTAAAGCGGAACAACAGAAACAGCTAGCATATAAGGCTTGGCTCGAAGCTCGCAAAAATAACACACCGGACTTGTATTTACAGAAGAAAGCATTTAACGTTGCCGCCAAAACCTCCAAACGGGTGTTCCAGAAAGCTCGCTATGACCATATTCGCCGGATCGGGGCCAAATTAGCCTCATATCCTACAGGAAGTAAGGCTTTTTGGTCCCTCTCCAAGTCTATTGAGACAAATTTTTGTCGTCCATCACTGCCGCCTTTGATCAAGCCAGACGGATCCTTAGCTTTTTCCGCTATTGATAAAGCAAATCTGCTCGCCTCTATGTTTGCGAAGAACTCAAGTCTAGTTGCTGGTGGGAAACTTCCTACGTCTTTGGATGAATGCGCTTCTGAAGTGCCAGAGATCCGCATTCATCAAAAGGATGTGCTTAGAGAGCTTCGCAACCTAGACTGTAACAAGGCCAGTGGCCCTGATGGAATACCGGCAATCGTCTTACGCAGTTGCGCGCCTGAACTGTCTCCCATTTTGACACGCCTGTACCGTCTCTCCCTTCTTAAGACTCAAGTCCCAGAATCATGGAAACTCGCCAACGTTCAGCCAGTGCCTAAGAAAGGCAGCCGTGCTGACCCCTCAAACTATAGACCGATTGCAATCACCTCCATGCTCTGCAAGACTATGGAGCGTATAGTGAATAAGAAGCTTTTAACACACCTTGAAAGTAACGATCTTCTTTCGGATCAGCAATACGGTTTTAGACGAAATAGGTCTACTGGCGACCTTCTTGTGTATGTCACCCATCTCTTAGGCGAGGCCATTGAGAAACATGGTGAGGCTCTTGCAGTCTCACTGGACATTTCAAAGGCTTTCGACATGGTTTGGCATGACTGTCTTCTTGGCAAGCTGCCCGCTTATGGAATACCTTCCAACTTTTGCATCTGGATAGCGGATTTCCTGAGGGAACGATCGATACGAGTGGTTGTTGACGGTTGCTCGTCAGATCTAATGGTTATTAATGCCGGCGTACCTCAGGGATCGGTTCTCTCTGCAACACTATTTCTGCTGCACATCAATGATTTACTTAAGCCTGGCATTTTAGGTTATGCTGATGACAGCACTGTTGTAGAGAGATACACATCCAATCCTAAAGCGAGTAGTGCTGAAATCAACCAGCAGAGGGAGGACATGGTTGGACGATTAAATTTAACTTTAAAGTCAGTGTCTGATTGGGGCCATGCCAATCTTGTTGAATTTAATCCCAGTAAAACACAGGCGTGTTTATTCACTGCTAAACGGAGTGCATTTCATCTGACTCCTACTTTCCGAAATATATCCTTGCAATTAACGGACTGTTTAGAGCTTCTTGGCATGCAGCTTACTCCTACTCTGAATTTCGGGCGATCCATTGAGAAAAAAGCAAAAACTGCCGCAAAAAAACTCGGTATCCTAAACAAGGTGAAACAGTACTTCACACCAGAACAAATCTTGACTTTATACAAAGCACAAGTCCGTTCTTGTATGGAGTACTGCAGTCATCTTTGGGATGGATCCGCAAAGTACCAACTAGAGGCACTCGACTCTGTGGATCGACGCGCCAGACGAATTATAGGCGATAGTAAGCTGACCCGAAGAAGGCTCACTTCCCTAGAACATAGACGTGCAATCGCATCACTTTCTGTTTTTTACAGGATATATTTCGGAGAGTGTGCCACAGATCTATTTGATCTGATCCCTTCCTCACCATTTTGCGACCGGACGACCAGACGCCGCGATGGGATGCACCGCTATGCAATAAACATTCCAAAAATTCGCACAAGTCGGTTCAGCTCATCTTTCCTCATGCGTACAGCCAAGGTGTGGAATTCCCTTCCTGCATCGATCTTCCCCGATTCCTACGATTTGAATACGTTCAAAAAAAGAGTGAATAGGCATTTTACCGGACCGAGAACGGAGCGAGATCGAACCGAGAACGGCATCATAGTCTGAATCATGCCAAAAGTTCAATTCAGACTATGATGTCGTTCGCGGTTCGTTCTCGCTTTGTAGTTGACATAAGACGTTTTGGAAAATAACTATATAAATTTAATTCAACAGCATTTAGTATTTCAATATAAAAATCAGAAAAGAAAAGCAAGAAAAAATAAAAAGAAAAGAATAACCGAATAATAAAAAAGGCTAAAAGAAAATTAAAAGAAAAGTCAAGAAAAATCAAAAGAATAGCACAAAAAGAAAAAGAATGACAGAAAAGAAGATTCAAAAGAATAGAAGAAAAGGAATAAGAAAGAAAGAAAAGCTGATAAAAAATTATAATAATACAATCACTTATAACAAATTTTATAAAGTACATGATAAATACTTACCTAATTCAGATTCCCACTATTTATTACCTTTAACTTAATTTGATTTAATTAAAACACACTAGCGGCACGACTGATGAAAGTCTGGAGTTAAAACAGACGCGTGTTCATATTGTCGATGTCGGTACAACGCCGAGACCGGTTCGATCTCGCTCCAGTCAAAATATTCTTTTTGACGAACCGGTGCTGGAGCGATATCGGACCGGGACCGGAGCGATACGATAGTGTGAACACTCTGACTGTTTGTTGTTTAACAATATTTTACCGGACCGAGAACGGAGCGAGATCGTACCGAGAACGGCATCATAGTCTGAATCCAGCCTTACTCTTTCTCAACAACTGAATGAATGACACATAAAAATATGACAGCTACAATGCTTTTTCATATTAAGGACCAACTCCATGAAGGAGGTTGTATTAAAACATGTTGTAACAGTTGTATTCTTCATAATATGCACACGTTTCCGCGCCACCCGTGAGGTAGTGTGCATGACGCGTTTTTTTTTACGTGGTTTCCCCAGTAGGCCTATTCCACGATCTATTGTGCTTCTCATCATCATCATTCTCTTGCCCTTATCCCACTCTAAGTGGGGTCGGCACAACATGTTATAAACATGCTGTCACATGATTTGGCTGCGTTTTTACGACCGGCCGCTTGTCTGATGTCAACTTACCTTAGTCGTATTTTACGACTCCTCAGTAAGAAATGAGGGTGGTACTATTGTATTCAGCCGGATACCACACGGCGGGTTGTCTTACCTTAGTCGCGTTCGCGTTTTAGTTAGAGAAAAATCGCTAAGACGGAAGAAGAAAGAAAGAAAAGACTTCAGAAGGATTAATTTATTTAGATAAAAGATAGAACAATTTTTAGAATTTAAAATTATATTTTAAGTATAGGGAAAGAAAAGTGTGGAGAGCAAGGTCGTAGGTTTTATGTACTACAGAATATTAGGAAAGTTTTAATCAGTTCGTTTAATGCCACTGTTCGCGGTAGTACACCTGCTGACTCAGTAGCAGAACTTCGTAAACAAATTAAAAATTGCAATTTTAAAATTGCATCAACTTTACCTCCCGAGGACATACTAGAGTCACATTTAGAACCGGATGTAGATTTAAAAGAAGTAAAAGAGACTTTAATTAAAACGCAAAATAATATAGTAAATCTAAAAACACAAATTCGATAAAAATTTATTTACTAGATCTGAAACGGTATTTCATCACATTCATCATAGACTCAACAGAATTACACCTACCGATGACTGAAACGAACTTTATAAAATATGCCGCGCTAATTTTTAATTTCAGTATAATGATATGCTATAGACCTTACTTAAGATGGGAAGATGACGTAAAAGGGGTTGCAGGCCACATGTGGAGACAGAAGTCTGACAAACAAACTGAAGAATAAAAGTTGTTTTTTTTTGGTAAAAGTTTAAAAAAAAATACTATGTAAAGCTTCAGAAAATAAAGGCTAATAATATAATGATATGCTAAATTTAAAATCTACGAGTTGTCCTCAACAACCTGACGTCCCTTCGGAAGCTACAGAGACACTAACTTGCCCTAATTCGGAACCTGAACGTGTCCTTATCTGTGATCGAAACCTGACTTCTGATATGAGTAAAATAAAGTTTTCTGGTAAGACTTGTGTCCGATCATTTATTCAACAGATGGATGAATTCATGCTATCACGAAACATCTCACCTACAAATATAATGTCTTTCGCTTATGAATTTTTTACTCTTCTTGTTTTAGTCTACGTCGGACGACAGTCGATGGAAGCTGTGCTCAGTTCCATGACGCGCCTGATCTCACCGGGCAAGAATTCTATCATTGACGCGCCTTAGATCGTAAGGCAAGACTAGAATAAGGCAAAAGCTCATATGATTAGCTGTATTTCATCAATTGACTAATTCGCTACTATGTTTCGTCTCTTTCTTAAGTCCGCCGCCTATAACACATAACACTCTCGACACGACGTAGGCTGCTTTAACCCTCTTAAAAAAAAACTTAAAGTTTTTAGTTTTAACTGTCCGACCGCCATAGCAGTGTCCGTGCCTATTATTTAAACAAGTTTACGGAGTTATAAGTAAATAGACAGCTGACAGGAATCACCGGTTAAAGTTCATATCTTAACAGATATAAACCCGGGAAGTATATCTTTTAATTTTATAGAGATAAGTTATTCATATTTATTTAAACCAAATCGACAACACAATATGTGCCTGCACTATACTTAAAAATAACCAGTGTAACACAACGTGCTACGAACACGTGCTTCCGCACTCAAAACTAGATGGCGCCACTCGTCGTTTGCTCCACGCTATAGAAGTGCTTTCGTAGGAATATAAGAAGTCTCCATACAAAATGATATACAGTCTACATCGCCTACCTGAAACACTAAGCCTAATCGAAATTGTAAACGATGCATCTTCCGGTACATCCAATCTTGGAATGCCGTGAAGGATCCCGTCTGCGATACCGACCCCTTTATAAGTGACAATAAACGTTTGTTCTTTGATTTATACGTGACATTTCACCGTCCGTACGTCCGTCCGGGTCCCCGTATTGGACAACTTCATTAAATGAGCAGTTAAATATTTTGCAACAGTTTGAAGGTTCAGCTGGTTTCAAGAAGGTGGTTGGTGCTAGTATAGTCTTTAGAGTGCCCGAAATACAAGGACCTAGAGGTCAATAATATATTAATCGCAAAGGATATCCTTCATTGGATATTTCGTAATTTACAATTTGTTTATATTTAGTTCGTAATTTGATAATTTAACGCAATATCAGAGAAAATTAACATATCAAATTACATCTTGGGAAAACTGATTGTTATAATTTTATTATAGATGAGCACAGCAATATAACGTTGAGACCAAAAAAGTAATTTAAGTCTAAATTATATCTTTTTGTTCAACTATGACCAATTTAGTTCATAAAAATTTAGACTTATCTACTATGGAATCAAACAAGTTGGAGGAGATGAAAGAAAAAATCTAAATTAATCCTTACTACTAGAAAGTTCCCAAACAGAATTAAAAAGAATACTTCTAGGAAACGGAGACTTAAAAAAACTCATTTCATGTTCACTAAATGACATTTAAATCAGCAAATAAACGCCCTGAAATCTTTATGTAAAAGTCCACTTTCTACCTTAGAGGAAACACCTCGTAGTAAATTAGTTTCACCACAAATGTCTAATAACAAATCTAACCAAATTGGGAAATATAAACAAACGGACAATGTTACCTTACCAGAAAATCCCCTTGAACAAAGCGCCGCAACTTACCTAAAGCCCAGTAAAATATCGGAAACAAAAATCGCCGTGAAAAATTCTAGAACTCAAAAGAATACAAGCATATATAGTAGGCGGAAGTCAGTGTATTGGTATGTCAGAATTTCTAAGAAAAATAAGGACAAATACCAATTATGAAAATATTCAAATAAAGTCTATCATCAAGCCAGGTGCGAGTTCAGAAGAAATTATAAAGACCTTTCGCGCGTTTCAAGTCACAGAAAATTATTCTAACGTAGGGCAAATAAGGACCTAATAAGTCGATTACTAAGTAAGTTTATTTTAATATTACTTTATTCACTTCTATTATATTTTATACTTGCTTATACAATACTATAATAAACGACGATATTTCTAAATTATACTTATTTAATATAAAAAGCAATTTTCCCAATGTCAACCCATTTACTCTTTCAAGAACTCAATGACACATATGACAGCCACAATGCTTTTTCATATTAATGACCAACTCTATGAAGGAGGTTGTAAGCTGTACATTAATTTGACGAAACTGTATCGCATCGCTGTTCAAAATATTTGTTTAATCAGCAATGTAAGCATTTAAATGTAATCCCCAACTATATCAAAATAAAATGTAGCACATACAGTAGGTCGTCAGAAATCGCTGTTAAAAAAGCTCAAAATATCTGGTTAAACGAAGAATCGCGCCATTCGTCACTATTAGAGACAATTTGAAACTCCACCTAAATTCAATGCAAACTTTCCTTCAAACTTCATAATATTTATTATGAATAAATTAATAAATTTGATCTGTTAGATATAAAATACCTAACACAGTGTAAAAAGTTAAAATCATTAACCAATCGTATCCCAGTCAATAATAATAAATCATGTACCAGTAAAAATAATAGTAAATAATGGCGCTTCTAAAAAAAGGGTTAAAGTACAACTTTCCCCAAAATATATCTAACAAAACTTTAGAAACCCTGGCTGTTGACTCCGAGCTAACCATGAACGCAAAAAACACAACATAGTCACAAAATCTAGTCGCCCATGAAATTAAATCCACCCCTATCTGTCCCTCATTCATAAAGTCCTAAAAACCTATTTCCAAAAATAATTTTATCATTTCTAAAGCTGATAAAGGAAATACGGTAGTAATTCTAAAACGCGATATATATCTAAATAAAGTTAACGATGTTATCCAAAGTGTGGAATTTATTCAGTTGCCCTCAGGCCTAACTAAATAGTTTACACAGTCTTTAAAACACACTATAAATAATTCTGAATATATTATATTTCCCACGAATTTATCTGAACCGAGGGTCTCTGAGATGAATCCTCGCGCTCCTAAGCTGTACGGTTTGCCTAAGATCCATTAAGACAATATCCCCATTCGTCCAGTTGTCTCGTACATTGGTGCCCCAGCGTATAAAATAGCTAAGTATTTAAATATAATCCTACCAATTGAAACGTCCTTTCAGCCATTATATGCTCTTAAAATCAGTCTCCAGCTGGTAAACAAAATTAAAGACATCCAATTACCGCCTAAATGTAAATTGCTATTTGATGTTGATAGCTTATTCACAAACGTTCCGTACGACAAAACGATATAAAACTTGATCACATTACTTGAAAAAAAATGTACACCCTGAAGAAATTTTAGAACTGGTAGAACTAACCCAGTTATGTATGGAATAAAACAATCAATTCAAAACATCCCAAAATTAAATTCAAATTAGAGTCAGAACAACGTAATTCATTAAATTTTCTCGATCTCACTATTACCAGACATAATAACAAACATGTTTGAGATATTTCGCAACCGACATACACTGACACGACCATACCCGCTTCGTCATGCCACCCTTGGCAACACAAACTTGCCGCTTTTCATAGTCATGTTCATAGGCTATTATCGATTCCTCTGTCCCAAGATAGTTTCAACAAAGAGGTCGACGTAATTAATAACCAAATGGCGCATTCTAATGGATATAATAAAAATACGGTTCCAAGAATAATAAAAAACGAGCAGAAGGCATTAACGGTAAAACTTTTGTACTCGACTCAATCTAAAAACGATGTAAAATACAAAGCCGGTCTGACCTTTTTTGAAATACTGACGGAACGTATAGCAAATATATTTCTTAAAAATATATTATTTAATAACAAAGATATTTTAGAAAACAAGAAAAAATCAGGCGTTTATAAAATTAATTGTCCCGAATGCAATGGTACATATGTCGGTCAGGCTGGTCGTGATTTCAAAACTCGCTTTAAAGAACATATGGCCGCCTATAAAAATAATAAAAAGTTCGAATCTAGCTAAACATTTTTCAAATTTTCCATATTTGCCCAAAAAGATTAAAGTTATATACATTAGAGCAGCTGGAAATAATAAAACATAACAGTGGCACTCTAATTAACGAACAGATAACCGTTACAACTTCCAGTTTGCTACACGTGTTCAAAGACAAAGTCAACTAAATGGTGGGTTTAACTCGTTACTATATAACTCAGCTTGCTTCGGTAATGCTTCGCTCTGCGATTTTGTGGAGTATTTCTCCTGACGATGCGTCGGTTACGGGGCGAAACAATTGTTGAGATTGTGGAGGTGAATGTGTTCAGTGCTTGTGTATTGTTGTGTCATCGGTGTTTGGTAGTGCAGGAGTTCATAAGAACTCCTGCACTAACTAAACGTATCTAAAAATATAGAAACGTAAGACGCCATTTCATTACGCGGCACTCGTTTGGAGAGAGGTGACGCGTACAACTTTTATTGGTGATTTGTTTCTTTTGTGTTTTTAAAGCGGTAAGTTTTATTTTATATTATTACTAGACAATATTTATGAGCGATATAAGTTTCTAGAAGAATCATTTGTCCTATTTTTATTGATAAAAACATGTGATTTCGATAGCCCATGGATGAACAAAGATTCTACTCCCGATTCGCAGTGAGTAAAAAGTATGCAATTGTTATACGAAACGCTGTTAGAAACATTAATTTTAATTGGAAATTTCATGTAGAATCCATATTCATTCATATTTTTTCGATAAACCACGTATACACTGTCCATTATATTAACCATCTTTTGACAGATTGACGATTTACATATTTACTGATGTCCTAAAGATTCTCGTATGCGATACCATTCCGATTATAGTACCTACTATCATTAATCGAATTACGTACCTAAGTAATTCGATTAATGATAACCTACGTAAACTAATAACAGATATAGAAATCAACATTTTGAGTTAATATTGCCTTAGTTTTTTGAAAATAAATGTTAATCCGTGTGTATTTATTATAATCATAAAAAATATATTATACATCAACTGGCAACATCAACAGACCTTCCGCTCGGCCGCCATTTTGACGTGATCTGTCACTCTCAACGAAACGCCCGTGATAGTCACACGCATTTACGTTCGCTGAGTGTTCACTCGCATCTGTTACACCTTGAGTTAAGTAGCTTTATTCCTCGGAAAAACTTTTGTGAAACTTATATTAATTGATCGTGAAAATGCCGAAAGGACGTGTGTTGAAAGCACAATCGAGACAGTTAGTGTTAAAACTTCATGAGTATTTTGAGCAAGAAAATCAAAATGGCGGACCTCTTATACCTATCACGCAAGTCCGAAACCGTGTTGCAGCCGCGTTGGGGATCAGTCAATCAACTGTGACTAAAATCACTACTGATGCCTACGGCAGGAGCGGCTTGGAGCAAAACAAACCATCTACACCAAAAAGAAAGCTCCGGGCTCATAAGGTGACAGCTGTTGATGACTTTGACGCTGACGCTATTCGTCGTCATGCATATGATTACTACTTGAGAAAAGAAATTCCAACTTTGAGAAAACTTATTGTTTCTTTGAAAAGAAGTGGTCTATTTCATGGTGAAAAATCTTCTTTGGTCAAAGTTTTGAACACAATTGGCTTTTCATATAAAAAGTTAAATAAAAGAAAATTATTAATGGAACGCACAGATATAGCTATAGCACGTTGTGATTTTTTAAGAGAGGCAAAGAAAATACAAGATTGGGCAAATATTGTTTTCACGGATGAAACATGGCTCAACGCTAACCACACACTATCTCGTTTCTGGACTGATGATACTGCTGATTCCACTTCCTCAGTACCAATGGGAAAAGGTGAGCGCCTAATCATTTGCCATGCAGGTACAGCAAAAGGATTTGTACAAGACGCACTGTTGGCATTTAAATCGAAGAAATCAAATGACTACCACGAAGAGATGAATGCAAATGTGTATGAAGAGTGGTTCAAAAAAATGCTCATTTCATTGGAAGAACCATCAATAATTTTTATTGATAATGCGCCCTACCACTCCCGTCAAATTGACAAAATGCCAACACAGGCTAATAAAAAGCATGAAATAATTAATTGGCTTCGGGACAATGGAGAAAATGTGGACGACTCAATGTTAAAAGTTGAATTAATAAAAATATTAAAAACCAAAAAGAGAGCAAAACGCTATGTAATCAATGAAATGGCAGCAGAATATGGCCATACTGTTCTTCGGATTCCTCCATACCACTGCCAGTACAACGCAATAGAACTTATATGGGCACAAGTAAAAGGGCATGCTGCGAGATGCAATACAAGCCCCCCATTCACAGCGAATAAAATGTTGCAATTGCTAAAAAATGCTTGCACCCACGTAACGGCCGAGAACTGGGCAAGTGTGGTGGAAAGAACTAAAAGAGTAATATTCTCTGATTGGGAACGTGATATTGCGTTTGATAATATATTATCTACACAAGAGCTAATAATAACTGCTACTGAAGACTCCTCATCGGAGGAGTCTAGTGTTGATTATCATTCCGACGACTCGTGCTAATAAAATAAATTAAAATATCCTGATTGCTTTATTTGTATTCATGTATTAACTAAGAAGAAAGTAAAACTTTATATAATGTTATTAAATGTCTTTTAATACTCGTAACATCGATTTCTACCGATTATTTTTAATCTGTGGCATAATCGTAGTAACCATTATGTGTGACATCACTAAGTGGGCGGTACCCATCCATAAAGTACAAATATTATTTGTATGATATTTGTACGTAAGCAATACAAAACTTAATGAGCGTGAGCTGTCAAAAGACTGATAGTATGATGGACGCAGTATAAGGGGTCAATTTACACTCACACACGCGCAAACTTCTTTGTATGTGTGCGTGCATTCTAACATGGCGGCCGAGCTCTTTTCGATATAGGATGTTCGTTTTTGTTTACTTGATATTTTTTTTTTACTTCAATGTTTTTTTTGTTGGTATATTTTTTTTATTATTTTTGGTATGTAAAGCTAACTGATATTGGAGATGACACTGTATAATCATTTTCTTTTTCTTATTTGGTTTGTTTTGATTATATTTTGAATCCAACATGTCCAATATATGCAGGATCCTCAATATCAATAATCAGAATATGTACACGGTTAAATTTCTAATTTCAGATTCAACATGAACACTCCACCACATTCGGACATTGAATTCTTGGAGGCCTCGCCAGGAGGTACATTGAGGGTCGTTGCGGACCTCAATGTCCATGCAACACCTGGCGGATCCGTTGTTGTGAGTACTTTGTAAATATATCTAGCTGTGTATATGTTACGTGACGTGTAAAACTTTTGTAATAAATTCAAATTTTATTTTTTCATTCATTTTATTCCGTACACACAATACAATTACAATACAATATACATTTTTTTCTTATTTTACTCTGTATTTAATAATTTTTACAATTTACTATATACACGCATTCTTATCATTATATAGAAGCTTTTGTACTTCAATGTTCTTTTTAGGCGAGGCCGTCTACCTCTGAAGGACGTAGACATTGGAGGAAGAGGAGGAAGAGGAGGTGTGTGACATTCACAAAGAGCGCGCAATATTACGCAGACTTCGTGAATGTTCTCCAGTAAATAGCGATGATAGTGATATTGATTATGATGGTGATGTTTCTCTGGCAAGTGAAATGAATGAAGGTATTATGGAGGTAGACGCTGTTGCGGCTCCATTGAAAGATTCGCGTTTCATCTGGTCGGACGATTTTACGTCGTTTACCATCCAGAGGGAAACGTTTTTACAGAATCCCGGCCCGACTTTTTCTTGCCAAGATCCAAGTGAAGGGTTTTTAAAAATATGGACTCCTTATGAACACCATCGCTGAGGAGACTAATAGATATGCGTTGCAATGACTCTCAGATCCGGACATCGGCACGGGTATTCCAAAATATTTGAATGCCTGGGTCGATGTAACGATTGAAGAGTTATATAGATATTTTGCGATACTGATCTATGTGTCTTTTTGCGTGCGTTCAGACATTCTGGAATATTGGACAACTGGAGACTTGGCAATGCCCATAATAGGAAAAATTATGAGCCGGGATCGATTCCGGCTCATAACATAGAACTGATTATCTTGTCATTTTTAAAAAATGTTTGCAAGTGAATTACTAATTTTGTTCGGTGCATATTCGCACCTTACACATAACATAGCATAAATACGGACGCGCGGCGCCGCCGCGTTCAGTTTGCATTCGTCTACCAGCAGCGCGAACAACGCGCGCCCCCCGGCATTTATCGTTTTAAGAGCATTAGTTTATAGTAGCATAGTTTAAGTAATCATTTATCATTAGTTTTATTATATGTTTGGGTAGAAAACAATTCTTCGCCTTACAAATTTTATTACTATAATAACATGCATATTTGTATTTTTTATTAGGAACCTCATTGTATCTACTTTCTGTTGACATAAAATATAAAAGAAACATTCTAATAGTTCTATTGTAAATATTTATTTTCGGCAACAAAGCCCGTTTTTTTTCAAAGCCGCTCAGAACAAAGGCCGGTACGTACTAATTATACATTGTATTATTGTCGTTTTTGTTTATTCTTTTCGGCTTGTTATCTGACTCTCCCAAATTGCCGCTTGAAGTCCTAAAAACATAAACAAAAAAGACTTGAGTCATAAAAACCGACAGTAACGGTCATATTTCAAGTGCGCGTTGACCTGTGACGTCATCAGACGTATCGAGTGATTTCACATTGTTTGTATGGATAGGATTTGTGTCGCTCAGGAAAGGTTAATAAGTCTACTAAAACAATGTTTTGAAAGAGGACAGTTCTGTGGTAGATCACTAGGCTCAGGCTATGCGTGTACTCCATACCTGTTTACCCCGGTACGAATTATTTAACAATTCCTACATAGAACTTGTTTAAGCTGATTTTGTAATGTTTGCTTACGATAGATGGCGCTAGTGGTACATTGTAACGCGCTAGAGAGTGTTCTTTATAAAAGTATACAGTCAAACGAGAAAACTATACACTATGACTACACACTTAAATATCCAGCAGGATCAAGAACTGCATAATTTAAGAATGGAAAGAGAAAAATTATTAATCGAAAGGGAGAAACTGTTAGTTGAGAGAGATAGAAATTTATTGACATGTGAAAATGAAATGCATGTGTTACAAAAAGGAAAGCTGGTCTTAGAAATAAAAAACCTCAAGTAAATTTTTGTTGTGGAAAACTGCATTTTTATCCTAATTTCAAAAAATAATTTTTAGACAAACAAATAAAATTATAATGTTAGGTTTCATTCATTAGTTATCTCGATCATTCACAAGATCTTCGCTAACGAGTGGCAGAATTATGGACAAAATAACTTCTTTTGTAAATCTGTAGCGCTTTCTAAATTCATCTTCATTATAATATTCGAAGGGATCTTAAAAATCACGTATATTTTTTTTGCAATCATAGGACTTCGTTCGTTTAATCTATCATTGATATAGCTATCAAATTCATCTTCACTACTGTAATTCATTGTTCAATTTATTAAATCTTGCAGAAAACACTGAACAATCACAATTTTAAATTTTTCAGCAATTTTGACTTTAACCAAATCGACGCTATAACACTATGCGTTCAACCAACGTTCTGTTACAACCCTAAATCATAGGCATATATTGCTGAGTTACCATTTTCGAATTGACGTCAATTACAAATTGCCGATCAGCAAAATAGGCCTATAAAACCCATACATTTTCTCAAATTCGTCCAGTTCTTGTGAACTAGTCGACTTGCTGCCCAGCTACGGACCCGGTTTAGGCCTGCCGGCTGGCTTCAGCAATAGACTAGGGAACAATACTCCGGCTCGACCAACCCTTCTATGGGATTCCGCGCGTGTTGAACTTAGTCCGAGTAACTTACAAGGGTGTATCCAGTGTAATAATTAGTGGAAACTTATAAATTGATTTAATTTAATTTGGAATTAAAGTGCTTAAAGGTAAATAGTTTTTTTTTTAAAACTGAACCGGACAGCCTAACAGTTCGTTAAAATAGCTACGTATCTATTTGAGCTATGCGTCCATTTTGACAAACGCATAGCAGGACATTTCACTCAAGTATTAAGTATAAATTGGTTTGAATGACCCTATGCATCCCTGAGCGCTGTGCGTCCTCAGTAATGTCTATGAATACGGGTGCAAGTCCTACCAGGCAACATCTGATGGTAGATAGTATATAGTATAAGGCCGGGACTCCACCAAAGCGGAGACGAGACGAGCGGAGAGGAGATGTTTTTTAAACAACCAATAGAATTGAGTTATTGACACGTCTCCTCTCCGCTCAGCTTCAGTGGAGATCGCTGTGCGGAGATGTGTAATATTTGTATGTCGCGATGGAAGCGGAGATGTGAGCTGTGCGCGGACGACGCGCAGTGGAGACGAGAGATGTGAGCGGCGTGCAGTGAGCGATGTCACCCTCCCCCCTCTCGCCCGCTAGCAACCCGCAGAACCCCGCGCGCGCGCCGGCCGGCCATCTTGCTAGTACCGTGCGCGCGAGCACACGCTTTTATCGTGAATAATTTGTGCAGTTTGTATTTTTCAACGTAAACAATTAGTTAATTTAAATAAAACGTAATGGATGAACAATTTATTGAATCAGTAAAAAAATATCCATGTCTATGGAACACATCAATAGATACCTATAAACTTACTGACGTCAAAGATGCAGCTTGGGAGAACGTTTTGAAAGAAACTCAATTATCTGACGGTAAGTGCAATTTATTATATTAAGTATTTCGTTCAAGTAATGTTGTAATACGAGTGTCTTGCCATGGAACGGCGCCCTCGTTGTTGAAATAACTACAGAATTTTTCTCGAACTTGATAGGCATCCATATTGTCATTCGATAATAGATTTTCCACGTTTGTGTCGTTAAACATAGTCGTGGCCAAACCCGTTTCATTATTATCTAGATAGCCAGGCATCTTGTCAATTAAAAAGTTGTGTAGAACACACGTTGCTTTTATCACTTTTTCCACTGTTTCTATTTTACATTCAAATTCTTTACGGTATACGTACCATTTCCGTGATAATACACCAAATGTAGCTTCCACAATACGACGAGCTCTTGAAAGTCTATAATTGTATGTTCGTTTTTCGTTATTTAAATTATCGCGTGGATATGGTCTCATTAAGTTAGTCATCAAAGGGAAAGCTTCGTCTCCAATAAAAACAAACGGTACAGGTTCTCCATTTTGGTACAAGGGTTGTGGCTGTGGTAGATTTAGTCTGTTTTCTCTCAAACGAATTCCGAATATACTATCAGCAAAAATACCACCATCGCTGAACCTTCCCATTGAACCTATATCTACCATAATTATTCTTCGGGTAGCGTCGGCTACGCACATCATTACAGTTGAAAACCTGTGTTTATAACAGTAATATGAGGACCCAGATTTTGGGGGTGCAAACATGTACACATGCTTGCCATCAATGGCCCCGACGCAGTTTTGGAATTGCCAGATTTCTTCAAATTGCTTTGAAATTTTTTTCCAATCATTTTCATTAAGTTCTGGCAAAACCAAAGGTTGTAATACTGTCCACAAGGCATCGCAGACATCTTCTATAATTCTTGGAACAGTCGATTTTCCAATCCTAAAATTTTCAGCTATTTGTGAAAATTTTGAACCAGTCGCCAAATACCTGTAATAATTATAATATAGATTTATATTTATGTGTCGTGGTTTCAGTTAGAATAGAAGGGTCATTTCAAAATAATATCTTAATCAGTGTCGTGTTGTTTCCGGAACTATAAAAGATTAGGCATTACTGAAATTATGTATTTACAGAATTTTCACTCGTTCAAAAGTTATAGCCATTTTTAAATAATAGAAAAGAAACAATTAAAAGTCTAAGATTCACGAGCACAACACATTGAAATCAAACAAACAAAATGGATTTATCACTCGTTATTTATTAACATTTCAAATTTCGACGCCGCCGTCTGCCGCGACCACGTACGAGAGATACAATCCGTTTTGTTTGTTTGATTTCAGATATTTTTTTTAATAATTGGTTTCCCTTGAAACTCTGGTATTTTTTAAATATTTATAATGGTTATAAATTCTGCATGAGTGATAATGCGGTAAGTATATTTTGACTATGGCAATGTCAACATTTAATATTTATAATGATTTCAATTATTTTTATTTCAGTAAAAACGGCTAAATCTAAGTGGAAAAAGTTGAGAGACAGCCACCGGGACGCATTAAAAAGGAAGAATGCCACTAGAAGTGGACAGAGTGGTAAACAAATTCGTGAATGGAAATATGAGAAGGTAATGGAATTTTTGATACCATATATGACGAATAGAAACAGGACTACAAATTATACCTCACAAACAAATATAAATGAACAGGAAACAAATTCATTGGAAAGTAATGTAACCGATGAGTTTTTTGAAACATCAAGCAATCATACAAGAAGCACTCCAGAAGATCGTCCATCTGTACAACATTCGCCGTCACCGACATCAAGCGTCTCAGCCTCGACATGCAGAAATGCAACAAGAAAATCGGATGAAATAAGTAATTTACTTATACAGCACCATGCAAACCGTGAAAGAATACGCCAAGAAAAACTAGAAATACAATCATTGATAGAGAAAAATAATACCCTTGACGAAATGGACACTTTTTTTCTGTCGATATCAAAAAGTGTAAAAAAGCTTTCTCAATATATGCAGCTTCAGGCTAAACGTAAAATTTTCAATGTTCTTTTAGAATTGGAAGAACTTGAGCTACAAAACACATGGTATAGCACAAATGAAAATAATTGGTATTCCCCCGGTTACACTTCAGCACCGGGTCCAAGTTCGACACCGGGTCCTAGCTCAACACAGGCACCGGTTCTTACATCAACACAGGCCGGTGGTCCTAACTCAACACAGGC
Source organism: Morpho achilles (assembly GCA_947086495.1). Taxonomy (NCBI): domain Eukaryota; kingdom Metazoa; phylum Arthropoda; class Insecta; order Lepidoptera; family Nymphalidae; genus Morpho; species Morpho achilles. The sequence goes on along the minus strand of CAMTZB010000023.1, from coordinate 10,305,797 downwards.
ACCGGTTCCTAGCTCAACACAAATACCGGGTCCAAGTTCGACACAGGCACCTGTTCCAAGCTTGGAAGATACGCACATGACCGATGAACAGATAGAAGCATTCAGAAACGAAGAAGACACATATGATAATTTGTAACTATATGGAAAAGAAAGCAATATGTCTCATGTGATTTACTGTTATAATTTTTTTGTACGTTATGTTTCTAATATAACCTTACGTTTTTTTTGCTACTGCCAGAACGGCAGTTGATTTTTTTGTTTTCTTTATGAATAAATAAGATAATATAAAAATATATTTGGTTTTTACATAATATGCATCACTCCAGTCTCCCGGAGGGGTAGAAAGAGACAACGGATCTCGATTTCTCGTAATCCTTACATACCTCAGTTTACATAATATTTTTCATGTATTCTCGTACTTCTTGATTCTCGTTTTGAGTACTTCTCACTTAGCCCTTTTACACAAAAAAAAACAAACACTCAAAAAAGACTGATCACATTCAAACGCAGATAACACACATAAACACAAACACACATTAACAAAAAAATAATTAGGTAGGTACTTACTTCAAACATACTGCTAGCCGCTCTTGGGTACAGATAGATCTCCTGTAGTTAGTATCTTGCTTAAATATATGCGGTTTAATTAAGTTATGTAGTTCGTAGAATATATTCCTCGGTAGTCTGTAGGACTTGGTAAAACTTTCATCATCTAACTCATTAAACAGAGTAAAAAATTCTCCATGACTGGTATGGTAATACAAGTGACTTCTTTTCCAAAACCGATGTTTTCTTTTGTTTAGGTAGTATAAAGCTATCAATTCTGCTTCTTCAGACTGTAGTTCTTCTTCAAGTAAAAGAAGATACTTTTTTTGTAATAATAGCGACATCGTCTACCTTTCGTGTCAGAATGCGTACTGAGCACTCAACGCCCCGCACCCGAGCTGAAAAACATCTCTTCTCGCACAGCACACAGCACACCGCACACATCTCCGCTTTGGTGGAGTCCCGCGAGCTGAAAAACATCTCTTCTCGCACAGCACACAGCACACCGCACACATCTCTGCTTTGGTGGAGTCCCGGCCTAATTATAGATGTAATATAATGTGTAAAAGTATTTAATAAATAAAAATATTAAGAAATTTTAGTTTATTTTTAAAAAAGTCTCGGAACTAGTTAGTTCTAACTAGTTCCTCCTATCGTAGGTCGAGATTTTATTTCTATTTTTGAATTAGAGATATTAACAATGAATTATAGTGAAAATGCCCGTCGGCTGGTTGATAAACTAAAAAATGCAGTTTGCCTCTGTTTTTTTTCTAACAAATTAGGAAAATTTAGTAAATAGTGGTAAATTGTTTTTAAAGATGATGCAAAGCCCATATTTATAAAAGCACGTTCCATGGCTTACGCTTTAAAGGATAAAGTGAATGCTGAAATCGATCGTCTTAAAAAAGTTAAATCGATTAGGAGCGCACCGGCCCCTGAAAACGATAGCCAACTGCAATCCTTTATGTATGCTGTCAAATTGATTTCTATGCCGACTACACATAGTAACGTAATATTTAGTTTTTTTAATAACGTACATTCATGTTAAATACATAATTTTGCTTGTTGCTGCCAGTTTTGCCCAAGAAGTTAGAAAGACGCCGCTGCTTCATCATACAGTCAGGACCACGCTATGTTCTCTTCGAACAAATCTCTTTTCGTATAAATACTAACGCCGTCTAAAGTTCGTATGCAAACCGTTGTAATCTTATTACACATAGTGTTACTATTGCATAACTTGCACTATATGAGGTTTTTTTCGTATAAATTAATTAAAAACATATATATTTTATACTACACATTTTATTTATTTAATCCGTTTTAGCACAATTTAATTTTTTATATTTCTTCATATTTTTTTAGTATGATAATAACAACTATGGCAACTAAATATTAAAACAAAATGTCTACCGTTTTGATGCGTGTTTTCGTTGTGTTAGCTATTCCAAATTTGTCTATAACTACACCCAAAATAATAGACGAGACTATGGAAAAGCCGAGAGGCGGCCATGCTTGCGCGAGCTGTCAAAGGGAGTATACGTAAAAGCGAGAAAATGATAGAAATTGTATTAAATTAAATTGTATGTATTATAAAGTTAAATAAAATAAACAAAGCTGGACGTGTTTCACTATTACTACTTATTATCTATCAAGAGAGAAGACGGACTTTCTAACACTTGTGTTCATTGGCATCGGTACTTTTAAGTTTTTACGTTCACCTTAAGAAGTGCTTTGGAGTTTGGAAGTAAATACTTTGCTAGCGGCGTTGAGTTGAATTATCCTCCGTCTTAGTTTTGCAGTTTTACTTCTTGACGCATTACTTTGAAATAGGACTCTTTTTTAAGTTGTTAGTGGTTGTGTAAAACTACAAACTAAATTTATATGTGAGGATTAAACTTGTATTTTTATTAATGCTGTCATGCTAAACTAGATGGCGCTGTACTGAGTTAAGTTGCGCTATCGTTTGTTACTTTTAAAACATGTAAGTGGTGAAGATCAAATGTTGAAATCGAGAATAATATACGTGTAATATATCAAATAATAGTTTCATTTCTAACAGTGGCGGTTTTTTAATTTTACGCTACGTCGTTTATGACTTTTTATGGATTGTTTTGTCAGACTAAGAGACGGTAATTATAACATATTATATACTTATCTAATTTTTAACTTTAATATCTATAATATTTTAATTCATGTTTAATTTTAAGATATTACGCTTCACCGTTTTCCCAATCCTAATTCTGATCAAGAACGTTTTCGGGCCTGGATTATGAATATAGGAGGAAATATCGGCACATTGGAGCAAACTTATGTATATAATAATCGTAGGGTTTCTCACCGGCACTTTGATCCCATGTATCATGGTACAAAACGCCGTCTAAGCAAAATGGCAACATGCAAAATGTACCAACACTTCATCTATCAGGTATAACATACTTCACCTGATTAACTTTTGTGATCCTTTAAATAGTTCTAAGAAATACTAATAATCTCATAATACTATAAAGTTGTTCTGGATAAAAATGTTGTGCTAATGGCAATAAAGCTATATTTTCTCATCTTTCAGGCAGCATTTGAATTCCATGCTTGAAAAACTTTTCATCTTTTAAGGCTATCCGCGTAACAGCCCATTCTTTTGTACTTTCATATGATGTGAGCTGTTGCTCCCACAGAGTATGTGCCATTGACAGGAACTGATGATTATCGGACGGCCCAATGTCTGATGAATACAGCGGGTGGGGCAGTAATTAGCAATCAAGAGTTTTCGAATAGATTTTCACCGGAAGCGCTTCATGTGGACGAGCATTTCATGTCCATATGTATAAGACGAAATTCGATATATATCATAGACATACGAGAGGTCACAAAAAGCTTGTGATACCAGTGTCGCGACTCAGCAGAGTTAGCAACTCATTCGATGGTCTCGGTATTCGCTTTTACAATAAAATTCCGCAATCAATACTAGATCAGTCTACAGATAGATTTAAATTGAGTATAAGAGATATGCTTATACGTAAAGCATATTACAAAATAGAAGATTATTTGGATGATAAAAAAGCCTGGATTCGAAAATCCCTTCAGCTTCATACAAGACTGCGGTTTAATAATGTAAAATTGAAAATTTTCAAAAGATTGACCGCCGAGTTTCTTTCTGGTTGTTCTCGGTAAGAGCAACATTAAAAAAGGCGCGGCCAAAATTTTATAAATGACGAAAAAGACAAACTACTTAAAATTTTAGAATGTCATAAAAATGTAATACTAAATAAGAAGGCACACGGTACAACAAATAGTGCAAAAAATGAGTCATGGATAAATGTTTACCATCAATTTAATGCAACTGGAAACACGCACAGGCAGGTTTAATAAATATGTCTGTTTAGGACTTTACAGAAATAATTATACCACTTACCTATCTTTAACTTATCTATGTACCTATTTTAGGAGCAGAGAATCTCTCAACAGAGTATGGGAGAAAATGAAAAGCGAGGCAAAAATTTACAAATCCTTAAACAAGGTTAGAAACATTGGAACAGGAGGAGGTCCATCTACTTCGAGAACTGAACCAATTTTAGATCAAGTTAGCGAACTGATGGGCCAGGGATGCAGTGGCTTAGCGAATAGGCCTGATTCAGATGCATCAGGATTACTCCCGTTAACCGAATACATTAGTATTCCAGAAGTTGATTGCAGTAATACGGTAAATAATATTATATCAGAGGAAGATTTACAAGTTAGCATTATATTTTTACTTTAAGTAAAAACAAAATATTTCTTTGATAACTGTTACACAAAAATAAAATCTAAATTTAATTATATTTATTGTTTCTAGGCGAACAAGGAACATAAAATGGATGAAGCTGAAGAGAATAAAATTTTCACACCACAAATTAAAAACACCCCAACGTGGAAAAGGCGCCGACCTATTTTGTAAACCAAAATGAAAGATCAGGAATGGTAGCAAATGTTCGCAGTGGGTTTCAGAGTGTAATAATAAAATATGTAAGATAGTAGACCTGAAAAAAGAATTGCTGCAAGATGAAATCATCTTTCAAAAGCAACTACATAGTCTACAATTAGAAACTGCAAAAAAGGATCTTGAAATAAAAATTGAAGTCTTAAAGCAGTTAAAAGGTTTGTGTTTTATAAACAATTAAAAATAAATAATATTGTGCTATTAACAAATAACAATCATATTATATTTCACACACACACAATGCAAAATCTATATTATGAGATTGATGTTCATGATTAAAAAATAATTAGAAAATGATTTAATTTTTTATAAACGTGAATATCAGTGTTCTTTGCCTAATAAAAAATCTGATTTTAAAGAACTTTCTGACAGAGGCAGTATATTGTACTATTTCCCAAAAATTGGCAAAAAAAAACTTATTACTGAAAAAGAAATGTATAAAAAAATTATAAAAAAGACCACTATTCCTTATTTCTTTAAAAAAATATCCGATTGGTCAAGCCAAGGCCACGCGTAGGCGCCGCGGGCCGGACCGGTCGGGCAGCCGACCGACCAGACGCTATCCAACCGTAACCGCGAACACATACTTTGTTATATCTTTGTACCGTGCACTAAAACGGATTAAATTCATCATTATAAAGTCCACTCTTTCATTATCACGGGTCGTCAGAACTCCCAGTTAAGTCTAGCTAGGCACAGACCCCAACACTGATATGAAATCACCTAAGAAGGTTTATTCATTATGCACGCGACGTCCTCGTAAAGTGCGCGTTCCCATTGCACCGGACACATAAATTAAACGCATATAAATTAAAAATTAAGAGTGCCACCTTTTTCACGCTTCTAGAAAGTCAATTTGAGACTCATTTAGTGGCGGATGACATTATAAAATTTTCTCACGTTACTAATAATATGGACCTAATATACGCGAGGGGGGTAGTGTAGGCATTCTACTTGGTTGCACCAAGTGGGCTTAATTTATTACTATTGAATGCCTTCACAAGTAATGTTATTTATTGACAACGTCACGTCAAATTTGGGGTTCAGATTTCTTACAGAGATTTTTAAATTTTTGTTCCTTTGCGCCCCAAATGTGGTGCCTTTGTATTTAGCAATCCCACCCCCTGCGTCCTTTACTTCCTTCTGCCATACCATACTACCATACCCATTCGCCTCTATACAGTAAAACGCATCGCACGGTCATATATTCGCTTGAATACTTAAATGCATCACGCGCACCATATTCGCACTTTAAATAATACTTGATGCATCGCGCTTCCATTTTTACATAACCTTTCTTCATATCCGCTCCGTCTTCCATCTTAGTGCCATACTGTGGGCATAATCGCATAATCGCATCGTATCAACACCCCGAAGTCTGGAGACAAATCAGAAGCCTTCAGATCGGTAAGTGCTATTGTTTATATTTAAACTACTTGTTGATAGTATTTAAATTGAACCAATTGTTCAATTTAAAACCCATTGTTTCAATGGAGCCAACTATATCCGCTGACACCCACCGAGCTAACGCTATTACGAACCGAGATCCGTCATACATATATTGGAGTCCGGAACAAACTTACTTATACAAAAAAATATTCAAAGACGATCGCAAAAGTAGTTTCAGCATCGACGATCTTGATAAACCAGATGGATCGAAGCACGCGATATTTTATATATCAAGCTGTGGCACTAGTTGATAATAACATACTCCCCAGCTTACAAATGGTTTCGGAGAAACACTGCGCCAATATGCTATCATACTGGACGCGCGAATGGCTACGACCTGGCGTCCCTTGCCCGCGGGAGATAGTTACAGATTATTCTCTCGCGCTTTTATATGTTGCTGCTCTCGCGTTTAATAACGTTGACATGTAGAGCAGTGCATCGGTACGCTGCAATCAAAGACCGGTTGCAGAGAGTTAGCTTGTATTTTGCGCATCGACATTGCAGTTAAAAAAAACTGGTATGCCGCTGGAAATGTTTTTGAAAAAACACCACTGTAAAATACTTTTTTGTTCGTTACGTGGGCCTTCTAACAAATTGTAGAACTATCGAGAACTTCTCTGCAATTTGTACGGATATTTTATCAGTAGCATTCTCGATAACTGAAAATGTCACTGTTAGTTCAGACTGTTGTTTCGCGGCTCAGCAACGATTGTTTAGGAATATAAAAACTATCGAAGTTCTTAGCGAGATCGATGTCTTACTTCCATTCGAAGATGCTTCAGATACACCGGTCTTCGGAGTAAGCTACAGTTTCCTAGAAAAGCTGGAATCCGGAAGTCGGAAATTGTCAGCTGGAGACCGGCCGAATCCTTATTTCTCTGCAGAATTTGGAAAAAATCTCCTGAGAATAAGCAAAAATTTCGTCCTTTGGACAAATGTTATGACTCTTGAAGTTGCTACTTTCCGCGCGTAGCGAGTTTTTTCGACAATTGAAGAGATTTATTCTTAAAGGTGTGAAATCGGAAAGACTCGATAAATTTCTAATCATGCACCTCAGGTCGAAATCTGGTACGGTAAAATTACTAAATGCACCTACCACGGGTGAAAATGAAATTCCCGAAACACAAGTATCTGAATGCGCCGAATGATAATGAAAACTTAAAAAGTTTCATTCGGAAATTCGCAAACGATCCTCGTGCGGCCGAAGAAAACAAGTCTGAAGCGTCTCTTGATTCGAGAGATGATTCCGAAACCAATCAATCTTTACGGATATCGCCGAAAGCAAATCTTTCATTCGCTAAAGAGAACGATCGTCGTTTGTACGGAAAAGTAGACTTACGAATCTTCGTCATGAATACTTGTCCGTTTGACTCTATAGTTCAGAACGTTCCAACGGCATATCACGATCATGTCGCAGAATCAGTGAACACAACGTTCAAATTTGTAAAAACGTTATCCGTAAATGGAATATCACATAAGATCTTCGCTCAGAGGGCGGAAATTTTATGCCCAAGGGTGGGAAGCCCGATTGTTCCGATGACGTATCGACTCTTGCCTCCCGCCATATTAAAAAGTGAGTCTTCACGCCAAGCGATCTCATTCACAACACAATTGGTTGACCTCATATTTTTATAGATATGAATGTCTCGTGTGGCATAAATTAGCAAAGAGATTAAAATTCTTGCCGAACGACGGAGTTCACCATAAGTGAAATTCCAATTGATCTCAAAATTTGTGATATCGAATACAAACTAGTAGACGCAATAATTTACAGCGGTGGATGAAAGAAAACTGGAAGTTGAATAGGCAATTATTAACCGTTCGTTCGTAGAATCACTGAGAAAAGGGAAATTCATGACGACTTTCATTGCTTCTGCAAGGAAACTACTCCAAACGAGGTTGTCAACGCAGTGTCAGTGACGGCTGAAGGTTGTCAACGCAGTGTCAGTGACGGCTGACGTGTTTAGCACTTTAGTTAATTAATAAATTGAACTTCTGTGATATATACAAGTATTAAATATAATATCCCATCAGTACCGTGAAATGACAATTTAAGTGTGCTGGGATTCTGCAATGCATATTAAATGATAATTATAATAATACGCAAAACAGTGCTAACAATATACGTGTTTAGTATCGCCGTATACCCGCATAAGTTTATAGTTGTGAAATGTTGTGTTGTTAAAGCTTGACTGTAATCCCATATAAGTGTTGTTATCTAAAAGCCTTTTCTTTATTTTTTTTTGTATGTAAATGAACTTGTAGATTGATTTTTTTTTCTCTATTCACGCACATTTTCATCACCAAAAAAAACATCGAGCGACAGCTGCATAAAATACTTTTAGTGTTATACGTTATTGCTAACTGTTGCAATGGCAAACAAATGTAACCACTGCGGAAGATTTCTAACAGTTACGGACGGCGCTAAATGCTCCAAATGCATGTCGATAATTATATTAACTATGCGTTAACATCAGCCCTTCTAGCCGTATACCTGCTACATGGTTATGTCGAGAATGTAAAACTACTAGCAAGGGTCATGATGCGAACACGGCTGTAACAAGTAAGTAGTCTGTGGCATAATTGTCATTTAGAATTGTCTATGTTCATTATCTATGATTGTCTATTGTCTACCATCTATGTCATGTCGTCAATTATAAGCTACAATAAAGATATTTAATACAAGTCAATCTGTGTATATTATCAACCAAAATACGTTACATGGTGTCAGAAGAGAAGCACAGAATATCAAGAATTCAAATTTGTCAATATTTCTTAAAAACATGTCCCGTGATGACAAACACGCGAGTATTGCATCGTCCGAATCAAGACGCCATAATATCATGTCACGCCTCAATATTGGTGGAAATATACAGCCGATGTCCCTTGAAGGCAATGTCAGCAATAATTGGAAGAGATGGTATCAAACTTTCAATATATGTATTTCTGAAGGCTAGCGGTATATTTGACGAGCCGGACGAAAGAAAAGTCGCCATATTACTACACTTTATGGGCGATAAAAGTGTAGATATATTCAATACATTTGATTTAAACATGGAAAATGTTGCATATACAGACGTCATAAAGAAATTCGAATCATATTTTATACCGAAAAGCAACATAACGTATGAATGTTACAAATTCTTTACCAGGAAACAATCTGAACATGAAAGCCTAGAAGATTTTAAAACAGATTTATTAAATAGGAGTAAATCGTGTGAATTTTTCCTAATTCGTTATTGAGCGTGAAAAGGTTGAATCTGATTCCATTCTAATAACTACCATCACCATGCGATGTTACATATTATACCTTTATATAATGACTTTTTGCTCATGCTATGCCTTCATTGCTTACGAGTGTGGAGGTGCTGAGAGCAATTATACAGCGATATCGTTAGTAGACGTAAAAGAATGTACCTCTGACAATGTGGTAGTAGATGAAGAGAATGTCAACGTTCAGCTTCTTCAACCACGAGATCGAGCTCGAGTCTGGGCTCGAGCCTGTAAAGTCGATGTTAACTATATAGTATATTACTGCGGTATGCATTCTCACAGTTCGATAGTAAAGGGGGGTCTCGTCTCAAAAGTCATTCCAGTAGGGAAGGCTCAATGTATGGACATGCATCACGATCGCACCGCGAGCTTCTATGGAAATCGCATAACCGGTTTATCGATGAATGACAGCGTCATTGCTCATGTTAATTTCGCAGGATCGACGTCTTTGGATGGATCGTGTGAATCCTGCGTCTTTATAGATGGTAACACAAACTGGGGCAAATTCTGTATGAATTTTCTGCTACACTGAATCTTGAGCGCCGCGAAGTGCGGTTTCCCTCAGGAAGCGTGTGCGCTCTAGACTCTGAAAGATGCTACGATAATGATCATGGACCTACTTTTTTGGGATACATTGACGTCATCCGACTGTCAGCGCGATAGTTTTCACGTATTGTATCGCGGAAGCGCGCGTCGGGTTCGTGTTAAATAAAATGCCAGGAGAAAACGCGATTATGAGCGTTTACTCTGTAACTGAGGGTCCCACTATTTTCACTTTAACTTTGAAAACTACCCGTCCATTCTGTTTCTTCGAACTAAAAAACACTGATCATCCAAAAGTATTTATCCATGAGGTAAAGGGTGAGAATTTTTATTTCACTCAAGAAGAGATTTTACCATTGGATATGGATGGATATGTTTCTTTATGTCAATACGGAGTTTCTTCATTTAGAAAAAACTTTGTCTGGACAAATGAGTAACATGTATAAAGAAATTGTGAAACATAGATGTGAACTTGATAAGAAGATTTTAACCACTAAGCTCGCTTTAGCAGCCATATCTCCTATGGAATTTACTTATGATTACATGAAAGGACCCGGTTATACTGCATCAATATTCGGTGAGGTTGTATACATTGTCCAATGTGCTCCTGTAAATGTGATCTCAGCTTCCGTTGGTGAGTGTACGCTCGAAATGCCCGTTCTTTATAAAAACGCGACATTTTACATGCGTCCGCGAAGTCGAATTCTACAAAGTATTGGGCCTCCTACAGCGTGTGATGGCGTACTACAACCGAAATACCGAATTAACGGGCAGTGGTATTCAACTACTCCCACTTTACATTCATCCCACTTCTGACACCATGTAACGTATTTTGGTTGATAATATACACAGATTGACTTGTATTAAATATCTTTATTGTAGCTTATAATTGACGACATGACATAGATGGTAGACAATAGACAATCATAGATAATGAACATATCTATGTCATGTCGTCAATTATAAGCTACAGTAAAGATATTTAATACAAGTCAATCTGTGTATATTATCAACCAAAATACGTTACAACGGCAAGCATGGAGCGAATTAATATTGGCTCGGGGGAAGAATCCTCGGATTGTAACCTGGATGAGAGCATCACGCTTAGTACTTTGGTGGGTGAAATACGATTTATGCAGGATCAGTTGATGTCTGTCATGCATGAAGTAACATCTTTTAAACAAGAAGTCGCTAATCTCAACACAACTATGAGCGTATTTAACAAGCGCGTTGACGCAGTAGAAAATCGTATAACCTTTTTAGAAGAGGAAATTAAAAAGCGTCAGGAAACTTCTGCTTCGAACTGCACGACTGATGTTATCGTGCAACTGAAGTCCGAGCTCAACGATCGGGAGCAACAAAACCTCGGCAACGACATTGAAATCAGTGGTATAGTCGAAAAAAGTGGTGAAAATCTAAACAATATTATACATTTAATGGCAAAGAAAATCGGCGTTACTTTGGATGAAAGAGATATTGTTTATTTGGATAGATCAAGCTATAGGCGTCAGCAACAAGATGGTGATGCGCAACCGCGGCCGCGAAATATCGTGTTACGATTGTCGCGACGAGCTGTGCGGGACGACTTATTGCGCGCTGCGCGCATACGGCGCGGCACTGACTCGACGGGTCTCGTTGATGGCGAACCTCGTAAGTTCTATCTAAACGAGCGACTTACATCAAAAAATCGCCAACTCTTTTATAAAGCACGCGAGGCCGGTCGTCGCAAAGGATGGCGCTTCGTCTGGACAAAGGGCGGACGTATTTTTATTCGACGTAATTCTGAAAGTGCAATAAATCGCATTCGTACCGAAAGCGATATCGAAATTTTTTTTGGGAGCAGTACTATTTGAATTATATTATTACCGTATATAAACGATACTCGTTGTTTTCACAATTTAGCATATTTAAAAATGTCTTTACTTTTCTGTTTTTTAATGTTCACATCTTAGGTATAGTGTTATTAGGTTATGTGTTATTTATAATTAGCAGGGGCTATATATTTTTACTAAATAGATATAATTTAATTAAATTTGCCACATTTTATTGTCATAATTATTTGCCACTGAATAGTCAGGGAAATAGTATAAATATTATGTTACATAATTGCTGCCTTAAACTAAACTGCTTTGAAATACGCATTATATTATTATATTTACATAAATCCATCTACTTATATTTTATTCACACACTGCTTTAACTTAATAATTTCAATGGCGAATACGCGTAAATTTAAAATTGGTTTCCTAAATGCTGGCTCCCTAGGGACAGGTCACGATGAATTTATTTTTGCCATGGAGTCGAACGATGTCGATATCATGGCACTCAATGAAACATGGTTGAGTGCCGGTGAGGAAGGTCGTGCACCGGTAGTTCCTGGCTATAGATTATGTCACAAGCCACGCCCCCCCGAGGTGCGTTCCCGCGGAGGTGGTGTTGGTTTTTATATTAGACGCGGGGTTTCCGCACGGGTTCTTTCTCATCCTAGCATAGCGACCGTCGAACAAATGTGGCTTTCAGTTATTATTGGTGGGAAAAATATTACAATTGCTACAGCTTATAGACCACCTTGGCTTAATGTTCGTACGTTTATTGATGCCTTAACGGAGACTTTTGGATCACTTCATTATCATGATCACATAGTTCTGTTGGGAGACTTTAACATAAACTTTCTTGATAAGGGTAGCTACGACATTAAGCTGCTGCTGGAGTTTCTCCGTATTACTAATATGATGCAGTACGTGTGTCAGCCAACCCATTTTACAAGTACCAGTGAGACATTAATTGATCTTATTTGTTCTGATACCCATGTAAACTTTTTGAGTGTCTATTATTTACCGAACCTCAGCAGACATGCATTATTAACATGTGAACTAAACATTCCAAGTCAACGTTGCCGGGGTAGGTGGATTACGTACAGGCCAATGAAGGATATCGATAGGCTGAGTCAATATTTATCACTTATAGAGTGGGAGCAAATAAAATCTTTGCAGAATATTGATGATATGGTTATGGCATTCAATAGCGGTGTGATTAATATATTTAACAATCTAGCTCCTATTAAGACGATTTTCTGTAAAGATAATGGTTACCCGTGGATAACATACAATATAAAGTTAATGATGCGAAGACGTAACAAGGCATTCGTAAAGTCACGCGTAACAAAACAGGAAGCGCACATTAGGTACTATAAAGAATTTAAAAAAAATTGTCGAAACAGCTATAAATACTGAAAAAAGGGTTTATTTTAACACATTTATTAAAAATAAATCATGTTACCTTTGGAAACACGTAAAAAAACATGTGATTATAAAAAAACACAAAAATCTAGTCCTGCCGCAACCTTTAAATGACCCTGAATTAATAAATTCTCATTTTCTTAGTGTCCCAGGCAATATCACTGCTTCTACCTCAGATATTACTTATTTCAACCCCAACAAATTTAATGATAAAGTTTTTACCCTATCATCTGTAAATGAAATTGCAGTGTTAAAAACCTTACGAAGCCTACACTCAAATGCCATAGGGTCTGACGGTATCTCTCTGGACATGATCCTTTCTATAATATCATCCAATAGTAATATTACAGATGTTATTACGAGTCTCATAAATGCATCTATTTTATCTAACGTTTTCCCGGCGCTGTGGCAACAGGCCCGTATAAAACCTACAGCAAAGATAGAGAACGCATCTCAGTTGGAGCATTTACGTCCTATCAGTATACTTCCATGCATTTCTAAAATATTGGAAAAAATTGTATGCAACCAGCTCACCGAATTCCTAGACGATAATAATATCCTACCCAGTAAACAATCTGGGTTTCGAAAACGTAGAGGCACGGTCACTGCCTTAACCGATGTAGTAGACAATATTTTAAGCGCCCAGGACGTAGGAGAAGGTACAGTGTACGGTTACACTAAACATGCAAAGCTAAACATAGAACGAGCAAATAAATTTTCTAGTTTCTAGTTCAAGCTTGTTACACTTGTTTGCAGGCAAAATAAAATAAAGGGTGGGGTTGAACCGATTAGTATATAACTAAACTTATTTGGATATTGCTTCGCTTTGCGATTTTGGTCGTGGAGTCTATCTCCTGACGATGCTTCGGTTGCGGGGCGAAACGATTGAGTTTGTGATAGTGAACGTATATAGTGCTTGTGTATCACGGTGGCGGTGGTGGAGGTGTGTGCATGTGTTTTTTACGACTCCTGCATGTATCAGGTATGATAACCGATTGTCCACTCTACATTTAGCATTATATATATTTTCTATTTTACTTCATCGCGGATTATAGCAAAATAATTTTGTTATTACTTTTGTATTATGGATCTCCGCAAAGTAACGCCTAATTCTATAAATTATCTAACTGTTAACATGTCACAACCATTGTACGCGGAGGACGTCTGCAAACTTGAAAACGGATGTCGCCTGGAGGCTGACTGGACTAACTTCGTCGGATTGAGTGTGCGTGATGTGTTATTAACTTACGGAGTACATTACGGAGCCCCTGTTGCCATGCGCACACTTGTGAACAGTTGGCGGGCGGCCCGTGGAACGCTGTCTACTGGTGGACTGGGACTGTGGGGCCGTGCTCAGGTACTAGCGACTACTCCAATTTTTAGAGAAGTACCTAGTTCTCTATCCTCTATCTATGAACTAGCCCCCATGGCTGCACATCCTGTGTCAGCAATATCTGGGATAGTGTCTCAAACGACTCAGGCTCGTAACGCAGTTGCTGGTATGCGGGCGTATTCATCAATGCCTAATTTATTGACAGGAGGAGCGCAATATGCGATATCGGAAGTAAGCCCTGCATCACTTGAGACGATATCCACTGCAGGACACATCGCTACTAAGACGACGTGGGCAACCCGGTTAGTGAGAGCGTTGTCATCTTTGCACTTCAGGCGGTCTTTATCGCGTGTTAACAATAGCATTAACGCTAATACGACACAAAAGCCCAAGCCCACTCTAATAAACGGAGTGAGAGTACGTTCTTTAAAAGACGCTAACACGTCCATTCCCAAAGTGACATGGAGGCACAAACGCAGCTTCTGGTCTGCCGTAGTTCGGGTGGTGACGGCCATACCGAGCTGGGTGACGCCATCGGTACTATCGGGGGTGCTTATCACTATAAATGGTGTTGAAAATTTAAAGACAGTGGATTTAAAAGTGAAGGCCTTTTATCCGATAGTACCATTAACAGTTTTGGAGAAATTTTATGCAACATCGGCAGCTCTTATTCTAAACAAATGTTTCGACAACACAACTTTGCGTGACCTACTAATAGAGTCAAGCCCTATGTTCAACACCACGGTACTGACAATTTCTGGACGCGCTTTAAAGCCGATCGAAATTGTGTTTAATTTCAAGGAGATGCGTGCTGGTCCGATTCTTCACGCCTGTACTCCAATGTTCAAATTACCTTTCTCAGGCTTGTCTCAACCAACTCTGACACGCTCGTTGGCTTTGATATTTTCTCCCGAACTGATAATAAATGATATTATGTACTATTCGGGCTACCACATTACGTCAGACCAGATACAGCCGCATATATTAATGACATCATACCACGATTCAAACCTCTTGTAACGGTTGCACATGTAAACTCCAACATAGACGATTACAGGTTCAAGCGCAGATCAAGGCGTGCTGCAACGGTGGTGCCACCAGCTGAATATGGCAGCAATGTTTTGGGACGTGAACCTACATACACAAATGCGGTCCAGAACATGATATCTCACCCAATATGTCAAACAACATTGATAACATATGATATAAATTGTAAATTATAATTCTTACCTACGGTGTAAATAATCAATCCAACAAACAATATTAAAACAAAAAAAGATGCGTCTACGCGCGTGAGAAGTACTGTTTTGGCATAATTAAATAAAAATAATTATTATTTATAAGGGAATATTTATTAGAAGAGAATTACAAGAGTATTGATCAAATAAAATAGTTGACCGTAAATCAATCAAAGAAACTTATTTCAGAGGAGAAAATTACCAAATGTTTAAATCAGATAGACAGAAATATCACACTAACAGATGAGTTAAAGGAAGGAATCATATGACAGACCACTGTGTTCGAACAAAACACTAAAGAAATAAACCCAGAAAAGACTATATGTTAGATAATCACCCTCCAGCGACAAACAACATTCGTCCCATTATATAATTACATGTTTATTTTGTCATTAGTATATTAGATTTACATTTCTCATACATTATCACCAAATTAGTAATAAGTTGTAAACATGTAACAAACAACCCTCTCCCTCTCCTTCCATCCCACATTAAACCCTTAAATACCCCGAACCCCGCATTCCACATTTATTCTCATCCTAACTCTCGACAAGTTCTGTTTAATTTCTCTTAGTTCTTAACTCGTAGTAATTTAGTTTATAATTGTTAAATATAATATAAATAAAATATTCTAATTTTTTTAAAAAACGAGTTGTCACTTCACGCCGTAACATATACATCTCTCATAAAGAGTAACAGTAAGAACGCATCGGAAATAAAGGAAGAAGTAATAAAATGGAAACGGAAGGGCGAAGAAGAGTGTGGAAATACGCAGACATAAACTCAGAGACTTATTTTGAAAGTTGCAACTTTAAGACGTTTTTATTATCCGACTTGTAATTTCTATCTATCTACAATGCCAAGTTTTAACTGTGATTTTTAATATCGCCATGTTACAACTTGCTGAAAATAAATTTTAAAATAATTACACGGAAACGAGAAGACAAGATAAAATATGCAATATCTCACGCTTTAGAACTAGCTCTGCCCAAAATCATGTGTTTTCTTGGTCGACACCTTTACAGTACTGCTAGTTAAGTGACAAAATTACATTTATTGTCCAATTATATTTTAATTAAACTTAAAAATTGACAAATTAAACAAACTCCTAAGGTTTATAATGTAAATCATAAACTTAAAGAACTGAGTTTTAAAGTTTAGCTTATTGTCTTAGTTCCACTTGCTTCCATACCATCTATTTTGGCGGGAATAATAGATATTTACTAGAAGAAATCTGTTGAAGGGAAACGAGAATTTTTTCATGTTAGTGAGGTCAAGATTACATTGTTTCAAATTTTATCACTTTTCGCCTAGCGATTTTGTCATGACAACGTTACAGAGAAACAGATCGATTTTCCTATGTATAATATTAGTATGAATTACTGACCAATATCGACAGTAGTAATGGATGGACATGCGAGAGGTCACATTTATTTATTTTCTTAATTCCACAATCCATACAAGACAAAAAATCGATTACTTTAATCATCCTCTTTTCTTTTACACTCGTTTTATTTGTTTAAGATAATATATACATTATTGGATGAAACCAATGTAGCTAAACTACACATTTTAATAGAATTTTACAAACAGCGCATCTTTACAAACAATTAGCCTTTATTCTAATTAATCATTAATATTAAAAAAGGCAATTTTTCAAATAGAAAAAAATCGACTTTTATTAATTATTAATCGCTTTTTTCTATGCCAAGTCACAGAAACGTTAAAAAAGGTTAAGATTTAAAGCCAAAGTAATAAAATCAAATTTGCAAAGAATTTATGACACTCAAAACAATATTTGAAATTATTTGAAATATTCCTGAACCTGTGCAATTGCCGTGTGGTACCGGCTAAGTAGAATAGTACCACCCTCATTCCTTACTGAGGTGTCGTAAAAGGCGACTAAGGTAAATTGGACGATATGACCTTAACGTCCACCGCTGTCCTACCGGATAATGTAAGCCGAATTTATTCCCAAGGAGGGTTGACGTCAGGCAGGCGGCCGGTCATAAAAATTTTGCCAAATCCATAACAACATGGTTATAAGAAAAAAAGATAGCGATTCTGCTAGGGCGTTCCCCGTAGGCGACGCGCAGGTGCAGCACCAAGGTTGTCGCATCAAGGACGGGTGCGACGTAAGACGCGAGTCCATAGGGATGAAAGAATGATGGGCTAGCTGGAATGTAGGTACGATGAATGGAAGAGGAAGAGAGTTAGCGGATATATTAGAAAGGAGACGAATAAATGTTGCATGTTTGCAGGAGACGAAGTGGAAGGGTACGAAAGCAAGGGAAATCGGAGCAGGATTTAAATTTTACAATAGTGGAAGTGATGGTAAGTGTGACGTATTGTAACGTGCGAGAGTGGGGGCATTGTGACGTATTGTAACGTGCGAGAGTGGGGGCATCAGCACAGGCGGATGTCGGTTAGCGGGGGGTCTGTGTGAGCGGTCGGAGTGAGGCAGTCGTAGGAAGATCTTCGAACAGTGCGGACGTGAGTTGCTATTACGAGTATCATTTGGGAGTCAATTCCTAGCAGGGAGCAAGGTCACCACACGTCCTACGACTGCCCAATTCTCAGTAGCAAATCGAAAAGCGATTTTCTAGGTATCCCTGGAGACGTAGATCCACGATACGGATATGAACCGAGGCAGAGGTTTTAATAACAACCGAGGACGCGGTGGCTATAATCGCCAATACCGCAATGATGAAGAACAGTACCGGGACGAGGTTCCCACCACAGAATTCAGAGGTGCCAATCAGAAGCAAAAGAAACCGAAGTTAAATAACCGCGATAAACAGCGCGCGGATGCATATCGTGAGCGTAAGAACGCTGCAACGATGGATGCTATAGCGGACGACTTTAACAAAATTTTACATCCTGGCTTCGCCAGTCTGCCAATGTCGTTAAAGATTTAAGCATTACTCAAAAGACCGCCAGAATTGTTCCTGTTGCCACTCATGCAGTAGTCGTCATTGTACGGGAAAATGTGCTTCGAACTGAGAGCCAAATGCGTGCTGGAAACCAGCCGCTGAATTATGATCGTCACGCCTTTTATAGAGTCGCACTTGCTATGTTTGAAACTAAGCTTTATACTCAATATAAGATGCGAACCGCCCTACCCTATTCATCTCAAGGTTTTGGGCCAGTTGCGTTGCCATCTGATCTGAGAGACAGATGCATTGGAATGAAAACGCACTTCTTGGCATTTGTAAACTTTTTGAATTCTGTTGGAAATATTACAGTGGGGGACACACCGCACTATGTGGGAGTACCGGATTTCCAGACTCCATTTACCATCACGCTAGGCAGTTTGCGAGCTGCGGTTGAAACAGCATTTAACGGGCCCGTGGAATCCCGGCTCGAAATATATCAACATAACCCATTCCCGTTTGCAGGGTGGGCATTCAATGCGGATGGAATTCCTTCGCTAATTAACGCCGACGCTATAATCCCGGCGAATTATGGCCTTAATGAATTTTTACATGATCTGGAAGTATGTCAACAAACATTTGAAGTTATTAATCGAAAATATCCAAAAAGAGTTTCATCTGCCGTTAATTATGAACTTGAAGGACACCACACGTGGCTACACATAATAATTACGTTCGTTTTACGTTCGTAAAACGAACGTAAGCTATTGCAAACGGAAATCTAATTTTATAAATGGATCCAAGTTACCCATACCTAATACATCTAAAGCTGTGTCTATTGGTATTAAGACTCAACCTGTGTCAACCTATAATTGTCATAAGTGTAGATTAGATTCTAAAACTTGTGTAAATAATAATTCTCTTTGTGAGCAAAAGGTACATGCAAGTAATCTATTATTAAAAAGAAAGTTGCGTGCTGTGTCTCTAAGATATAAAAGATTACTGACAAAATCACAATCCTCTTCTAAACTTAAAGTTTTTATCAATAATTATCCCCTTTTGAGTAATTTTGGAAAAATTCTAATAGATTCACAGTTGAGACTATCTAATATAAAAAAAATTAAAGGCATCAGATATACAACAGAGGAAAAAAATTTTGCACTCTCTTTATATAAATTAAGTCCAAAATGCTACAGATTCTTGCGAAACCATTTGAAATTGCCAAGTAAATCTACTATAAGCACTATATTAAACAATGTCCCACTCAGACCAGGTATAAATGAATTTATCTTTCAACATTTGGCAGATGCTGCTAAAAATAAAAATTTAATGGGATTGCAATGTGTTTCAGTTTTTGATGAAATGGCAAAAAATAAAAACTTATTTTTTAATTTCCATACTGGTGTAATTGAGGGTTTTGAAGACCTAGGAGGTGGAGCGCGTACTAATGATGTTGCTGACAAAGTATTAGTTTTTATGTTGCGTGGGTTATTTTCACCTTGGAAAATACCTATTGCTTTTTATTTTGTTCGGGATGGAATAAAAACTTTTATATTAAAAAAGATCCTTACAGAAATTATTACAACCATATTTAAAACTGGGTTTGTTGTCCGAGTAAATGTCTCAGACCAAGGCTCTGCTAATGTTGCTGCAATAAATTCATTATCTGATACAAGAGCTCATATTCTTCGTATGGGTGAAACTGATTCCAAGATAATTCATTATGTGATTGATAAACATAAAATATATCATATGTATAATGTTCCACATTTATTGAAATGTTTTCGTAATAATTTTCAGAAGGAGAACCTGGTCATTGCCGAGAAGCGTGCTCAGTGGGATTTCATTCAAAAGCTATATGCTGTTGATGGTTTACGGGGTGAAGCAAGATCCACCAAGTTGATAGACAAGCATGTTAACCCAAATTCTTATGACAAGATGAAGGCAAGTAAATATTTAGTTATATATCTAATAATTTTATAAATAAAAGTGTCTGTGTGTCCATTTAATGTTTCTGTTGGAGCATTATTTACAAAATTTGGTATAACTGAATCTTATATAGCTGGCATACTATCTAGTATGTTGACATCATGACTTCCTTTCTGATTATCTCTCAAGTTATATATTTCATGCTGACATGTCTACACAGACAAAAGTCCCTGAAAAATATATATATCCTCTTGCCCTTATCCCACTCTAAGTGGGGTCAGCACAACATATTATAAACATGTTGTAACATGATTTACCCTTAAAATAATGATAATAAAAAAAATAATAAAATGTTTGATCTATTAAAAAACAAAGTATGAATAATTTATAGAATTAGGTGTTACTTTCTGAAAATCCATAATACAAAAGTAATGAAAAATTTATTTTTATATATTCTGCGATAAAAGAAAATGTTTGCTTTACGTTTTGTCGTGGAGTCTATCTCCTGACGGGAATGGGGCGAAACAATTGTTGAGATTGTGTTGGTGAATGTGTGCAGTGCTTGTGTATTGTTGCGTTACCGGTGGCGGATAGTGCATGAGTTTTTACAAATTCTGCATGTATCAGTGCACGAATAGTGCACTCTACATTAAGCATTACATATATTTTCTTTTTTTATTAAAGAATTATCGTTCTTAATTGTTTAACTTATAAGTAACAGCCTGTTACTATCCCAGTGCTGGGCATAGGCATCCTCTCTCTGTTTTGGAGAGATGGATTGGAGCCCCACCAAGAAGACCCACTGCTTCAATGCGGATTGGTAGATTATATAAAATATCGTCAAAATTTTAAAACGTTTTTATCGTCAAAATTTTTAAAACATTAAATATTAAAAAAACAACTGATCTATGGGGAATGTCCGTTAAATTAATTGATAATATTATTGATATTATCGCCCCGATTATGGCCAAGATCTTTAACATATCTGTAGATACAGGAATATTTCCCATACAGACAGACATTCGCATTTTTAAGTTACTAGCGGCCTGCCCCTGCTTCGCACGGGCTATATAAAATATATAGCCTGTGTCACTCAGTGAAAAAAATGATTAAAATCGATCCATAGTTTTGATTTATTCATTACTGCCCGTGGCCCGCACGCGTTATATTTCGTGTAGTTTTAAAGTTTTATGCGTACAAGAAAAGAATGCGACTTTGTTTTATAATATGTAGTGATGTTAATAAGGATTATACAAATATTACGTCGTTTAATTGTATCTATGACTTAAAGAAATTAAAATTTATTTATTAAAAATTATGTTTTTAAATGGTGTCCTGAAAAGATTTTAGTAAATTAACTTTAACTTACAAACTTGACTGTTTCTACAGATATATTATAAGTATAGATTACTAGATTTTACCCGCGACTTCGTCCGCGTGGACCGTAGTAATGGAATAAACAGTAGCTTCCGCCACTCTGCAAATCAACTCTGCAAATGTATAAGAAGCCTATGAAGTATAAGGACGTTTACAATAGGGACTTCAGAAATTAAAATATTAGTGTAATGAGCACTCAATTATTAATATATGTAATAATATTTCATTTCCTACGAATATTATAAATACAAAAGTTAGTAATTATGGATTAATGTTTTCTCTTTCAAGGCGAATCAGCTGAACCAATATCGATGAAATTTGTACACAAATATTCTTTATACCCCGGTATATAATATAGGCTATAGAAATCCTGTTAATTGACATTGGAAAGCGACATTTACATGACAACAGTCCACGCGAACGAAGTTGCAGGTAGTAGTAGCTAGTATGTTATATTTATAATTCAAATATAAAGTTTATAAATATTTAAAGAATGTCTCATAGGCCAAAGTTGATCCAACAACAGATTAACAAAGGACTTTGAACGTGACAATTGTACACTTTTTTTTAATTAATAATTATTTTCTGACGTTTTTTATGGTAAATAGAAAAAAAGTTTATAGGCGCAAACCATATGAACTTTTAAGTTATCTTAAAATAAGAATAATTTTCATAAAAGGAAATTGTTAATTTTCAATAAGTTTGTAACGGTTTATAACGTGATGTGTCCATCACTAACGCACGCCTTCAATGCGTCCTTTTGGCTGATTCCACGATCGGCATATAAGAATTAGTTATCTATATGTTTGTTACGCGTAGCAAGCTACGTAAGATAGAGTTTTGGGCAGGCAACACTTTCTAAAGCTAGTCCGCAATCTTGTTAATAAAGACCCGACCAGCGGCCCTACGACATGCTATAATGTCGTCAACGTTTGTGTATAGCTATGGGGAAGCCCTGAGAAGGACTATAACACGGCTAGTGCAGGTTACCCCGCAAGACTCCGTGCGAAGCTTTGAACAGTTTACTTTTAGAGTCCTAGGCGTCCAAAGATCAAACAAGGCTACACAGTAAAGATCGAAGATCAATACCGGCCTAAAATCCAATCCGTATCACCCAAAACTCTCCAAGTAGCTCTGGCTGCTCTGTACCAAGACGGAAACCCATCCTGATATTCACAGCCTGGAGCAGATCGAGGCGAGGCTACACTACAACAACCGAAATCATTGCAGGCCTGAAACCATCGATCCGACACCAGTACTCACCAGACTGTTCGGTATAGCGCCCAGCACCACTCAGCGAAGTCACCCTCACCAAGTTATACTCCGGCACTATATCGTTCGAGAATAATAATAAATTTGTCAGATGTAATGAAATTACATTTTATTTGTTTAGTGAGCTAGGAGACCGAAGTCCCTCAAGACCGAAGTCTCTCACCACACCGTTATGCCAAGCCGAAGCTTTAACCATTTCACACTATAAAGTGTTCGAGAATAATATATAATTTGTAACATGTAATAAAATTACATTTTATTAGTGAGCTAATAGACCGAAGTCTCTCACCACACAGTTTAGACAAGCCGAAGCTTTGAAAAATAGTTTAGGGATCATAGCGCTACCATGTATCGCCCAAGTACATGTAAACGTAAGCCTTCGGCTCGCGGTACCAGGCCGCGACTGCTCCCGGCAACGCCCGCCAGTCACCCACTACCTCTGCCAGACTGCCGGCGTGACGTTCGGCACTAAGTGTGGAAAATTGAAAATGTATGGGAAAATTTTTATAAAAATATTTTAATGAAAAATGTACATATATGTAACGAGTAACAAATACTCATTACGAAAAACCATATTAAATGACAAACAAATATTTTTATTTATATACCTTCCTTAACATACTACCAATTCAGTACATGACTCTACCAATATATTCATGTAAGGTTGAGATCGTCACAAGTTGATTATGTTTGTGCACTAACCTAAACTCACTTTATTGTCAATCCTGTATGCACAAGATTGTAAGTAAGACTGCCTTTGCAAACTAATGCTAGTATGAAAAAACTTATGCATTCCAGGTTAAATACGCTGCACAACTCTTCAGCCGGGAAGTGTCTTCGAGCCTGATGATGCAGATGAAGATATATGAAGATCTTCATTTAGTACCATCTGTTAACATTGGTAATGGCATTTTCACAGCAGATATTCTTTTATTCATTAATAACTTATTTGACAGTCTAAACTGTTCTGGTTATAGTAGTGGACATTTACGGTCCTCTTTGTCGAAAAATTCAAGTCATTCAGAATTTTGGAGTGAAGCTGTGAAGAAGTTAGAATCAATGTACTTTGATGCTAGAGACTCAAGAGAACGTAAACCGTTGTGCTTAAGAAATTTTATTCATGATATCAAAGTTGTCAAATATCTATGGTCAGAGCTGAGACTGATTCCGGGCGTTAAATTCTTGAGTCTGAAGCGTCTTAACCAGGACCCCCTGGAATTTTTTTTTTCTCAAATTCGAGGACAGGGTGGTTCTAGCACACACCCTGATTGTCATAACGCATACGCAACAATATTCACCCCATTTTAATAGAATAGCAGAAGCCGCTGTGCGGTCTGCTAAACATCATTTAACGCGTCTTCTACATCGAACAAACTTCACGTACGAAGAGTTGTATACTTGTCTTACACAAATAGAGTCTATCTTAAACTCCCGACCTCTCACCCCGATTTTGCTGCCTTAACTCCCGCCCATTTTTGTATGCCATATGCCGATTCTCCTGTTTAAATACATTTGTTTGTATGAGCAATAAGTTACCACTGATGCAATCAAAACTATGCAAATAAATGATGGGTTATCTAGGGACCTCCATCTGAGGGAAGAAGATCTCTGGAAGTCCCCAACGCCTATGCGCCCCAGTATGGGCGAGGGTGAGTTCAAGATTGTCACATCAAAGAAACGCAGAAATAGAGCGAAAAAACTTAGCAGACAACCGAATGTGTCGGAATGTGTTGATTTCCCAATCAATGAAGGGGGAAACCTCATTGTGGGTTGGGGAATGAACATAGCTCAAATACCCAAAGGAGATGGGAAAAAAGGCAGGGCACAGACCTTGAAGAATCAGAGGGCAACGGCGGGGCCGCGTCGCACTGCAAAGGAGCAGAGTGATCTTGCCGTTGTTATCCATCTTACCGCCGGCCGCCAGGCTTGCCGGTTGATGATGGCTTAGCAACTTATATTAGGGACAGATTAGCTAACCTTAGCCATTTTTTATCCCCCACTTCATCAACACAACATTTTCAGTAATGAGGTTGAATTAGAATGGCGATGGTATTGTGAGAAATTTATATTTGTGTTCTATTTATTTTTTTGGCGATTTAAACAAGTTCTGTGACGGTCTGATAATAAAAACGGATGTTCTGCACCCGTCTTCTGCATTTTATTTTATTAATTCAGAAGTGGAATTTGGGTTCAAGTGCCTATGAATAGGTTAATTAGTAAGTTATTTATTTCTCGAAGGAAAGCTAATGAGGGTTGAGATTGACAGGTCACTCTTTAGTCTGTCTTGACTTAGCTTATTGTGGCTAAATTTTATATCAGAGAAAGATGGAGCAAAACCGAAGCGGGGGAGGGGTGAACTCCTTCGCGTCCCTCACGCGCTCGCGAGAGTATTAAATCTGTCACTAAAAGAAGGCAATCGATTGGAGAATTTCTACAATTAAAACATTTTGTTGCCACCTGCACTTTCGGCGTGATTCTAGAAGAAATTCATTGCGAGCAATCTGTAACCGGGATAAAGAGAACAGATATAAAATCGCGGTTGTTTTTCGATAAACAATTATATATAATATATAACATAACTTATAAACGGGAGGTGGAGCTCTAGCTCTTGGCTTAGAAGCTACCGAGACGCATGTGGAAAGAATGAGCGGCGGAGTATTTGATTAGTTTGTGTACGGTTAGTATTTCCATTACACCCCTCAATGTCGAGCCCGTCACGAAAAGCCTAAACACAAGTATTTTTGCGTGGTAGTTTCTGAGTTACAATTCTAAATTTTCTGGACGCCATCTTGGAAAATTTTAATTTGAAATTATGGAACAATATTAAACTTATTTTCTGTTCAAATAACGAGTACGTACCCGTAATATTCCATTCCCCGAAGTGACCGAAAATGTAATTAAACGTAAAAACGTAAAGTAATTAATTGCAACAATGTCATAAATGCAGTCTCAGAAACCCAAGTTACTATTTTATTGAAATCCTCAGTCAATGAAAAAGAGAAACTGAAGTGGTTCCATTAAATAACTCTACAGCTGGGAACAATTTAAAGAATTTTTAAAAAACTTAAATTAAAACAAAATACATTAATCACACCTGCTGACAGAATTGCAGGAGAATAGACAAAGTTCTACTGAAAATGTTAGTCAATTTGCTCCAAGACTCGAGACGCAATTGGTTCAATTATTAACTGAAATATCTTTTGCAAATCACCCAGTTTTCGAAAATCCAGGTACAACAGGCCTTGGAAGATCTTGCACTGCATCACTTCACCATGGGGCTCAAGCCGAATTTTTTTTAACTGTATTGCGTAAATCACCACAATCACTGAATGAAGCAATTAATATCGCTATACGCAAATAACGGATTTTGCAAACCGTCTATCGTAGGCCCTACTCAGAGAATTAAATAGGAACATTTTCAACAACCGAACGAAAATGGGTAATTAAAAATAAACGTCAAAATTTCCAACACTCAAATTCACAATGCCGTTATTGTAAACTGTAATGTAGGCGATATAAAAAATAAACGGTTATTAGTCTTGTCATTCGAGTAAACGCATACTTCTATCCCGTGTATTATTTAACCTCCGATAAATCATTGGCGAACGAGGATTAATAGTGAATTTAATAGTGAAACAATATTTAGATAAACATGTCGTTTGGTAGAATTAGTGAATTTAATGTGGAAACCGGAAATTGGACGTTATATGTGGAAAGGCTAGAAATGTATTTAAAAGTAAATGCAATAAATAAAGATCTATGGCTACCGATGCTTATTGCAGGAATAGGAGACAATACCTACGAGTTACTGAGTAATTTAGCTAATCCGAAAAATCCATCCGACATTAACCTATGATAACGCTGTGTGTATATTGCGAAATCATTTGCAACCGAAGCCGTCGTAATGGCGGAGCGATATCGGTATAGACAAAGGCGGCAAGGTGCCAGCGGAAACATTGCGCAGTTCATTACGGATCTTAAAAAAAATGTCAAAACACTGTGATTTTGAAAATAATTTAGAAGAAAATTTACTGGATCAATTAGTTTTCGATTTGAAGTGTGAGATGACACGGCAACGGCTGTTCGCAAAGGACAGCTTAAGTTATGCGTCAGACACACCATTGTGGCAAATGTCGGAAACGAAAAAAAAACCAGTACTTCAACATTTGGCTACAAGCCGCAACCCCGAGTCAATTTTGACAGCGGCGACCACGGCAGCGATACACTTATCACCAGATTTAATGAAATTAAGAGCCAACATAGGAACATAAATAAGCAGTTCAATGTTTTCAATGAAAGATTTTTTTTTTTTTCACAGGAAAAAACCCCTTATGGGTACCGCCGCCTGACGGGGACAGGCGACGGTTATGTCGGACTCGCACTGACTAAAATAACCTGTGTGCTCCACGCTGCTGGTGGCGGGTATAGGGTACCTATGAAGACAATACCCCAGCCCCGCCAGCAGCAACTCTGTACCCCAGAGTGCGCCACCTCTGGGTCGGGGCCTCTCTAAAAGTGGCCCCTTCCTCCGCTGGACGATGCATCGGGAGCACCAGATGCATCGAACGCCTCGGGGACCTTATAGGGTGGGCGTCCGATTAAACCCCGTTCGGAACGCCCACATAGGTCCCCGTTAAGGCGGCACACGACGGTCTTGAGCGAGTCGCCTGCGCCCGGCTCGCCTGCGGCGGATCGGATCCAAGGACTCGACTTCCCGGATCCGCCCCGCCGCCTCCTTCCGCGAGATAGCGTCCTCGCAGAAGGAGGCCATATGAAGATATATTAGCAGCATTTTTTGGGAAAGAAAAACAAACATCCAAAGGTGTTGAGTCTACTCCAAAATATGGACAATATTATAACATACCTGTATCGATACAGATTTCAAATATAATATTTACTCTGCACACATATAAAAGACAAAAAGCATCTGGGAAAGATAAAACCAATGTGATAAAAAAATCCGATCAAACTGATTTCACAATAACATATTTGGGCAAAGCATATTCAAAACCTAGAGATGAGTTAATAAAAGTGTGGGAAAATGTTATTGAAAAATCAGGACTTGTTTATAAAGACTTCACTAGGGGAGATTCAGAAGAAAATTGGTATGGAACTTTCGGACCATATATAGATTTCTTTTGTGGTTTTGGACTGCGTCTAAGGGCCGGCGCCCACTGCCGGCACGGCACCGCATGTCATGGCAAAGGATTTTAATACTAATTAAATTATTTTGAATCTTATTTCAATAAGTTTAGAATTTATGTTACTTTATTTTGATACCACGATGCCGCGACGTGCCACAGGATGCCGCGGCATGACGCGACACGCCGCAGCATGCGGCGGTATGACGTGTCTTGCCTTTTCATTCCACAGGATTCCGCGGCACGCCATTGCATCCCGTGAGACGTATGGGTCATTTTGGGGTCGAGGAATTATGATTGCTAGCTAGTTGAAATAAGGTTGAAACTTGTGCAGCATTTCGATGGAGCGCATTCCGGTCGGTGCGCGGGGGCAAGGGAGGGAGAAAACGCACTGGCGCGCGCGATTTTTTCTCTCACACTGACTGAGCGTGGCAAGTAATTAGCACGTGCGTACGCGATACAGTAAATTATTTCACGTAAAATACGGAAAAATGGATGAAGAGAAACTGATTAATCTGGTTCGTTCGCATGAGTGTATATACGATGTCTCCTCCCGTTTCTACATGGATCAACATATGAAAAGGAACGCATGGCAGAAAATTGCAGAAGAAATGAATAAAACCCGTAAGTTATTTTTTTACTTATTTATTGTCAGAAATAGAAACTAACATCTATTAACAATTTCATTTTGCCAGTACACGTTACCAACATTAGAAAAATATTCCGTGAAACAATCTCTTACAACCATCCCTTCCAGATTATTGAAAACTGTATCATTGGTTCTATCGATTGCATTATTAGTATTAGAGCCGAGTGCTTCCATAGAATGATCATCAATGATAAAGTTATGCAAACACGTACTTGCTAGTATAATGTTGTTAATGTACTTTGGTTGAACTTTTACACCTTTTTGAAATAGTTCGAATCTTTCTTGTAACATTCCAAAAGCATTTTCTACAATACGCCGTGCTCGACTTAAGCGATAATTGAATATCCTTTTTTTTTCATCATTTAAAAGATGTGAGGGGTATGGTCTCATAATATTTTTTGTTAGTGGAAAGGCTTCATCGGCAACAAATACGTGGGGTAATTTTTGAGTTGAATGTGGTAAAGCTTTTTCCGGTGGTATGCTTAAAAAACCATTACGTAGTTTCGAACCAAATTTGGAGCTTTGAAGTATACCGCCATCGCTGTTTCGACCATATGCTCCGACATCTACAATCACAAATTTGTATTTTGCATCCACGACAGCTAATAAAACGATGCTAAAGAACTTCTTGTAATTGATATACATACTTCCACTGTTATTAGGAGCTCTAATCTTGAAATGCTTACCATCTATGGCCCCAATGCAGTTAGGAAAATTCCAAAATTTATCAAAGTCGGTTGCAATTGACTGCCATTGTTGGCTCGTGGGTTTCGGCAATGCAGTAGATCTTAATACAGTATATATTGCTTGACAGGTTTCGTGGACTATTTTACGCACAGTAGTGAATCCCATACGATAGCTAAAAGCTAAAGACTTAAAAGAAGCTCCTGTTATTAGATACCTGTAACAAAACAAAAAAAAAACATTAGTAGACGTTAAAAAAAACGTGTGTGTGACGTAAAAAGCGTGTGTTATTTAAAATACTTCATTCTTGTTACAGATGAAGAATGTCAGAAGACGTGGAGCTGCCTTCGTAACAATTATAGAAAAGCCTTAAAAAACAGGGTGTCCAAAAGCGGTGACGCTGCCAGAAAGAGGCGACCAATTAAATTTGAAAAGGAACTTGAATTTCTGCAAAAGTTTTTTCAAGATAGACCTCAGCTTTCAAATTTAGACTCTTCTTCCGACGATACACAGCTTTCCGAAGATACGCAGAATATCGAAAATACACAACCTCCCGAAACAGCATCAACTGTTAATTTTCCTGAAGCACAATCGCCTGTATCTCAAATGTCATGTTCATCCCATGCATCAGATTCTAGACCAGCTAGACATGTTCGTCAGCGATCATACATGTCATCGCAAACACAGTATACGGAAACAACAGCAGAAATATTAAAAAAATACATTGAAAACCAAAAGAAAGAACAACATCCTATGGAGATATTTTTTCAAGCAATGGCGGCAACAGCGAAGACTTTGTCACCAAAATTACAAGCTGAAATAAAACGCGATGTCTTACGTATTGTTACTGATGCAGAAATAAAGCATTTGGAAAATGTGGAGTTAAGTTCAGTTGTGCAGCGAAGTCGTCCTTCAACATCAAGTTCAGGATTCGATATTTCAAATGAATTTCATTCATCTCAGCAATACGCACCAACTTCTGTTGCCAGAACCCATAATACAATAATCGAAAGAAGTAATTTTTCTTCATTTAATAAGCCCGAACAACAATATAACACCGAACAAAACTATGGTACTACTCATACAGAATACATACCTACTCCTATATCCAGACATCAAAATAATAGTGATATAATATATAACAATAATTCCAGTATTCAATTACCGGACTATGAAAACTAAATTTTTTATAATACTTTCGCTTTTTATCATACTGTACTGTAGGTACATTTGTGATCATAGATAGCTGATTATAAAAATAAACAATTACCAAATAAATCAAGACTTTTATTTTAATATTAGTAAATGCTCCGTGGTGTCACACACAGCTCAAAAATTTGTTAGGTTATTCTGCTAAACTGTTTCAACCGAAGTGGTTAAGTTTAGTATGTGTCAGGATGGCTGACCAAAATGGAATATTGAAATATAACTAAACGAATTGGGTAGTATCTATTTTATATCATTTGGTCGACATCTAGTACCTATGCGGTTTCAAAGAAATCAATAGACAAAGATGGTCAGCCATACTGACGTCAGGTTGGCTGACCACTTTAATTTATTCCAAAACCAGTAGGTCCTACCAACTTTTTACTATCGAAAATATTTTGTACCTTGACATGCAAAAATAACAAAATGTTCCGTAGCTTTGTTTAATTATTATTTAAGTATGTATGAAACGCCTGGAAAAAGTTTAATCGTTTGCATACAGAAGTGTAATTGCTCAGAAAATATTTGAAGGGCTTAAATTATCATGAAATTTTCTTTATTTACTAGGTACCTACTGTAACGTTGTAAACGTTAACATTTAATTATTTTTAAATTTTTTATAAACATAGCTTAGTTTTCAAATAACATTACACACTAAATTAGCATAGCTTTGGAATATAAAATATGTATCTCCTAGCCGAAATAAAATGTACACCCGCAGTTCTAACATTAGAATGGCGGGTGTACATATTTTATTATATATATATTTATCGAGAGAGGTACTCTAGATTTCGTTTTTGGTACAGTGAGGTACATCGATAGTACCATCTTTCTGAAGAAAAGTTCAATTCCGTGATATACACCCGCGGTCCCAACGTACATGTGTTAAAGGCACCAAATGGTATAAAATAGGTACTACCCAATGCGTTTAGTTATATTTAAATATTCCGTTTTGGTCAGCCATCCTGACACATACTTCGTTGCCTAATTCTATGCCTCATCGCATGTAATGTAATATGCACTAACCTTAAACATACAGACAATCTCTCTGTAACAGGTATAGGCGATCGAAAATTAGTTTTGATTTTCTTTATATGCGATTTTAGCAAATCACTTAACTTTTCAAATTTTTCATAGTCCATTCTGTAATAATCATAGAATTTTCGGATGTCGTATCTCAAATCATTAAATAAGTTGCTGAATTCACCATTTCTAGATCTTGTTTTCCATAAATTATGCACCCAGAATTGTCTGTTCGTCAAATTAGCAGTTCTTATTTGTCTCTCTTCATCTTCAGCTAGAAGTGCTATTAACACTAAATCCCAGTCAACCATAACGACACAACAAAATGTTCTTTAGCGACACAACCAACTTCGAATACGCGCGGAGCAAAACTAAGCCAGAGTTTCAGCAGGATGCGGAACGCCGCGGGATGCCGCAGCACGCAGCGGCATGCCATTGCACGCCGCGGGATGCCATTGCATGCCGCGAGATGCTCTGCCGTGCCATGCCGTGCCGTGCCGGCAGTGGGCGCCGGCCATAAAAGAGCTTAGAATCGGACATGACAAAATGCCAGTGGGTAAAAAAGGAGACACTTCTAGAAATACCTGTGAAGAAATATGGTTTAAATGGTGCACATCATGTACTACTTGAAGGATGTACATTTCCTCCAGAGAAAAGATCTTCTATGGCCCAGAGCATGGGACCAATGACTGCACTTTTATGTATGTTGAGGTCTGAAGGAATGTATAGAGATAAATGGGCTAATGCAGTGAAAATAGCTTTCAATCATCTAGAAATAATAGATGATATAATTGAAATAACTAAAGGCCAAAGGAAAGCAGCAGATATAAGCACAATGATAGGGCTTCTTGCTGAAATAAGTTTAATTTCAACTACAAGACAAGCTACAAGAATTTTCTTCCCAATAGCTAGCTATGTTTCATTATGCTTATTACACAAACAAGCTCAAGAATAAAGAGTTTCTGGATTTCTTTAGCACTACTGGTTCAGGTGCTTTTTATACTTACATTTTGTAAGTATATAGCACATGGGCAGCCATGGACTATGACGGGCTCAATGAAAGATTGAGGTAATTCCAAGAACAAATCCAATGTGCCCGCGGTCAGCGATGTCGATTGACCCTCGCCCCTTTACACATTTTAGCTGCTTTAAGCACGGCCGTATTTATAGTCTCTAACTGTCCGCACCTATTCTCTCAATTATCGTATTAGTGGCTTAACTCGCTGGGGTGAGTTTCTATTTTAAAACGCTAATCTGGCTGCTCTGCGCTCTGTAGTTGCTGTTCCATGTTTCTAAACATTTACGGGGACCTACAGTGCTTGAAGACAGCCCTACGATGGTCTCTGGGGTTCCAGGTTCTAAGTCGCACTTCCAAGACTTGCTGCTACGTCTGCGCTTGGGAGTCTCCGCTGCAAGCTCCCTTACAACTGCCATCGGGGTCGGCGCATGCGGTCAGGCTAGTGACCGTGCGCGTGGTGCTGGCACGCGGCGTCCACGAGGAAGACCTGAACTCCGGAGGACCGCGTTAAGGCCAGTTCTTCATGTCCCCTGTTACTTTATTCTAAAACCAGTGTATGGCGGTTGGGAAATATAAGGATCCAGAACCCATAGCCCTTTTATTCATAACCCTACACCGTACGCCACCACTATCCGCATAACGCGACAGTAGAAAAAAAAAGAAAATGGGTGTTGTTTCCGCAAAAAGCATTGAAAATGAAAGTGGTGATGTGAGCAACACGGAAGAAACTACTGATCTTGGATATAATAAATTTGACACAGAAAATGAATACGAAAACAAACTGATGAACGAAACCCTAATTGCGTGTTATTAAAATCTAACCTCAAATTATTACTATTCGTGATGAGAGCAACCGCTTTGTTGCATCGTGCTGCAGTCTGCCCAAGAGAAGTAATCAACAGGTAACTATGCTGCTTATGGTAACAGGTAAGAAAGACTGAAATTGCATTAAGAGAATGAAGTTGCAGTATAGTTCCTAATGGAAAGCTGTATTTTGCCACGTATAGGAAAAAAGGTGAAAGTACAATAAACGCATGGCGTAAAGATTTTTGAAAATGTATTTGCCTATTCTTTATACTTGATTTACCAATTATCTTCAAAGCTTTAGCTAATAGCTAAGCGGGTCTATTTACTATAAAGAATACGTCTAATGAAATCAGCTGACTAATCGTGCGGACGAGGCATAACATCGTATTCATTTCTCTTGTTGAATTCAATATAGTGATTTTAGAATGTGTGATATTTCTTATTAACAGAACATTATCTATTATTTGCTAAGAAAATCGCATTCCATTAACTGGCACGAAGAAAATGTATGAACGTTGCAATATTTAAATGTATAAAAATGTACAATTCTAGTAATGCTTGATTATTGTTTGAGAAATTATTTCGCTCAGTTTTAAAAGAATTTGCGACGACAATAGAAAATAAATCATTAAATAATATTCCAAACAAATGTCTGTCTGTCCTATATAATTGTACCGCGACGTCAGGACATAACGTATCTCTAATGTCAGTATTAGAAGCAACTTGTTAGTTAATAATCAGACGCTAATAAATACGATAACTTGTAAGACTTATCGTAATAAATATATCTCCGTCTGCATTACTTTGATTTGGCTCCACAATAAACAATAAAGAAGTCCATAACCACAGCCAAACACCACAGCACAATAATTAATCTGTTACCGCTAAATACCTCTTTCCCTACATTTAGTCCCGTCCTCGCACGACTTAAATCACCGCACGGCAGATCGCCGCGAGGGCGACACTCGACTTCTGAAAAGACGTTGGGGACGGACACGCTACGCTCGCTCACTAATTAACAATAATTCGTTTCACCAGTGTTTAGTGACAAGTGTTGTAGAAAAACAGACACTGCCTGCGATCCCCTATACCCGGGACAGTAACCCAGGCAAGCGTCCTTAAAATATAGTTCTTCACCGCCGCAATTTTTCCTTTACCGCAATGACCCATCCCCTTTAGTCCACTTTCCATATTATATCCATCCCGTTTCCTTCCAGGATCCCGTGCCGCTTCGCAACTCTTCTCGTTACCTGTTTATTATATAAAATGTAATCTATTCCAGGTCCAATGAGTTAAATGGGCGATAAACCAATTAAAAATACAATGGAAAACGATGAAAATAAACGTCACAAAAAGTGAAGTGGCTTTAGCAGCCAATATAAACCAGACACCCATAAGCAATTTTGATACCTTTAATTAGCACGATCGATTTGCCTAATTTCTTTAAAGAGACCCACATGGAGTGGCAAATGTTTATTTTAGTTTATTAAATGCTTAACCGTTATTAAGAAGAAATATTCAAGCTTAAGAAGCTTGAATAGTGAGATAGGTACTACCGTTGTCAGGCATTTTACCTCTCTTTCTACCCAAATATCTGTCTCCTTCCTTTTCCTCCCTTTTGGCGGGAGACTCTAGTCAATCAGAGACTCTTTGATCATTGGCATTTAGTTTTTCGTCTAGTAAACTTGTGCAAGGCATTTTTTAAAACTTAGTTTTAATTTTCAAAATTCAGTGCATAATTGGTTTTTTGGGTTCCCAATGAAAAAAACGAACACAAAAGTGGTTTTTATATTTATAGTTCACTCTTGCCTGTCATTTCTAACTACTGGGTCAAATCAGATGAAATTTGGGGGCAAAATAGAAAATAAAAAAGTTTTCGTAGATAAAATGGCATTTTTATAATAAGATAATAATATCTTTTTTTTACTTGTTTTGGTATTTTTTGAATCCAACATCAAGTCCAAGAACAAGAAGTCCAATATATGCAGGATCCTCAATATCATAAAATAATCAGAATATGTACACGGTTAAATTTCTAATTTCAGATTCAACATGAACACTCCACCACAATGCCGCACTCCGGACATAGAATTCTTCGAGGCCTCGCCAGGAGGTACATTGAGGGTCATTGCGGACCTCTTTATTTTTCCATTCATTTTATACCGTACACACAATACAATATTCATTTTTTTCTTATTTTACTGTATATTTAATAATTTTTACAATTTACTATATCCACGCATTCTTATCAGTATATAGAAGCTTTTGTACTTCAATGTTCTTTTTAGGCGAGGCCGTCTACCTCTGGAGCCCAGAGGTGCCGTCGCTCCCTGCCTCTGAAGGATGTAGACATTGGAGGAAGAGGAGGAAGAGGAGGTGTGTGACATTCACAAAGAGCGCGCAATATTACGCAGACTTCGTGAATGTTCTCCAGTAAATAGCGATGATAGTGATTTTGATTATGATGGTGATGTTTCTCTGGCAAGTGAAATGAATGAAGGTATTATGGAGGTAGACGCTGTTGCTCCATTGACAGATTCGCGTTTCGTCTGGTCGGACGATTATACGAATATATAGGGAAACGTTTTTACAGAATCCCGGCCCAACTTTTTCTTGCCAAGATCCAAGTGAAGTATTTACAAAAATATGGACTAATAGATACGCATGGCAACAGATCCGTACATTGGTACAGGTATTCCAAAATATTTGGATTTGGGTCGAAGTCACAATTAGAGAGCCGATTATTTTCGTTGCTAATCTAATGTTTTCTGTATTCTTTTTATTAAATTTTATATCCGACCAGTCTGTTTTTGGTATAGACTTGTGTATGGTTAGTTTTTCTCCCTTGTACCTATATCTCCCTCAGAAAGAGCACGCAATAGGCTGCGGTCATTTTGATCGCTGTAACGCCCATTGTCGCATGCGCCTAAATTTTACTTTTCGCATCATACGTGTATTATATTACTTTCATGTGAACGCTTTATGATACCGGCGAACTAACATTAATCCTGGCGGGCCCGACCAGCAACATCCTAATGACATGTTGTTAACCCTGCATATCCAAGTAGGTTGGCCTCCCAGGTTCTTTATACCCAGAGTTCTTTCGTGGACTCTCCGGTGTTATGTTAATTTATATTATACCTTCATTTTGCATATAAATATAACCGTTCTCGTTGAAGTTGAGCGTGGTTGAGGTTCAAATAAGTCATGTTTTAACTCCTATAAATAATTAATTGTTCCAATTTCAATGACTTATTAATTTGTTAATTATTTATAGTTAATATTTACTTTTATATTTATTTAATACACCGTAAATATTCAAATGCAAGTTTTATTAATGTATTATTTTAATCGCGACTATAATGTACATTTTTTCCAGTTTAAATTGATTTCTCAACATCATTAGTTTAAGATACAAGAAGCAAAAATGATGTCGATTTTAAAAAATACAACAAAGGTTAAAATTAACCTACAACATTTGGCATTCATATTTCGTAAACATTGTGAAAGTTTAGTTAGTGACTGTTCCGTACAAATAGCATAAACTACTTTTTATCTTTAGTTTTTTTTTCATTTTCAATATGAAATATATAAAGTAGCTCGCTATACTAGACAAGCGCCATCTAGCGCGCAAACTCAGTTGCTTCTGATCTCTCGAGGTAAGTGCGTCTTGGCGGACGTGTACGCATTTACATCAAACAATATTCAATACAGCACAAAGCTTAAAATTACCAAACGCTTTTGGACATAACTATATAATAAAGGGGATCCCGAGGAAGATTAATCTGGAATAAAGGTGAGATACAATTTATCTTTCTTTAAAAGATTGGTTACTCCATTTCCCATACAGTGACAATGATTGTTGTTTAGAAAGTTATAGATGTTGATCCCATACCTAGAAGGGTGGTCTTTACCCAATAATCGCGATACCATTTACCAGCATTCAGGAATAATCGACCACCTGCATCGCTCACACGATGGTCGCTGGAATCATCGCAAAGAATCAGTCCCCAACTCGGCTCCTACGAGGCAATACCTGATGGTAGTTAGATTATAGTTGGTGAAAGTCAGTTAATAAATTTAAATACAAAGTTTTTTTTTAAACTTGGGAGAAATTATAACTTCGACTAGATATACCTTTCGCACTAACATACCATAAACAACACTAATAACAAATTTGCAATTTTTTTTACAAAACTGCTTGTATAAAAATTATTCAATGACTGTTCAATGAACATTAATATAGATTTATTTAGATAATATATTTTGTAGTTTAAAATTATCTCTGTGAACAATGGTATCTGTGTTTAATTATTTAATTATTGTATTTTTGCTTGTCTGTGTCTTCTTTGTCCTTTATTATTGTATCAATTAATGTTGTAAATCAAATCTTTATATTTAAATGAGTCAATCTTGTATTTATATATATATTTTCCGAATCTCTGAAACGGCTCAAACGATTTTCCTGAAATTCAAAATGTAGGAAGATTTGGGGGAGAAAAATTGATCTAGCTAGGTTTTATGTGAAAAAAATATTGTGTTATCCCTGTTTTTGGGCATTAAAAAACACTAACATTTATATTGAATTGAATTTTCGCCAGTAACTGTCAAGTCGACGTAGCTTATTTGGGTGACGAGCAGACTTGAGAAATGTGAATGCCAAGGATCGATCCCCAACTAAATAATTGTTGTTTTTTTAAGTTTTTTTTTTTGCAAAAAATTACCCAGCGAAGCTCGGTCACCCAGATATTATAAGATAAAACACGCTATAGTGTTGTTTCAATAAGTTTAATAAGCAGTTCTATAATACTGCAACAATGACTTTTATTGTTATATTAATAATATTTTAATAATTATACAAGCTTAAGTATAGATTTCATAAATGTCACAAAAGATATGCACACATATATAGAGTGCCGCCGTATGGTATCCGGCAGGATAGGATAGACCACCCTCCTTACTGGCCGAGGTGTCGTAAGAGGCGACTGAGGTATGTTGGTCGCTAGAACAGCAATATTCCGTTCGTCCACCACGGGTGTCCCGAAATTAGCCGAAAACATCCCCAAAGAGATTCACAATGTTTGTAAATATTTTGTAACAGACCAACAGATTGAAAACATAATGACGATGTAACTATTTTAAGAAGGTTCAAGAACGAGTTGCAAATGCCACTGGAATTTCAAGACGAACTTTCAACAATATAGCTACTTATACTAATATAACTTTTAATAATAAATATTAATATTTGAATCTAGTATAAGAGTCAGGGTTAATAAGTGGACCTTCGGACCTTTCGGACCTGAAGACTTCCTTAGGGAATCTGATTTTGTGAATACTGCAACAAATCCTGCTAAGGGCAACTCGAGCCAAGGTCGAATATAATGGATCTAAGTAATAACCAATCCTTCGGCTCAAGTCCCCACACGCGGTGGCGTCTACAAGACTATGACGACCCCAACAACATTGACGTTTAGTCCACGGCCGGCCCGACATGCCTATGAATGGCTGCAATTCGGATGTCAAAATGTCTCTCCCGGCCAATATGGCGCGGGTGGTCATTGATTGGGGTGTGATTAGGTTTAGAGAAAATTATGAGTACACCTGTACCTGAAGGGTATGATGTTTGTGAAGCATTCTGGTGGTGATCCTCTCAAGTAAATATCCCGTGGGAGAACAAGTTTCCATTGTTGTGCTCCAATATTATCAATATACGATCAACAACGAGATGCAACAAGAAAGACAGCGATGGCTGTTATGCAAAAATTAGCACCGATATAGTCAACTTCATTAAGTTTATACAATAATGATATAATCAATAATACGAATCGGAACAATGTGAAATAAAAGCTGGTAATATACCTCTAGGTGTTGGGCCTTTGAATAATTGTGTTGCGTGGTACGAAAAATATTTTAAAAGATTAATAGTGGTCTGCTTGTCCGAAAAATTTTTCAGTACATATATTGAACTGCAATAAATTGAACTGCATCACATGATGCAGTGCAGATTTTTTAATATAAATTACCACTCCATCTTGTATCAAATTTATCTAATAATGATATAATTAATTAAGAATACGAATCGGAACAATGTGAAATAAAAGCACCATTTATGACGTTCTTACATTCAACTTATGATAGGACTACAACAGATATAGCTAACGCCATGACAGCAGGGGATAGTAAAGTTGGTAGTGGTTCTTTCATTTTTGACACGAGAATGCTAACACAAGACGAAGTTGTCATCCCAATTCTGGGAGCATATTTGAAAATTACTTTCAAAGATAATATAAAATATGTCAATATGAGTTTCAAAGGTGATGCAGCATGGTCATATACACGTCGATTAGACACTTACCTTGGTTTATTGAACCATCCTGTTATTAAAGATTCAAATGGTCAACATTACTTTGTAAATATTACTTCAATTAGAAATTCAAATGTCTTTTTCAAAATAATTAGTAATGGTTCAAAAAATGTTTTACCTGGAGAGATCACACACAGATTGTGGTTTGATAATCATGACAACGTTTTGATTCAAACATATGATTGGTTGGCTGAAGGTTATGATAATAACAAAAATCATATGCGTTTAGTAAGGTTCGAAGCACCACGTAAATTAGTTAATGATATATGTATATTATATTATATGCTTATGGTTTAGACCATAATAAATTTCCAGTTAATAATATGTATATTCCAAGCAGCAAAATCTTTCGCAACGAGAGTAGTAGGGACGAAAGCAGTGTCACAAGCGGCTTATGATCTTCCACCTAAAGAGTCACAATTGGCAAGCGCAATATTTTTGAAAGCGTTTGTTGACAGATTCGGTATAACTAGAGCTACTTCAGAAGTTACTACAGAAATTTTTAAATTGAGGGAAACCAAAGGAATAAATTTCTCCGCAATGTTTCATAAATTATGGTTAAAATTTGTCACACCAAAAACCACAATTTGAAAAAGCTGGTATTATACCTCTTGAAAGTGTTGGGCCTTTGAATGATGGTGTTGCGTGGTACGAAAAATATTTTAAAAGATTAATACGAGTGGTCTGCTTGTCCGAAAAATTTTTCAGTTTATATATGTGATGCAGTTCAATTGATTGACATTACTACAATAATAGAAAGTGACTAATAGAAATGTGAATAAGAGAAAGACAAAAAAGTCTGTTTTCAAACCAAGTTCTCGCGTCTCGTTCTAATGTCAGATTACAATGGAAAGCCTCCCAGGGCCAAGTGGTGTGAAGCAGCTCATAGCCATGTACTCTTTTGTGCCCTCGCCGGGAGGTAAATGGGTAGAGGATAGCGACCCCTCGGTTTTTGAGATGAGACCCGGTGGGATCACGACTGTAAGTACTTTTTAAATATACCTAGATGTGTGTATATTACGTGAGGTGTAAAACTTTTGTATTAAAATGTTCTTTAATGTTCCTTCTAGTCTCGGGAACCATCGACCCGAGCTGTCGGCCTCAACGTCGTCGCAGGGGAGAGAGCTGCGAAGAAGTTCCGTCGTTACCTCCATCTAACTCACATAAGTCTTATGATGAACCACAACAGTAACACGAGAGCCTTTGGTGAGAGTGGTCGTGAAGTGACATGTTACTTGTTAGTGCGTGTTTGAGCCTGTGCTACATTCATACAACATTAGTTTATAAACACTACAATTAATACCAAAGATATGTTTAAATCTAAAAATATATGGATTTGGTTTAATCAGTTTCATTGACTAAATATTTTTTTTTTTACAAGAGATATGACATTCAAACTACCAACTTAACTGACAAGGATGTTTCAACATTTCAACACAGACGACTAGATAACACCATGTCCGTCGTATTATAATAGTAACAATGCTCTATACTGGTGTTGTAAAAAATAATAATCCACGTCGGATATTAACATCGCCCGTGGGAACAGTTATTAAACGTCGGTGTAACTAGATCAGAGTATGCCGTCGCCGTGCGTAAATTCTTGAGACTGAAGCGTCATAACCGGGACTCCGGTCGGGGTATTTGAAGACAGGGTGGATCTTGCACACATTCTGATTATCATAATCTTGTTTCATTGTTCAAAACATCATTAATTGATATTAATACAGGTTAATCTGAACGCTAACTGTGCCAATGATAGTGATAAAATGTAGGAAAATCTTTCAGGCGGTATTTATTGTCAATCACTTAATGCTTAGAGTTCAATTCAGAGATTTTTTGTTTGTCAAATAAGTTGTTCCCGCGCGCCCAACATATACCACATGTGCCTTTTTAATAAAATTGTAAAAGTACATTATTGTCTAATAAAATTGAATAATTTGATTCTTAAACAGAACATACTGTATAATTTATATTTGTTATGTGGTAAATGTTATAGAAAAGACTTTTCCAGTAAAAGGTTTGTAACATACATACATATATACCGATGTAATTAGACAACTTGAAAACTGTTTCCTGATTTTGTTGCCGTCATAATAACAGATTTAGAGCTTTTTCCACTATATTGAAGCGTGGAGTGCAGCAAATTAGTAGCGTTTTGCTCCATACGAAACTAATGCTATCATTGTGAAGAGAAATAATAGTACACCCACACTCTAGGATGCGAGGAATCGATGTTAAAATAGACAAAGTTGATGTGCTGAGTGTATCCGTGTTTCCATCGACGGCAAATATATTTATTGCACACGTCACGAACGTCTGTAATAAGCTTTTTACATTTAGATTTACAGTGAGCCGCTACTGTAGACTCCAGCTTTAATCTGAGCGAAAATAACTAAATTTCTTTCAACGGGGAGATGCCCAAAATGTAATTTACAAGTCTGTAGGTGTCGTATAATTGCATTGTAGGATTGCGGGAAATATTGTCAACGCAGTTGTAATGTTATAAAAATGTTAACCTCGTTTCAGCCAGTCAGTAACAGCTAACCGCCGACCAGAGCGGTCAATAAATAATACTTAAGGAAACACGCATTTCATTTGGGGCCACCAACTCAAACTCATACCACCTTTTTAGTTAGACTCAACTCTTAAAGTCTATCGCACGGTCTCTCTTAAGTCAGCACTTCGATCTTCGTGCTCGTGTGATGGCCTCACTGTGCGGAGAGATAGGGATTTCTAACAAATAGCCTCTATACGAGTAGCAACCCCAGTTGCCAAAGAATACATTGGTTATTTAACGCAGTCAGTAATTCGGAGACTTAGGATTCTATTACCAGTGTATTTAATGTCGGAGCTCACCGTCAGGGGACTCTCCTACCTAAATGTGATTACCTACCCTAACAGCAGCTGTGCTTAACAATAAAATCACAGATGATGAAAGCAGTAACACAAAAGATAACCAAGTAAAATATCGCCTCATATGAAAATATACTAAATAAGTGTATAAATAGCTGGGATGAAATTTATTTAGACTTAGACAACGGTAATAACGTCTTCAACTTAAATTGATTTCCTTCCCGATTAATTTCCTATCAAACAGATTCCAATTCTGTAAAACAAAAGTTCATGTAAGAACAAGCCTTATGATGACAGTGACGATTCCTTCATCCATGAGAATAATGATATCGTACAAAATAAACAGCTAATATGGAACTTTACCGCCACGTCAGAGAAACTTCTTCTGGTCTATCGTCACGCCCATACACGTCTAGTACGTCACTTGATTCTGATAATTTAATATCTTCTAAACAAACTGCTCATCATTGTCAGAAATTTTCAAAGGAAAAAAGAAGAACTGAATTTTGTGATTGAAGAGCCTGATAACGACCAAAGTTTGGATCCTGAAAATGAATCTCTGCCTCAGGTATCGCGTAGTTATCTCTTAAGAGACAAGATACAATCTAGCTGCGCTCATCAACCTATCAATAGTTCACCCACTTTTACCAAAAAAAACGATTTCGAGCGATTTTCCGACGATTTAACGTTAACTATGACAACCTGTCAAATGCAGTCAGCTACGCACAAAGCTGCAACGGTTAACTTGTAATCATCAATCAATTTGTAATTACTTTTGTTGAAAAGATTACCCGCGCATTCCTGTTTCATTTCATATCTTCCCACGTACGTCCAAGACCTGCGGGCTAAAATGAAAGCTCATGGAACACGCCCATTCGCAACACTCGCAACTGAGCAAAATTATAAAATTTTCTTAAAATGCGCGATGTTTATTTGCGAGGCCAAGGTAGCATATGCGCAAATGCGCTGTCAACAGATGCCACCGCTTCCACTTACATCACTGGAACGGTTCACGGAGAATTAGCTCCGCGCTTCCACCTCCATTTCCAAGCGTTTACCATACCCGCTTGTGATTTGAAATTTTGAAGCTAAGGACAACCTGTTGTTCCAGTTGGACTTGGCTGTTACACTCGGTGCATGCCGCGTTCCAACCGACGTCGACACTGTGTTAGTAACTATCGCACGAGAACTTGATGAACTACCTGGTATAGACTGGGTGCACGGAGAGGCCAATTCCTC
This sequence comes from Morpho achilles, assembly GCA_947086495.1. Classification (NCBI taxonomy): domain Eukaryota; kingdom Metazoa; phylum Arthropoda; class Insecta; order Lepidoptera; family Nymphalidae; genus Morpho; species Morpho achilles. The sequence goes on along the minus strand of CAMTZB010000023.1, from coordinate 10,261,765 downwards.
TGCCCCGCCCCGCTGCAGAAGCACCACTACGGATACAGACAGTATCAGTAGCGCCAGAAACTCTTAAGACTTCTGGAATGAAGCGGTCCCCACCCTCCGTGAACGCAAAATATTTCTATCACTTTATATTGATTATAAAGTGATTGAACTATATTTTTACATTAAAGTTACGATTGAAAGTACGAATAAATGTATATATCATTGTAAATGTTTTTTTTTCGTTACAAAAGAAATAACCATATCTCTCAAAAAGAAATAATCAATTCTCAAGATTTATAAAAAACCGAGATACGTACAAATATTTCTATAATAAAGTCATTGGAAGGTGTGGAATACAATGCACAAAAACAACAAGTACCCGTTTCATGGTACGGGTGTTCAAGGCCTTGAAGAGCGAGATCCTCAGAGTAGGATTCAGTTTTGTCGTTTTCTTCTCAACTCAGACATTGAAGATGCATGGTTCCTGAAGTCAATCTTGTGGACAGATGAAAGTAAATTTTCAAGGGAAGGCATTATTAATTTCCATAACCTTCATCTATGGGCTGAAAAACATAATAATCCACATTGGAAAACGCAAAAATCATTCCTAAAGAAATTCTCGGTCAATGTGTGGGCCGGAGTTATTGGCAAAATTTTGATTGGGCCTCATTTCTTACCAGATAATTTAAATGGAAATAATTATTTAGAATTCCTGGAAAATGATCTTCCAGAGCTTGTAGAGGAGTCTGGGGCCTTGATATTCGTTAGCGACCGAGAGCTCATTTTTCAACAAGATGGTTGTCCAGCGCATTGGACATTAAATGTACGGGAGCACTTAAACAATTGTTTCCCCAATAGCTGGATCGGCAGAGATGGGCCCATCCCTTGGCCCGCCCGTTCACCTGACCTGACTCCGCTTGACTTTTACGTGTGGGGTCGGGCTAAAGAGCTAGTATACACAAATGTGGAAATAAACACAAAAGAAGAATTAATTGACAGAATTAATTCAGCGTTCGCGACGATGAAAGTGGAAATGAAGTTAAAGATAACGACAACAGAAGTGAGAAGTCGGGCCCGTGCTTGTGTTAGAAACCGCGGCGGACATTTTGAACACGAAAAATAAATGACTTTCATTAAAATTTTGTTTAAATTACTTCGCCTATAAATTTAAATTTTCTCTCGCAATTTAGTTTGTAGATCTTAATTTCAATAATTTGCGGGCTATCCGCATGCATAGTTGATACCTCAAAATAAAGAACAATGACCAGGCATATTTAATAAAATGTTTGAACTAAAAAAGCACAATCTATTTTTTTTTAAATGCCATCAAAAATCAGCTTTCTCTGATCTTAAAAGAAATGATTGACTTCAAATATCTGTAAAAAAAATATCTCTTAACACAGATACCTTAATCATGTTTTATTACACTGTTTACACATTAGTTTAATAAAATATAATAAAAAATAATTGACTTTGGCTTCAAAATGGCCGATTATTAGCAAATAATGACATAACTTCGGATTTTTCTTCAAAAATCTTTAAAATTTTATAAAAAAAAAACAGTCGCACTTCGCCTAACATAAGTTCAGTTTAAATGGTTCTAAATAGTCTATACTAGCTCCTGTTTGCAGCTTTGCATCGACCTTCCAAACACCCTGTATTATTATATGCTTATGGTTTAGACCATAATAAATTTCCAGTTAATAATATGTATATTCCAAGCAGCAAAATCTTTCGCAACGAGAGTAGTAGGGACGAAAGCAGTGTCACAAGCGGCTTATGATCTTCCACCTAAAGAGTCACAATTGGCAAGCGCAATATTTTTGAAAGCGTTTGTTGACAGATTCGGTATAACTAGAGCTACTTCAGAAGTTACTACAGAAATTTTTAAATTGAGGGAAACCAAAGGAATAAATTTCTCCGCAATGTTTCATAAATTATGGTTAAAATTTATTATGGTTAATAATTTTATAAGCGCCGTTTAAACAAGGTTTCCACCACCTACACCGCGTTCAAAGATAGAAACGATCAATGGTAGCCGTGAGTCACCATTCACAACGGAATACTAATGTAAAACAACGAACTCTCTTTATAGCAACATTGGTCCTGCACTCCACAGTTATGGAACTAGGGATCATCAGGAATTCATTTTAGGAATTATAAAGAGTAATTAATAGGAAAAGCAGCAATAATTGCAATTGAATTGGTCGCCTAAGCTAGAAACAGTGTATACGATCCAAAGCTTTGGTCTGAGTATAGGAGTTAGGAACTGGCTATTTGCTCCAATATAGTCTGTATATTAATTAGTAAATCAGTAGGCTTACTTTCAGAAACCTCCCAGGGGTTCACAAGTGATACCGCTAAGCTTGTCTGGGATCTCTTTAATAAATGCACTTTAATTCAGATTTCTTTCAGATTTTTGCTAGATAATTCATTCAATTCAGATAATTGTTGGTTTTTGCAATCCCACCCCCTGCGTCCTTTACTTCCTTTCAGCCCATCTACCGTATCTACCATTCGCCCCTACAGTCTTTAACGCACCGCACGGACATAAAATTCTCTGTTCTGTTCTGTCACCGCACGCGCTCCTATACTACTTTAATGAATCACGGGCACCTTATTCGCCCTTGATTAACACTTGATGCATCGCGCTCTCATTTTTAATAACCTTTTAATCCGACGTTTTTAACATGAAAGCGGAAGGGAGAGGCCCTTCCGCTTTCATGTTAGTGCCATACTGTGGGCTGATCATCGCATCAACATCCCGAAGCCTGGAGTGAAATCAGCAGCCTTCAGATCGGCAAGTGGTATTGTGCGCCACGCATATTTTCTATAATTACAACCCCCCCCTGGTCGGAGGCATACGCGCCACGGCAATAAATTTACATATAGGAACGACCGATAATTCTAACCCAATGATATTCGTTGAAATCCATAATGCATAAAGAATAGTTAAACAAGAATGAAATTTTGCAGATACCATGACACTATGAATAATGCCATTATAGCAAACAATGATACGATTGATAAGATGACTAATTTAACCCAATTTGAAGTACTTTTTGTTCGTACGAATATCAGAAGTACGTTTGATGTTCACTTCATTCGACATTATATACAAATGCTAAAGAATACAAACCAAAAAAAACAATAATCTTTTGAAAATTTATCTACATCAACATCATCTTTTGAAAAGGGAGTTGAAATTTACAATAAAATGATCAATAACAGACTGTTACGTAGAAATCACTGTCTCTGGCCGTCGTAGACCCTACACAGCTAACCCAATCCAAACGATTTATGATAATCCGTGTTTTATGCCACTTAAAAAACCACAAAGGTACATTCATTGTCCAGATTTCGCGAAACATTCGATCAACTATTTCACCAGTTTCTGCACGAATACTAAATAAGTTTCATACTAAATGATGGAGTCGATAGCGTGCGCCATAATAGTAATAAATTTTGCATAAAAGTGGAGAACACAGCTAACTTAACCCTTCTTAAGGGCGTAATGTTAACATTTTGGAAATCACAATTGCTGATAATCTATTAATTTTTGTGGAAAATAGTTTTTTTATTACAAATAGTACAAACATTTCTAATCTTGTATGAACAAAAGGGTAAACCATTAATAATACAAGAGTCTAATCATCAATCTAAACGATTCACGTTAAACGACAAAGGTACATTCATTGTCCAAGTTTCTAGTAAGAGGGCTATAACATTTGGCCAATTTCTACACAAACACTAAATAACTTACGAAGTTAATAGAGTCGAAAGCGTGGGCCGTAATAAAGTTACGGTTGATTTAACACCTGCCAATGGCTTCATGACTAAATCCTTATCAACTTCAACTAATATAAAGCAATAAAATCCCCACAAAAACTTTAATAGGATGGGTAAGTAGAGTCCCAGTAGAATGGTCAATGGAGGAATTTGTCGAATCTCTGGAGCTTCCTTCCGCTCGTGGCGGAGACTAAATAGGAAGGTAACTAGCGACGGTATAACTTTCTGGGCGCCCTCAGTCAATAGTGAGCCAACAATCTACAAACAGATGTCTTACGACAAAACATCATCTCAGTTTCTTTCCGTTCGTCAAAAACTGTCTTCCCTCCGTGAAAACGAGAGGTCGTTCTCATACTTCTACAGGATAAAAAGAAAAATGTATACCTAATACTAACTGCAGATTTTGATTAACAACATACACAATAAAATTGCGTGTTTTACCAAAATTATGGCCCGTAAGGATTCATTAAAAGGTATCGAGTTGATACACAGACACGCCTTATAATTAAAAGCCTCTAAAGCGCATTAGATTAGCTATCACAAGAAAGGGAGGCGAACGAAATTGAAATAATAAAAGATGTAAATAAGAACATCGAGTACAACAATCAGCTCGGCGAGCCCGACAACGATATCCTCACACCCAGCTTTCATAGACCATTGGAGCATTCAGCCAGTGCAGTGATTAACACGGAAAGACTCGCATCACAGATGTTTGGTAAAGTTATTGCCAGAACGTTGACTATTCGCTCCGCTAAGCCACCAAGCGTGAACAATTAAGAAGTGTGGATGCTAAACCAACCAAGGTTGTCGCGTGGCGAGTGTGTGTAGTGCTTTGCCTGCTTCATACACTTAGCTCACACAGATTGAAAATTTGTCAAGAGTAATACAAACGGTCACTGACCATCATCCTTCCATGGGCGGCTTAATCTATAGTGCAGGGTTAGCAAACGGGCGCCGCCATCTCAGGGGGCGCCGCGGCGCTCCCTTTAAATTATTAAGTATTATAAAAAATCACGCGGCCAAAACAACCCTTAAATCCAAGTTTTACTAACAAAATACAATATTTTAAACTTATCAAAGATAAGGGACTTATAAATCCTAGTTCATTGTTACGAACATGAAAAAGCCGTCCTTCAAGCCTAGCTTATTATGCTCAATTCTAAATTTCATTAACGCTAATTGTCTGGAACCATCACGTTTTTAATTATTATAGAAATTATAGAGAAGTAGAACTTTTTCAAACAGTTATTTCACTAAAAGAGCTCTCGAATCGCGCCTCGCGGATCCAGTTTGCGAATAGCGATCGACAAAGAATTCAGAAGCGAAAGTAAAAGTGAAATAATGCAAACCGGGCTTCGTTATTAGACAACGGACTGCGTAGTGATTGTAAGTACGCAACGTTGTATGAGATAATAAAGTTTTTTTATCGAGTCACCAGGTATCCAGTCCACGAACCCCGTACGTAACAAAATGAAAAGGACAAGGTTCTAATGGCGCCGCGCAAAGAAAGCAAGCGCAGTTTCGGGCCAAGAAGAACCAACAGTTCCAAGCCGAATTAACAGCGACGTTACTTAAGCGTCTCAAAGTGACAGACCCTACCAATATATCTGCCATCAAATTACAGTCATCTATCGTGCCTGCACGTATTCCTATCTCCTTTCGCGTATTAAGGCGATCGGAACACGTCCTTTTGCAACAATCGCTACAAATGCTCAATGTTTATATGTGAGGCTAAGGTCGCGTTCGCGCAAATGCGTTGCCAACAAACGCCTCCTTTTCCTTTGCCATCGCTGGAAAGGTTCACCGAATTACAACTTCGCGTCCTCACCTCGATATCACAACGGCTACCATATCCGCTCGTAATCTACGTTGAAGCGATTGGGAACTCCGAGACTAACGGTCGACCAATGGTTCCAATTCTAGCCGGAACCTCGCTCGATGCGGCGTCTGTGCGGTATCTCACTCGCCTGTTGACCGCTGTGACTCTTGGAGCTTGTAGTCGACAACTACCAGTCGACAATGTGCTTGCCACAAGAGCACGAGAACTAGATGAACTACCTGGAATAGTCTGCGATAGTGGAGAGGCTTGAATTATAGCATAGCTTCAGAGGTGGAGTGCTGACCCTACCACAACAACTGGATTGAGCAATACTTTCAGAAAATACCACCGAATTCAACGGAACGAATGCCGGGAACGGTGGGAAACAGATTGAATCATTCTAATTCTAACATCGCGTTAGCTTAGACATTTTTTATTCAGTTAATTTTTATATTTTAATTTTGTATTTTTTTATTAAATTTAATAATAAAATTCTTCTTAAGTAAATTATGGTTTTTTTTGGGTCCTTCGGCTGTCTTTCATAACTCATGTTCCTCCGCCTGACGTTCGACCCGCCGGTCGACCGCAGCAAATACAGACAGTGTCAGTAGCGCCGGAAACACTAGAACTAGAACGGAGCTACTCCTACGAGGTGTTCGATCAAATAATTGCATCTTTATTGCAGATTTAAATAAATAACAAGGATGTACCTTGTTATTTATTTATATAGTGAAAATGTCATCAAAGACAGGATTTAAATTCTATTCTTATGAAAAGAGTACCAAAGTACATTATAGATTCTCATAATAAAATTCAAAAAAGTGTCAAAAATGGCCCAATCGCTGCTAAAAGCTGTTGATCGAGCGGCAACGAACTAACCATCACTCTCTGGATTCAGGAAGAGAACATTTACACGAGAATTTTTAACATATATACAAACAGGAAAAGCATCACACAGTTTCTCAGCAGAGAGCCTATTCAAATACAATTTCTACTCATACGATATAAAGAGAGGTGTAATAATTGATGTTATTACGACAATAAACGCCTCTCCAGCTTGGCTCCAAAACTCTGTTACCTTACCTTCCACCTCAGCTCGGTGTAAAGTGAACACAGGCTCTCTAAGCTGGGATGATTTTTCCCTGGTCGACGAAGCACCTTATCTTCGTTCAGGTCACTGAACACGAGTGAGACTACTGGCAGTGCCCATAGGGAGCCAAAAGGAACCGTGAGACTAAGCGATGAGGCAATTTCCGCGAAAAGAAAGGAGCAGAGTTTCGAGCGAGTCGTGACATATTTATTCGCGTGCAGCTGTTTCTCGGTCGTTCGTCGTTCGGACAATTTGTTCAGTTGTACCAAATCACCCAGCTATGGTGAAAATTAAATTGATGAATACGAATTTTGTTTGGCACCACCTCATTTTACATTTTGATTATTTCTTCATTTAAAAGAAATTACTATTTATTAACATTCCTTTTTATTTTAATACAGCGACCAGACATTAAAACGACTCATGAGCCCGTGATACGCACAGCGTATAATTATAATAATAGGAACACGAAGGCTGGGCTTATGAGCTCCAACCGTCGACGGCTACATGTCTAATTTCTTGTCAACTTCAAGTAATATAAAGCAATGAAATTCCCGAGAACACTATAATAGGATGGGTTCAGTTAAAAGAGTCCCAGTAGAATGGTCAATGGAGGAATTTGTTGAATCTCTGAAGCTTCCTTCCGCTCGTGACGGAGACTAAATAGGAAGGTAACTAGCGACGGTGCAACTTCCTGTGCGCCCTCAGTCGATAGTGAGCCAACAATCTACAAACACGTCTTAAGACGAAACATCATCTGTTTCTTTCCGTTCGTCAAAAACTGTCTTCCCTCTGTGAAAACGAGAGGTCGTTCTCACTTTTACAAGATATTAAGAAAAATGTAAACCTAATACTAACTGCAGATTTCGATAAACAACATACACAAAAAGTAAGCGCGTTTTACCAAAATTATTAAAAGATATAGAATTGAAACTCAGGCAAACTTCATAATTAAAAACCTCTAAAGAGCATTAGCTATTGCAAGAGAGGGAGGTGAATGAAATAGAAATAACAAAAATTATAAATAAGAACATCGAGTACCCGCCGTGAGGTCACCCGCCAACACAAAGGTTGCAAAATTACAACAAGCAGAAACCGGTGAATAAAGAACCGCCAAGAGGTAAAGCCGACCCCATACGTCTGTCCCAAGAGTACTTTGGGCGTCGGAAATGACAGATATGGTCGTACTTACAGGAACACTTTTTATCTCTGTTGAATGATGAATTTTAATTAATTATAATGTAAGGCCTTTTTAGTTCTTAAAAAGTATATTATGTTTTGTTATAGAATATTTTATATTAATTTAAAATTTCGTTTAGAATTACCAGTGACGTCTAATAAAATGTTGTAGAATTTCTTGCAGTTTTTCAATACTTAGGTTTATTATTCTAAAACATTAACAGTCTCAACACTTGGGCTGCGTTTTCTTTCCTTTTCTTTTTATATTTTTTTGAGCATATGGTGTATATAGATGATTATTCAAACATGAAATGAGGAACATATTTAAAAACCACGTTTGGCACAAAAAATGTGCTAAGTTTATAATTAGACTTTACGATTTCCTTGAAATATGAATAATCCCCCACTGGGAGGGGCTCGCGACATGGTTACTGTTTTCAGTTAAATAGGGAGCGTCTCCTAACAATCTAACACTTAGTTTCCTACGTACTGTTGTAACCTCCTCTCTCTTAAGCTTCCATCATATAAAATTGTTGTATTAAATTTGAACTTTAACAAAATATTAAATTAATTTAAGAAAATCACAAGTTTTATTCAACGGTGACGAGCACCGATCGCTTCGGATAACCCAAAATTCATCAAGATTAAACAACGCAAGACAGAAACCAAAACAAGATATATATTTTGTTATTGTTGTGTAATATTTGTGAAATTTTCAGATTTAGTTATGTTTTTTTCTTTAGTTTTTTATTTTAATTCAAAGGACGTAAGTTTTTGTTCTATTTTTTCTATTATTTTATTTTATTTAACGTAACTTTGTTTAAATGATGTTGATATTCTACGTGACCTCGCGTATCTGTAAAGGTGCCTACTGAAAACCAGCGCCACAACCTGTTGTAGCATATGAGCTGAGTAGGACACCTTATTTGGTCACAATATTCGGATAGGTAAAAAAGTAATTGTTTCTTTTGTTGGAATTGCGTTCAAATAAATTTCTTTCTTTCTTTCTAACTTTGTGACCATAATTTTCCAAATAACTATTGACTGTCTGAAACAGAGTTTTCAAGATTTATACCTTCGGTCATCGAAAGTTATGAAAAGATGCGGGGTATTGACGCTAGACTACGATTGATAGATAGAAAACGATACGTGATGTATATAATAGATAAAGCAGGAACCGACATAAGTCGTTTGTGGTTTTTGGTATAAAATTCTATAAAAAAATTCCAACATCAAATTCAGCTTTGCAATTACAGCAGTTTAAAAAACTATTAATGAAAGGCTGATACAGAAAGCCTACTATACTCTTGAAGATTATTTAGAAGATAACAACGTGTGGATATAGCTCTCTTTGAACCTGTACAAGACAGTAACGACTTAATGTAAATAGTATTAAGGATTATATTTTGAAAAGAGCAACCGCCGAGTTTCTCGCTGGCTCTTTCTTCTCGGTAGGAACAGCTTCCGAACCAGCAGTAGAGTTAATTTAATAGCACTTGTTTACAAGTTTATTTGAATAAAGAATATCTTGAAATTGAATTCGATTGTACGAGAGGATACCATTATTTGTTCGTGCAATTCGCTGCAATTTAACTTTAAACTTGAAGTGCTAGAGATTCGCCTTCACGAGTCATGATAATAAAACAGCAGAACAAGATAACAAATTACCAAAATGACATTAATTACAAAAGCTACTCCCACAGTCTCATATACACATTTTAGCTGAAGATGGACGATATCAAATTAACACTTCGTTTGGTAAATTGCAGAATTTGTAGTAACTAAATCATTAGATCTATATCTACATAGCTTGTATTGTCGACAGTCATCTTCTAGTACAACCTCACAATCAATTTGATCAACTATTCAACTAAATTAAAAATGTCTTAAAGATTGACTATTCTACATGACTTGTACAACCTCACAATTTGTTCTACATAATTTATGCAACCTCGCACTTTGTTCTACATAACTTGTACAACCTCGCAATTTGTTCCACATAACTTGTACAACCTCACAATTTGATATATTTTTTATTAATATATTAATTTTATATAAAATTGAAAATGTCTTAAAGATTGACCGCAGTATCTTTTCGGTGGAGCAGTCTTCCGAAAAAGTTGTAGCTTCATTAATCATATTGTTCTACATGACTTGTACAACCCCACCATTTGTTCTACATAACTTGTACAACCTCACAATTTGATATATTTTTTTATTAATATATTAATTTTATATTAAATTGAAAATGTCTTAAAGATTGACCGCAGTATCTTTTCGGTGGAGCAGTCTTCCGAACCAGTTGTAGCTTCATTAATCATATTGTTCTACATGACTTGTAAACACTACAATTTGTTCTACATAACTTGTACAACGTCGCAATTTGTTCTACATAACTTGTACAACCTCACAATTTGATTTATTTTTTATTAATATATTAATTAATTTTATATAAAATTGAAAATGTCTAAAACATTGACCGCAGTTTCTTTTTGTTCTTTACGGTGGAACAGTCTTCCGAAACAGTTGTAGCTTCATTAATCATATTGTTCTACATGACTAGTACAACCCCACAATTTAGTTCTACATAACTTGTACAACCTCACAATTTGATATATTTTTTATTAATATATTAATTAATTAATTTATATAAAATTCAAAATGTCTAAAAGATTGACATTCAAAGTTCTAGACAAAGTTCTACATAACTGGTACAACCTCACAATTTGTTCTACATAACTTGTACAACCTCGCAATTGTTTCTACATAACTTGTACAACCTCACAATTTGATATATTTTTTATTAATATATTAAATTATTTTATTTAAAATTGAAAATGTCTTTTTCTGCTATACCATTTTACCATTCCAGTCGCTCCTACTTTTTTAAACGCACCGCACGGGCATATATTCGCTCGAATACTTAAATGCATCACGCGCACCATATTCGCGCTTTAAATAATACTTGATGCATCGCACTTCAATTTTCACATAACCTTTCTTCCTATACAATCCCGCTTCCATCTTAGTGCCATACTGTGAGCATAATCACACAATCGCACCGCATCAACACCCCGAAGTCTGGAGACAAATCAGAAGCCTTCAGATCGGTAAGTGGTATTGTTTATATTTTATACTACTTGTTGATAGTTTTTTAATTGAGCCCACAATGCCGCCACGCATACTCCATAATTAAGATCCCGCTGGTTAGTGGCTATTTACACGCCACGCCATTCGGTTTGGAGCAGTTTTCCGAACCAGGAGTAGCTTCATTAATCATATTGTTCTACATAACTTGTCCAACCTCGCAATTTGTTCTACATAACTTGTACAACCTTGCAATTTGTTCTACATAACTTGTACAACCTTACAATTTGTTCTACATAACTTGTACAACCTTGCAAATTGTTCTACATAACTTGTACAACCTTACAATTTGTTCTACATAACTTGTACAACCTCACAATTTGATATATTTTTATTAATATATTAATTTTATATAAAATTGAAAATGTTTAAAATATTGACCAGTTTCTTTTTGGTTTCCACAACATACTGAACCAGTTGTAGCTTTATTAATCATATTGACGATTCTTTTGATTTGATTTACAGTAATTCATTTCATTAGATTTTTGGTAGTTAAATTTGACAACTTAGATTATTTATTATTTTAAAATTAAAATTAGTATTCATATTTGTTTTAGTAAGCCTATGAGCCAGACAATTTGAGGAAAAAAATAAGCAAAGCTACAAGAAACCCAATAGTCAACTTCAAAAAGCCAGGGAATTTTTTAAGACCTCTGAAAATAAGCATCACCCATATATTTATTTATTATTCATTAATTTATATTCTTTACTGCGTTTTTTTGTTTGTTATTGTTATTTATATTATATTATTTTTGTTATTTATATTATTTTGTTTATTATACTAGTGTAGTGTGTTGGCACAAATAAAATTTTCATTCAAGTGACATTTTGTTTTATTAGTTTTGTTTTAATAAATTATTTTATATTTATGAATTTATTAATTTGTATTTATCATTTTATTAATCCCAGACAGTTAAAAAATATAGATACATGTCAGGGTAGTTTATTTATTTAATTTTACACAGTAGAACCTCACTTGAACAATTTTTTTTAAGAAGAAAATGTATAGATGAATCAAAATTAATGACTGGCTATGTAAAGAATAAAGAAACAAGTTTAAAATCACAAGACATGGAGTGATGGCACTATCTATCAACAGACATCACATCAAAAGACCCAAATATAGCCTGACAATGTTGAAGTTGGAACAAGTCGAATCACAGCAGAAAAAGATCATATGGTATTGAAATACCATGAAGAGACCAATATCTAAACACAGAAATCATCAGTTATAGAACATAACTTTTTCTTTCAATGCATTCCTCACCTATCGCATTATTTTGTCCTTTCTGAGCTCAAAGGTTGGCTGGAAGAAATCCCTTATTGGGATAAATCAGAGTTGTACAATTTTTATTTTATATATATTTCTATGTATTTTTTTTATTTTAAACAATAAGAAATTCAACAAACTTGTAAACCATCAATTGAATCACCATGAATCAAATGTTTTTACTTTTCTTCAAGAAATTTTAAAGATATTTATGCAAATTTAAAATTTATTATTACTGACTAACCATATGATGTAAACCCAAACACATGTAAACCCAATTAATAATACCCAGGATACAGCTTCAGAAAGTTCGTAAATTTGTGGGAATCTGTATACATTTTAATAATAAAAATCCACAATCTATTCTGGACTTGCCTTTACACAAGTTCAAATCAATCAAAAAGACACATTCATAAAGCTTACTATACTGTTGAGGACTATGTTGATGATAAGAAAGCTTGGATTTAAATTGCGACCAGCTACGCACTAGATTATATTGTACATTTTTTAATTTGTTCTTAATTAAGACATTATTGTAATACTCAATTTTGAAAAGAGTGACGTGTTTTTTGCTGGTTTTTCTCAGTAAGAGCACCTTTCCGAACCAGACGTAGCTTCATTGTAATTTGACGATTCGAATGTGCTTGTAAAAGCCACATTGAATAAAAGAATTATTTGAATTAGCCCAAACATATAAGTGGAATTGGCTATCACCGAAATATCACCCAGGATGTGTGCTATATATGTTTCACCCGAAATCCTTAATATATTTGTATCTTGATTTCTATTGTTTTTATCTTTAATATTTTTGTCTTGATACAGTAAATGTTTTGTGATATAATGAACAAGAATATTTAGAAATGCAACTCTTCACATGTTTCTATTCTTTTATTTTCATTAATTGAAGTTTTTCTTATTACTACAGATAATCTCTTGAACTCAATTAATGGACGTCCAGCAATTCCTTCTTCTAGAATTTAATCCGTACATTTTTTCATGTTGTCTTCAGTAAAATATAATACTTCATGTCACTCCAGTCTTGATCATCTTTAGATTTTCCCACAAACTTAGCTTCATCGGGATAACAGTGTATTGATCTGTACAGCATCCTCGTCTGAAATAATAAAAATAGTATGGTTAAATAAAATCACGCTTTAAGCTAAATAAAGTAAAATAATTGTAATAATAAATATATGGGACACTTACATAGTTGTCCGTCACCAAAGTAATTTGATACTTGTGTTATGGACAGACAACTGGTGAATATATACATATATATTTTTTAAATACATACTTAATTGCAAATATACACTCAGGATCTAAGACAAACAAATTCATTTATAGAGAATGTTAGCCCTCGGCAGGAATCGAACCTATAACCCGCAGAACCAAAGGCAGGGTCACTACCAGTGCCAACAGGCCAGTAATTGTATCTTAACATCATCAGGAAACCTGCATATCTGTATCTTTGGATATGTGTAACCTACTAAGTGGAGCAGTATGGTAGGTCTTAGCTCCAAACCTCTCCAAAAATTGAGTGAGGAGGCCTATGCCCAACAGTGGGATAGTATCTTTGATTTTTAAATAACTTAAAAATATATCCAGTATTTAGAACTAACATAAAGTTAATGTTTGTCCTTAACAGGAATCAAACCTGCATCCTTCAGAGCTGAAGACAGAGCTATCGCAAATTGATTGTTTTTTTCAAACTTTGCACAGTAATGCCAAACAATAATTGCTAAAAAGCACTACTCAATAAACTAAAAATAATACTATTATAAGTAAATATATGGTAAATTATTTGTACAGAACTGTTTATGTATTATCTAAGTAGTAAATTTAAGTAAATTATATTAAATAACTACTAACATGTTGAGACTTTGCATGAGTTAACTTGGAAATGTATTATAATATTTAAGTACTTATATGATTTAGATTATCACACATTTTTTAACTCACACCTATATTAAAAGCGAGTTTTATTAACAACAGTGCTTTCTTGAAATCAACTATCAATTCAAAATATTCATTATTCAAATAAACTTGTAAACAAGTGCTTATGGATCGTCAACTCTACTGTTAGTTCGGAAATCTGTTCCTACCTAGAGCCAGCAACTAGTTACATTTAGCCATTACTGTCTTGTACAGGGTCTAAGCAAGCTATATCCACACATTCTTGTCTTTTAAGTAATCCTCAAGAGTATAGTAGTCTTTCTGTAACTATTATATTTCAATGCTACCTCTACATTCTTGATGTTATGAAAGAAAAATCCACAGAAAGAGCATATAGTTCATTTTGTACATAAATAGACTTAAAAGTGGATCATATTACAGTTTGTTATTATTTTGCTTTATACCCTTTTCATCTAAAATTAGGATTCAACCGGCGTCACAAAATGGCGGACTCTGCGTTGAGGAAATTAAATTTAACCACCTATAATGTTGAACAAAAGAACTCAGCAAAAAATTGACGAATAAAAGATAGACAAACAATCACATACTTAACAAATTACACTTGGAAAGAGTCTGAAATGTATACACTAATTTAAATGGCAATAAAATTTTTAACGGAAAAGTATTCGATGGTACGCCAGCTTTATATCACTTGATTACTTTCGTATAAAATACAGTGGCAAGTAGATGTAGTCGATTCTCGTGTTATTATTCTAATTAAGTGTACAATTTAAATAAAGTAAAGCAGCAATAGTGATCTAAATCAGTAACACCACCTAAGTATCTAAGTTATATATCATGGTTTTGGAAAAAATTCTTAATATAAAAGCTGTTTAAGTTACATACCTGAACATTCTTCAGTACTAATTGCCGAAAATAATATTAAATGAAAATAGTAACTTTGTTCGACCTCCCCGGCCTTCAGGTCAAATGCAAAAGAAAGATCAAAGATACCAAGATGGAGTCTCGCCGGAGCCGGATGATAGCGATATCCTATATAGTGTATTATCTATGGATAGCGATGTGAAAAAATAATCGATTTGTAAAATAATCGTTTATTTTTTCTAAATAATCGATTTTTACTAATAGATTTTTAAAATAAAAAACTGAACTTTTAATAATAGATTATTTTAATCATCCTCTTTCTCTTTTTATGTCTTTTTTCTTGTTTTTTAAGATAACACATGCATTGTTAGATGAAACCAATATAGGCAAACTAAATATTTTAATTGAATTTTACAAACAACGCTTCTTTATTATTTATGGTAGTTTTCCACTTTAATTAGCCTTTATTGTAATTAATCATTAATATTAAAAAATAAAACTTATAAATAAGTCAGAAAAATCTTTATCAGATTATTTTAAAAGGGATAAAAATCGATTATTTATTACCGATTATCCCTACCGGATGATCATTAAAACGAGAGATCTAATTGTAATTGATTTTTAATAATATATTTTTTAAATAAAAAACCGATTTTTTAATAATCGATTATTTTAATCATCCTCTTTCTCTTTTTCACTCTTTTTTCTATCTTGTTTTTTAGATTACATAATATGCATTGTTGGTTGACACCAATGTAGCCAAACTACACATTTTAATAGAATTTCACAAACAGCGCTTCTGTTATAATTTATTGGTAGTTGTCTACTTTAAATAGCCTTTATTCTAATTAATTATTAATATTCGAAAAGGCAACTTTTTAAAGAGAAAAAAATCGATAATTATAAATTGATTAATTTGATACGAAATAATCGATTTTATAAAAATCGATTTCGATAGTAAAATAGATAAACGTAAACTTAAGCGAGTGTACGCGACCCAGTGTTGCTAGTTAATTCATTTTTAATTTTTTGGAATGCAAGATATTTTCTTGAACAATTAACTTTATTTAATTTATTTCTGACCTTCCTTTAAGAATTGCCTTTAATAAACAGTTAAATATTATTTATCCACTTTTGAGGAAAATTATTGTTTACTTATTATTATAGTAATCGACAAAGGCTTACAGTCTAGAGATTTTAATTATTAATTATTATAACTATAGGTAATATATCTATGAGTTAAAAAAGAGAGTATCTATTTAAGTAAAATCGTTATTTTATAATTTCATGCTCTCCATCTTCCGTTTTTGTAGATATTTAAATAAAGCCATGATCTAATTTAAAAAACTACCACAGACTACAAAACGACCAAAGAATATCTGAAAATAATTTTTGAAAGCAAAATGTTCGTATAACTTCTACCGTAAAGTACTTTTAAAAAGTAGTTGTGATCATTTAATTCTTTTATAAACATTATTTATTCTGGTAAATACTTGACAAACTTTTATTAAATATACTTTGTGCCACAGACAAAAAAATAATACATTTACAATCGTATTACAAGTATAAATAACGTTACTACAACAGAAATACTCGTGAATAACGTTACGGTATATATTGATATTTTCGTTACTTTATCAGAGTTATTAAACAGATATTATTTGTATTCACGTGACATTCAATAATATCTATAAATTATCATTTTATTAGATAATTAATAATTTTATATCTTTTTATCATGATTATAAATACTAATAAAAAACAAGAATATTTAACTCTATATTAACTTACTTTATTTTACATAATTAATGCAGCTATACTGTCCATTCTATATTGTCATAGATCCATTGATAATTAAATAATTGATGGCAGTAAAAAAGTAATTGGTATTTTAAATAAAGCAAAGAGTAAAATTAACGAAGTAAATGGATTCTAATCTGGCAAGTTTATCAGTTTAAAACTGATAATTATTGATATGAGACGAAAATAAAAGGTCGGAATCCGATTAAATATTTTTAATTTCACCAAAAAGTTAAAAGATATCACTTAAAATAAAAAATAATACAAATAGTAGGCATTTCTCTTTAAAGCGCCATCTATCCAGTAAGACCTGAAACAAGAAAGGAAAATGGTTCAAAGAGTTCGAAGCAGATGATGCTTTTACAAGTTTTTATGTAACCAAAATTTTCAATTACAATAATTATAAATTGCCAATTTAACCATATATTTAACCTAAAACATAAAATGAAGAATTATTTTAGGATTAGGATTCAAAATTAACGAAATTTTATTTATTGAGTTTTAAGTTGTGACTTAAATAACAAAAATCTTCCATTAAATAAGGTTTGTGCTTAAATTAGATAACTTATTAATTAATCGTGAATATAGAAAAGTAATTTTAACATTATTTTTATGTTTTGGAATTGGAAAAGTAAAACTTATTAATAAATAATTTTAATATTAGGTAAATTAAAACATATTTGTATTGTGTAATGAAAAGAAAGCTGTGAATGTTTTATATAAAGACACAACTCTCGCGTTTGATCCATGACCTCCTCGAAAGAGTCAAACTGTCCTTACACGCACTGCTCTTAGGCTGTCAGATTTATCGTGGAGTTAACAAATAAAGGCAACAAAGGTGTTTTGTACGTCCAGCACGGCATAGGGGTCCCTATTTGAGGCGCGGTCTCTCCCTGTCGACTGTGGTATAACAGACACGGTGGGCAGGGAGCGATCGCGGGCAGCGGTGGCCTCCTTCTGCTCTGCGGAGGGGGGGGGGGGGGATGTTGCTGTCGGTGGAGCTGTTCCGGGAACTTTTGTTCTGGATCCAATCTGCTGCTGGCGAGTCCAGGTGGTAGCGACTTGCCTAAGCCCATCATCTGCCGCCCTGTCAGGGGACCTTCGGACGTTCCGAACGGGGTATATCGGACGTCTGGCTTACAGGCCCCGAGGCGGTCGGTGCATCTGGTGCTCCCGATGCACCGGTTAGTCGAGGGGGGCTTCTCTCGCGAGGGGCCCCTCCGGAGAGGGTTCTCTGGGATCAGAGCTGTCGGCGGGATGGGGGCAATATGTACAATGATACCCTGTCCTTGCCACCAGCAGCGTGGTGGAGCACACAGGTCGTTTTAGTCGGTGCGAGTCCGACATAACCGCCGCCTGTCCCCGTCGGGCGGCGGTACCCATAAGGGGTTATTCCTGTATAAAAAAAAGCTTTTTTCTGATGCATACATATTTTAAAGGTGTGTTAATTAATTATTTTAATTAAAAACGTGTCTTATGTCGCCCGTGGGATTAGACAAAGATAAGTAAGAGTCTTTTATCTCCTTTGTCCTATTATTTCGACAATGTCTATGGCTGCCACCATGGCCTATACCAGAGTCGATGGTGCAAGTGGCGTTACTGCGAGGAGCTCGTACCCGCCACTCCGCCCGAGAGCAGCGCGGCGACCTCGCTGAGCGCCGTCAGCCGGTCCAGGGTGTGCTCCAGGTGGCTGAGGAACAGCTCGTTGAGGAGCGAGGAGTTGCTCATGCTGGAAGGAATACAATTATATATATATGACGGCGCGTGGAGTAATTATAAGTTGTGAACTAAGTTATTTGATTATTTATTACAAATAGTTGTGATTGTTATTTTATCAATGATTATACTAGGAAAAACGTACTAAAGAGAAACTAACATTAAGGGCGGGTAACCCCGAATACAGTAGTTCGACGTTGGCATGGTAACGTGGCTTGTTATGTCAAGACGGGCGAAGTTCCAATCTATTGGCTCTTGATCTTATTATATCTGGCGTTAAGTATTGTATTGCGAAGTATATTGTATTGAAACTAAATACCTAATTGTTGCATCGTACAAGCGTGGTTTTATTTCTGAGTTACTGCCACTATCGCGCCCACAATGGAGGACAATAGCCCGGACCGCTCTAAAAGGCTTCCTGATGCTTCTTATATATATGATATATATATAGGTATATAATTACAGACGAAACAGCTTCTCGTTACGATCATCCGTTGCATTCAATAACATTTCCAACGAGCATAAAATAGATCTTTTTTGTACCAGTGTTGCATCTGTACGTAGAGTTTTAAGTACTGACTATTTCTCATCGCACCAGAAATAAGTTTTAATATTTATATATATATATATATATATATATATATATATATATATATATATATATATATATATATATATATATATATATATATATATATAAGTTTTTATTTATAAGCGAGTTGTTTTAGTTTTAGACAAAATTGATTTGTGAAAACTTTTAATTGGCTTATTTTATTTCTATTGTTTTGTGTATCTATTATATCGTAAGTTTTCCTGTAAAATAAAATAAAATAATATATGGGACATTTACACACATTTGATCGTTCCTGAAGTCATTATCATCATCATCCCCTTATCCCACTCTAAGTGGGGTCGGCAAAACATGTTTTAAACATATTGTCACGTGATTTGGCTGCGTTTTTACGACCTGCCGCCTGCCTGATGTCAACTTTTACCTTAGTCGTATTTTAAGACACATCGGTAAGAAATGAGGGTTGTCTATTCTACTAAACCGGATACCACACGGCGTCCGTCCCCAAAGTAAGTAATTTAATATTTGTGTTATGGTGGATAGACAACTGGTGAATATATACATAATTAATGTATAGAAACCGGCTATACTCACGTCTTATTTTATCGGATGAGCCCAACTAGTTCAGCCGTTCCGTCTTTAAAAGGCATACAGACAAACATTCATTTTTATATAACTTAAAAATATAACATATTGAAGTAAACAATACTATTCTCATTAGCTTTGTAATATGGACCTCCGCAAAGTAACGCCTAATTCTATAAATTAATAATATTTAATTTAGGTATTGCCCTATCACTACATAGTATAAAACAAAGTCACATTCTTTGTTTGTTCATATATCCCTATGTATCCTTAAATCTTTAAAACTACGTAACAGATTTTGATGCGGTTTTTTTTAATAGATAGAGTGATTCCAGAGGAAGGGTTGTACGTAATAACATTCAATACGGAGTAGAAAAATACTGTAATTTTGGAGGTTTCTGTAAATAATTACATTTTTTTCCGCTTAAGATTGCAAACGCTGGCTAAACCCTACGAGATTTATCAAAATAATATACTAAGTATTTGTACACCTTGAAAAGGTCTACAGAAAAGTCCGCGATGGTATATGTCTATCTCTTATGAATAACCCACAATAGCATTTTTTGTCATTTACTTTTTTTTACAGCATGTAATTTAAGTGAACATTTTCGGAGATATTACAGTATTAAAATGCCGTGAGGAAGCCGCGCTTCGCCCTATAACACTTCGAATCCAGCAGCTATATCGTTCTTTCAAGAGTTTGTTTAACCACAAGGAAGCTGTGAATGTTGTATATAAAGACATTCTGTAATCAATTGTAAAAATTAAATACATAGGGAAAATGTAAAAGTAAATAAGTAAAAATGTACTATATGAATTTAGATATTCTAAAGATAGCAGGAAATCTTCTTGGTATAGGGAAATGAAATTGTTTTTCTCCAAATTGCTTGCGGGCCACGGGCAGTAATGAATAAATCAAAACTACTGGATCGATTTTAATCATTTTTTTACATTGAATGACATGGGATATATATTTTATACCCGTGCGAAGCAGGGGCAGGCCGCTAGTACATTAATATTTTCAAAATCATTATTATATGACTGCATTTAACATGTTTTAACAGCAAATCTAAAGTGCTTCGATAAAACATCTCTAAAGTAAAACTTTAATGGAAACTCCTTCAATTAGAGGTATAAAGTAAAATAAAGTAAAGTATTACTTACGTCATTTGACACTGCACGCAGACACTTATCTAAAAGGGAAAAAAAACTTCATTAGTAATAAGTGCACTATTTTTGTTTATGAAACGTATTTGTTAATACATAAAAAAAAAGTAAGTAACGGCCTGTTACTATCCCACTGCTGGGCATAGGCCTCTTCTCTCCGTTTTTGGAGAGAAGGATTGGAGCTAAGACCTACCACGCTGCTCCAATGCGGATTGGTAGATTGCACATATCCCCAGAATTCTCTAGAGATATGCAGGTTTCCTCACGATGTTTTCCTTCACCGAAAAGCGTGTGATAAATTGCAATTATTAATTAGACACATAAGTTCTACTAGAAAACTCATTGGTGTCTGCCCGGGGTTTGAACCCTAGACCTCCTCGAAAGAGGCGCACGGTGTTACCACTGGGCTACCACAGCTGATTTTAACTTTATTATTATAAACATAATGTGACTTGTTTTCTGTGTCTATAAAAATAAAATTGAAATCATTACAATTTTAGCTTTGCCATTACAGCAGTTTAAAAACACTACTAAAGAGAGGCTGATACAGAAAGCCTACTATACTGTTGAGGATTATTTGGACGATAAGAATGCGTGGATATAGCTACTGTACGAACCTGTACAAGATAGTAATGATAAAATGTAAATTATAAGAATTATATGTTGAAAAGAGTTTCTCGTTGGCTCTTCTCGGTAGGAACAGCTTTCCGAACCAGCAGTAGAGTTGATTCAAAAGCACCTGTTTACTGGAATCTATACTAATATATAAAGCTGAAGAGTTTGTTTGTTGGAACGCGCTAATCTCAGGAACTACTGAACCGATTTGAAAAATTCTTACAGTGAAAGATAGTCCATTTATCGAGGAAGGCTATAGGCTATATAACATCATGCTAAGTTGAATAGGAGAGGAGCAATAAAAAATATTACGAAGACGGCAAAATTTAAAGCCTTGCGTGCGCTGAGTAAACGGTGATAGTTATTCAAAAATCACTTATTACAAAATTGTTCCCCACTAAAAATTATAAATAAAAGTCCGCGACAGCATATGTGTAGCTTTTAAGGTTATCCCACTGTAACCCTTTTTTCTTATCCTATTCATCTTCCTGCCCTTATCCCACTCTAAGTGGGGTCGGCACAACATGTTATAAACATGCTGTCACATGATTTGGCTGCGTTTTTACGACCGGCCGACTGCCTGACGTCAACTTACCTCAGTCGTATTTTACGACACCTCGGTAAGAAATGAGGGTGGTCTTTTCTACTCAGCCGGATACCACACGGCGGGTCGACTTACCTTAGTCGTCTTTTACGCCTTTTTCTTATCTTATATTACGGTTTTAATCTTTCCACGCGAGCGAAACCTCTGGCCATTGCTAGTAAAGAATAACATCACTTACCAGTAACACCATCAGCATAACCCACGACATGTCCCGACCCATGTTCGCTGAGTGACCGCAGCTCTAGTGACTCAGAAGCAATCCGCACAGCGTTATATATTCCGCACGTCCTTACAAATGCTAATTTATATACCGATACAATATACTATAATAGCTTATTAATAACAATTACCATCACAGTACCTTGAGACATATATTTAACCTACTTTTAATTTCTAAGCGGTTTTTAAAGTTATACTTCTTTATTGTAGGGGCGTCAAAGCGGGGATTTTCCGCGTTACTAAACCGCGTCAGAAAATTATATAGGGAAAAACGTTGTACCCTGTAATGTACCCCTACCATATATGAACCTTTAATGTATGGGCAGTAGAGGGCAGACTGTCAGATTAGTAAAAAATCGATCCCCCGAAAAACTCGAGCGCGTCACATTAAGGCAAGGTAAGTTAATTACATGCAGAATAATTTATAGAATTAGGCGTTACTTTGCGGAGATCCATAATACAAAAGTAATACTAAAATTCATCATCCTCCTGCCCTTATCCCACTCTAAGTGGGGTCGGCACAACATGTTATAAACACGCTGTTACATGATTTGGCTGCGTTTTTACGACCGGCCGCCTGCCTGACGTCAACTTACCGCTGTCGTATTTTACGACACCTCGGTAAGAATGAGGGTGGTCTATTCTACTAAACCGGATACCACACGGTGGGTCCACTTACCTTAGTCGCCTTTTACGACACCTCGGTAAGAAATGAGGTTGGTCTATTCTACTCAGCCGGATACCAAACGGCGGGTCGACTTACCTTAGTCGCCTTTTACGACACCTCGGTAAGAAAAGAGGGTGGTACTATTCTATTCAGCCGGATACCACACGGCGTAAAAGTAATACTAAAATTATTTAGCTATAATCCGCGATGGAATAAAATAGAAAATATATATAATGCTAGATGTAGAGTGGACAATCGGTTACCATACCTTGTGTATTGTGGTGGCGGTGGTGGAGGTTTGTGCATGTGTTTTTACGGCTCCTGCATATATCAGGTATGATAACCGATTGTCCACTCTACATTTAGCACTATATATATTTTCTATTCATCGCGGATTATAGCTAAATAATTTTATTATTACTTTTGTACATGCAGAATAGTTTAGATTTCAATAATCTGACGATTTAAGCGTGGTATACGGAAATAGGTGAGTTACAAAGATTTAAAAAAAATACGTTTCCTCGAAATACTCGAGCGCGTGTAAACTTTTTTTTATTTTGAAGGAAATCTTTCAAGGATTACGGAAAAAATATAATCTGACAATTTTAATAAGTGATGTAGCTAAAACCATAAATAGTGTGAGGCGTGTAGCTGCTGAGAACTGTATACTGTAAACTTTTAAAAAAATGTATAACTGTTTTGGAATATCGTAAAACCAGTTCGAAAATACGTTTTATTTTAATTACTGTAATATAAAATAAAAAAAATATAAATTTCATAACCATTTCTTCTTAGTAACAAGAGGACAACGAAATTGATCAAATAGAAACCAATTTCGATGACAAATCTAATGAGGCAGGGGACTAAAATTCTTATTTGAATATTTTTCATTTATATTTATTCAATAAATAACGCCGTGTGGTATCCGACTGAATAGAATAGTACCACCCTCATTTCTTACCGAGGTATCGTAAAAGGCGACTAAGGTAAGTCGACCCGCCGTGTGGTATCCGGCTGAGTAGAATAGTATCACCCTCATTTCTTACCGAGGTGTCGTAAAAGGCGACTAAGGTAAGTTGACCCACCGTGTGGTATCCGGTTTAGTAGAATAGACCACCCTCCTTCTTACCGAGGTGTCGTAAAATACGACTGAGGTGAGTTGACGTCAGGCAGGCGGCCGGTCATAAAAACGCAGCCAAATCATGTTACAGCATGTTTATAACATGTTGTGCCGACCCCACTTAGAGTGGGATAAGGGCAGGAGGATATATATTTATTCAATAAATAGTAAAAAAAGACAAAATTGTCAGATTAAGGACGTCACGTTGAACTACCTGTATAAATATCTGACGCGCTCGAGTATTTCAGGGTCACATTTTTTTTACATTTTCAAAACTCTATCATGACTTTTAACCGCGTCCAAATCGTCAGTCATTTAAATATGACACTTTTATGAGTTTACTTAACATTCCTTATGAATGTCTGACACGCTCGAATAACTTTTTTTGTACCCCTTTTTATGGCTACCCTCGACTAATTACTCGTCAGATTATTATCGCTCAGATATCAGAAGAACATAGCGCGTATAAATTATGAATATCTGACGCGCTCGAGTATTTCCATGTAACTGTTTTGTTTTTTTTTTGAAAATTTGTACCCAACAAACAAGCCAACAAAATTCTATTTTATTATTATTAATTAATTAAATTACTTATTTAAATTAATTAATTAATATTAATTTTAAAGATAATAATAATTAAAAAAATAATTTTATTCAAAACCATGATGTTTAATTTGTTATTTTTTTCAAATATTTTTTTAATTACCAATATTTGCTAAACATATTTATCACAAGTATTCAATAAAATATATTATTACAAACGAAGATATTTCTCCTTTGTACTTATTCAATAAATAAAAAGCAATTTTCCCAAAGTCCATTCACTCTTTCGCTCTTGGATAAAGAATACACTGGATGCCGCCTTAGCTATTTTTGTGTGTCCGTTTTATGCTTGTGTGAACTTTTAGAACTGCATTAGTGTGCGTGATTAGGGAAGTACTTAGCTTATCGATAAGCTAAACTAGGCATCGATAATTATCGAAGCCTAGCTCAGGTACTGTAAAGTTAATATATAGTTGTAACCAACCTAGTTGGTTTACTGTTCAGAATAGATTTAAACATTTGAATAGATTGACATAATTTCCTGAGTGTACAGTCTGCAGTATAATGTCATTAATTATCCGATGCACATCTTTACTGCATATCTTACTGTGATGGGTGGTTCTCAAAAATGGTCTCAGTTAATTGACTGTGAGCCTAGATTTACCAAGGAATCCTTTGAAGCGTTAAAAATAAAGTCGAAGGTGCAGCCCATACTCGGTGCTTTATGTATAGATGAAATGTTAACATAAAAGTTAGTGCTTCAGTGGCCAATGGAACAATATCATCATCCACATTATTCCCAACATTTACATATCCGTGAGACCGGTGACAGCTTTTATCCACTGTTCTCTTATATGTGGGCATTTAGGAAACCTAAGAAAATAATCTAAAATTAGAGAATTCGCATTTAATTGGCTAGTAAATAAAACTTTGACTAATATTTATCGATACATAATAATTCGTTAGTGTGTACATCACTATGTAGGTAACACAATTCAATCGAATATTTAATGATTAATTTCTATGTTTTATCAGTATCCCACACTCGTGCGGGCTAGAGGATATCAAACTGTACTGATACATTATAATCTGAAACGCTTTAACTGAATAAAACGCTTTAATTTAGCACGAAAATGAGAGTCAAAGATTTACTTATGAAATGGTAATTCCGTGTTTTTAACTCCTCCTTTAGTTGTTCTTGATGGACACGTTAAGGCAGCACACGACATATTCCACCTTTTTTGAAAAAATACATCAGTAACACTCGTATTTGCTTTAGATTTCAAGAAATAATCTTCAACAAACTCAATGTTATGGCCTCATTTGGTGTCACCAACTGGACACATTTTTAGCGACGTTGCCAAACTTCATCACAATCTCTTTCACTCTTATGTATAGTTCGCGATAAGAACAGAGACAAACGATAAATCGCTTACACACAGACGCAAGATCGGCAACGTCTTTTGGCGCCGTCCAGTATATACTACGTCCATGCTTTCGCTACACCTCAATGACATATAATGTCAGCCACAATGCTTTTTCATATTAATGACCAACTCTATGAAGGAGGTTGTATTAAAAACATGTAACAATAGACATATAATTCAAACCTATGTGTCTAACTGATAATTGCAATTTATCACACGCTTTTCCATACATAATACACTATATAGGATACGCTTTTCGGTGAAGGAAAACATCGTGAGGATACCTGTATATCTCCAGAGAATTCTGGAGTTCAAAGAGAGCTATATCCACACATTTTTGTCGTCTAAATAATCCTCAACAGCATAGTAGGCGTTTTGTATCAGCCTCTCTTTAATAATGTTTTTAAACTGCTGTAATGGCTAAATTGTAATTCTCATTTCATCCCATTTGTCCTGCTTTGTCTCAGTGAAAGTGAAACACTTAAATAAATTAATTATTGTAGGTACAAATACCTACGTACCTAGTAGCCGTAGGGATGGCACCTTTTTTTTTTTGAAAAAAAAATATAGTACTTTGAGAAATTCAGAAAAAAAAAATACTACACATATTCAATCATTTTTTATTTTTCCATGAAATTTTTTACAAGCGATTTTTCTTTTCTTTCTTCTTGGAAGGCGTGCAAGAAGCATCACCACTCTTGTGTGTCATGTTTTTGTTGTAATTTTAATCCGATAATAACCAGTCGAAAAGAACCTCAATCTTCGTTCAGGTAGCATTAATTGATAAAGTGACGTTGACATTTGACAATGAAAAAGGAGTTAGTAAGAGTTATTAACTACCTGAGCCCCATACATATATGAATGAGTTTCGTTCAAATATTCCCTATGAAGCGCTGCGGGTGCGTTCTATTCACATTTAATTTAAAAAAAGCGTGACAGTCAAATTATAGATACAATATAGTATTTTTCGTCCTATATTGTTTTTTGTAACAACGACGCCGTGTCGCTACTGCAAGCAAGCAAGCAAGCCATGACGTCACATCTCGCCACAGCCTTTCGCGCCATTTTGACGTGGGACATGTGACAGCCGCTGTCATTAGTGCCTAGCCCGCGAATAGCGAATGAGAGTTTGCTTTAACTTTAATTTTGCATTTTTTATGAAAACAATAAAACTGATTTAGAATATTTATTTTATTGATACTAGTAGTTTAGTTACATTTTCTATAATATATAGTACAATCGACTAAAATATAGTACGGGTGGCAACACTAAGTAGCCGTAATGTGGATGGATTTTGATGTAAAAGGAAAAAACAATAAATAAAAATCTAATAATTAGAAGTAACATTATTTATTGAGAAATAATTTCCTTAACATTACTTTTACAATTATTTATATATTTTATGCACTTAAAATTTAGAGGGTAACTTGCGGAAAACAAGTCTTAACATGTTAGTGTTAACATCGAATAATGGGGGTGTTTAAGCTGCAACTTTGACAGCTAAGTTTTTCAATTTTTACAATCTTTTCGTTAAATCATCTCTTACTGTTAATATATTTTGAATTTTATAAATTTTGCAAATAATATTCACTGACACATTTATTAGTTACCGCCGTGTGGTATCCGGCTGACTAGGATAGACCATCCCCATTTCTTATATATGTGTCGTAAAAGGCGACTAAAGTAAATCGAAGTAAGGTAGGCGGCCGGTCGTAAAATACCTAACCAAATCTTGTGATATGTTTATAACATGATGTACCGACCCCACTTAGAGTGGGATAGGGGCAGGAGGATGATGGTGGCATATTAATTAGTTACGTTATTTGTGTTTAATTTCATGGTTTATGTATGGAAACCCATTACCATCTGATATCGGGTTAGCCCGACTTGATTGTAAAGTGGTCAAGATTCGCCCCCGCTGGGCTTTTATAAACAGTCTAGGAATGTGACTTGGAGTAGAAAAAAATCGATTATTATCCCTTTAAAAAAACCGATTTTTAAAAAATCGATTATTTTGTTACGAAATAATCGATTTTTTTAAATCGACTTTTTCTGAATATTTCAAAAGTTGTCTTTTTTAATATTAATAATAAATTACAATAAAGGCTAATTAAAGTGGACAACTACCAATAAATAATATCACATGAGCTGTTTGTGAAATTTGATTAAAATGTGTAGTTTGACTAAATTGGTTTCATCCAACAATGCATATATAATATTAAAAACAAGAAAAAGAGTAAAAAAGAAAAACGGATACCCAAAATAATCGATTTTTTAAAAATCGATTTTTGATAAAAATATAATCGATTATTAAAAATCGATTATTTTGAAAAATAATCGATTATTAAAAATCGATTATTTTTTCACATCGTTAATTCAATCTAACCCAAGATCAGTGATATAAGTATAACCAGTTCTATAAATACAGCTTACGATAATCTAAAAATTCAAATAGTTTAATGTCACTAACAGTGGTGACAGAGAACATGTTTTTGTAACCCTCGCTAAATAAACAGCAGTGGCAGTCTTTGGTCGGCAGTCGGTCGCCACTACCCGACCAGTCCCACGATGTCGACGACGGCGTTCAGTTTGTCGATGCAGTTCTCTATTTTGTTGACGAGCAGCGCGGCCAGCAGCGACGTGCCGTTGACCAGTCTGGAAGGGGAACGGGTTCGATTCACAGTATATTTTAAGCAATTTAATTTATGTACATAAAAATATAAGGAATTATAAAACGATAGGTGATGTATACAATAGACAAAGCAGGAACCGACATAAGCTTGCGGCTCCTGCTTTGCGCTGCGCAAAAGTACGTAAGTCGTTTGTGGGTCTGGGTATAAGATTCTATAATAAAATTCCGCAATCAATTTCATCACTGCCATTACAGCAGTTTAAAAACACTGTTAAAAAGAGGCTGATACAGAAAGCCTACTATACTCTTGAAGATTATTTAGAAGACAAGAATGTGTGGATATAGCTCTCTTTGAACCTATACAAGACAGTAACGACTGAATGTAAATAGTATTTAGAATTATATTTTTAAAAGAGCAACCGCCGAGTTTCTTGCTGGCTCTTCTCGGTAGGAACAGCTTTCCGAAACAGCAGTTCCCGATGGAGAGGACTGATTCTATACATTATCCGATGTATTTTTTTATTTATTCGGACCTCCAAATTACATATTAATTTAAAGCTGTATAAGCTTAAATTGTGCAAAATTTCATCAATATCGGTCCAACGGATTAGCCTTGAAAGCTTTATAGACAGAGCTTTATAGGCTTTATAGACTTTTTTACCCTTATTATCAAGTATATATCTTATAAACTCGATTGACAGTAACTTACTGGCATTCGCCGGTGGAAATTATCTGAAACAAAAGAGAATATGTTAAAGACTAAGAAAAATGTACATAATGATAAATTTTCAAATTCAAATAAACTTGTAAACAAGTGCTTTTGAATCGTCAACTCTACTGCTGGTTCCGAAAGCTGTTCCTACCGAGAAGAGCCAGAAAGGAACTCGGCGGTTGCTCTTTTAAACATAATACTTATAACTAGTTACATAAAGTCATTACTGTCTTGTACAGGGTCTAAGCGAGATATATCCACACATTCTTATCTTCTAAGTAATCCAATATAATATAAGGATTTTTAAAAAAATGATTATTTTATCCAAATAATCAATTTTGTAAAAATTGATTTTTTTCTATTTCAAAAGTTTTCTTTTTTTATGTTAATAATTAATTACAATAACGGCTAATTAAAGAAATAATATCAGATGCGATATTGTGAAATTGGATTAAAACGTGTAGTTTGGCTAAATTGGTTTAAAACAATGCAAATCTAATCATAAAAATCAAGAAAAAGAGTATACAAAAAAAGGGATACTTAAAATAATCGATTTAAAAATCGATTATTTTCTGTCTATTTCAAAAGTTGTCATTTTTAATTATATTGTTAATTAATAGTTTGGCTAAATTAGTTTCATCCAACAATGCATATCTAATCTTAAAAAAACAGGAAAAAATTAAAAAAAGAAAAGGGATACCTAAAATAAAAAAAAGAAAAAGGGATACCTAAAATAAAAAAAAGAAAAAAAAGAAATTACCTAAAATAATACATTAAAAAAAAGCGATTTTTGATGAAAAATAATCGATTATTAAAAATCGACTTTTGAAGAAAAATAATCGATTATTTTAAAAATGGATTATTTTTCACATCGCTGTCATAAACCTTCAACTTAAAAGTTATAGAGGATGGAACTGAATATAAAGTTATTGGCGCACATTACTTACCATCAGGAACACTGTCAGTAGGACTAGCAGTGCGGGCCTTGACAACATACGACTCGGCGACGACATGTTCACGACGTGTTGCTCTGAGATGACTGGTGGCGATCCTCGTTGCAGTGATATTTTATATAAACCGGTCGCTTTGTTCTGAAATACAAGCTGTAAACGCGACATTATACGTACAAAATATATCACGTACAAACAATTATAAAAATTTTATAAATTTAAACTTACCTATTAGTATTCATAGTTAATGTATTTAGACCAGCTATTTGACGATTCAAAAATACTGTAAACAGTCCACTTAAATAAAGAATATTTTGAATTTGAATATATTCACATATTATTCTATCGGGTTAGCCCGACGGTTTCCACCGCGAGAACGTCGTGTAAAGAGCTCATAAATTAGTGCCCCGGGATCGAAACAAGTCGGGCTAACCCGATAGACTAGCACGTGAGTATAGCCGGTCTCTATACATTAACTAAATATAAGAAATGTAAAAAAAAAACGCCGTGTGGTATCCGGCTAAGTAGAATAGTACCACCCTCATTTCTTACCGAGGTGTCGTAAGTAACGACTTAGGTAAGTTTACGTCGGCAGGCGGCCGGTCGTACAAACGCAGTCAAATCAAGCATCATGTTATAACATGTTGTGCCGAGCCCACTTAGAGTGGGACAAGGGCAGGATGACGAAAAAATGGAAAAAAATTGTTTTCTGTTCCTGCTAATGGTCAAAAATTTCTCACAAAATTGAGAATAATAACATTTGTGCTTCATATTATGAAATTTATGTAATTTGGAGACCTACCAAATATAATTTCTCAACAATTGGTGTTATGCGAACATTTTAACTTGATAAAGAAGTTCGATAATATCCAGAATATGCTAAATATGCTCCAGAATATGCTAAATATACTCCAGAATATGCTAAATATGCTCCAGAATATGCTAAATATGTTTCAGAATGTGCTAAATATTCCTGGAACACTCGATTTTCATAATACAATTTTTTGTAACGTCATTGAAAACTTCTTAAGCAGACAAGGTTCATAAAGATTAACCAAGCATTTATTAACGTAAATTGTCATGTATATCAATTATATTATTGTCTATCTGTTTGTTCAAAAACCTCGGCCTACTTTTATTAACGCTTACAAGTATATTGGAGCAAAACTAATGATCTATTATTTATTGAGAAGATATTTGATATGTTAACTAGTTTGTACATTATATTCTTTTATTGATGATGTCTCAGAGCGTATTTTCTCGTTTCAGCATCCTAATTGATAAGAATGATGTATTTATACCGAGGCCGAATGTCTTATTGCTTACAGAGTGTAGTGCTAAAAGAATGGCATGTATTTGTATATCTTAGTAAGAGAAAAAGGAATGTTCATCATCATCATCTTCCTGCCCTTATCCCACTCTAAGCGGGGTCGGCACAACATATAAACATGCTGTCACATGATTTGGCTGCGTTTTTACGACCGGCCGCCTGCCTGACGTTAACTTACCTCAGTCGTATTTAACGACACCTCGGTAAGAAATGAGGTTGGTCTATTCTACTCAGCCGGATACCACACGGCGTAAATGTTAGATGTTTATACCAACAAAATTTGGCCATCCATCCATTTTCTCCATTTTCTTAAGTTTTTTGTCGTGGTGATAGACTTTGGAATTTAAAGATGTCAGTAGAGACATACTGGTAATATATTTTGGGGATTTAACTACAGTCTGACCTCGCATAAGATTTAGGATACTAAGAGTTTTAAAATAGATTTTGTAAATTTCTATTTTAGGTACTAACCTAAGCTAAGTAATTTTGTGATTAACACTATGGACACAATTTCTGAAATAAAATAAATAATAATAATAACCAATAAGATAGGTATGACGAAATGTAATTACTTTTAACAATTACATAATCAAAAGATCAACTGAGGAGCTTCTTGCTGGCTCTTCTCTGTAGGAGCAATTTTCAAACCAGTTTATTTAAAAACCACGTATTTACAAGTTTACTTGAAAAAAACAATATTTTGAATTTCAATTATGCAGTGTGGGGATATTGGGGTCTTTTATAGAATGTATAGTTTAAAAGCAGTGACAAGTTTGAAGTGATTTGAACCCCAGATTTCTGACGTCGCTTGGTCGTGGCTTCTTGCCGACCTTTCGTGTATTGACTAATCCAAGTCATACCACCAGCCCTTCACTACACGTCGCCCTAAGCACCGGTCCGGCCTCAAAGGACCCTTAGGACGACGTTCCCCATAGCTAGTAGAGCTTCTGCGCATCTACTGTTCGCATTTCGCAACCTCAGCGATGCTTCTGCGCTCGCCCGTCCCACCTGGTGACGCTGTAAAAGCCATTAGGGCTAACAGCATACAATTATATAAAGTATAATAAAATTATTTTGCTATAATCCGCGATGAAGTAAATCGCAAAAATGACTGCGATTTTGGTCGTGGAGTCTATCTCCTGATGATGCTTCGGTTGCGGGGCGAAACGATTGTTGAGTTTGTGATAGTGAACGTATGTAGTGCTTGTGTATTGTGGTGGCGGTGGTGGAGGTTTGTGCATGTGTTTTTGCGAATCCTGCATGTATCAGGTATGATAACCGATTGTCCACTCTACATTTAGCATTATATATTTTCTATTTTATTCATCGCAAATTATAGCAAAAATTTTTATTATTACTTTTGATGGATCTCGGCAAAATAACGCCTAATTCTATAAATTAACTTAAAAGGTAGCCGATAAAATGCCTAGTTTTCCCGGATATCGTTGCGAGATACCGTGTCGCAGTCGTCCCACACACTCTCCCGGCGTCTCCCGAGGGTGCGCGGGGATAAAGCAGGATGTTCAGACTCCACTCTCCAGTAACATCGCGACGGTCGAGCCGCGCGGCCGCGGACAGTGTCTCTTAGTGATACCCTTTTATTACGGTGAGTGATTATAATGAATTAAAACCACAATAATATTCAACTAAACTACTATTAAATCTACACTGGTTCACCTATTTTAGTGTTTTAATAATATTTACTGAAGAAAACGTACGTTTTCTCTTATCATCTATTACATTGTTTTCAAAGGCCCATCCCATTGATTTCATATAACACAAAAATATATCTGCAATAACATTACAGTTAAATTGAGGTACATTTTTCACTATTTTGTGGGTTTGGTATAAGATTCTATACCAAAATTCCGCAATCAATTTTAGCTTTGCCATTACAGCAGTTTAAAAACACTGTTAAAGAAAGGGTGATACAGAAAGCCTACTATACTTTTGAGGATTATTTGGACTATAACAATGCGTGGATATAGATATTGTTCGAGCCTGTACAAGATAGAAATGATTAAATGTAACTAGTATTAAGAATTGTATTTTTAAATGAGCAACCGCCGAGTTTCTCGCTGGCTTTTCTCGGTAGGAACAGCTTTCCGAACCAGCAGTAGAGTTAACGATTCAAAAGCACTTGTTTACAAGTTTATTTGAATAAAGAATATTTGAATTTGAATTTGAATTATTGATAAACGTAAATATTGGCATTTCATCTTTATAACTTTAATTATATACTAGTTGTGTCAGCGACTTCGCCCGTGAAATCAGTGTCAAAAGTGTCATCAGAGTTTTTTTTTCAAATTGAAATTTTAAACATAAAATTAATTATTCTGAGTTAACAATAAGAGATAGAGAGATGTTATCTTCGACTTTACTATAGTGTTTTTGTAGATCTACAATTCTCTAGTACATTGCTTTAGTGTATGTCTACTTATTTACGCACGTGACTAAAGCTTCCAGTAGGCGAGCTTTTTTACAACTGATCTCTTCAGCGCATTTCAGCACAGAAATTCATATAAAACGGTAATGTATTATTATCCTAAATCTTCTGGAGGAATTGCGCTATCTTTTAGTAAAAACCGTACAGTACAAAAACCTGTTAAGTAGATTTTGAGAAAATTGACCACATACAGACAGCTTTTGGAGGACTTTGTGTTATAATAAGTATAAAAAAGTGAAGTAAGTAGCGGCCTGTTACTATCCCACTGCTGGGCATAGGCCTCTTCTCTCCGTTTTTTTTGTTTTGGAGAGAAGGATTGGAGCTAAGACCTACCATGCTGCTCCAATGATAGTAGGTTACACATATCTCCAGAATTCTCTAGAGATATGCAGGTTTACTCACGATGTTTTCCTTCACCGAAAAGCGTGTGATAAATTGCAATTATCAATTAGACACATAAGTTTTACTAGAAAACTCATTGGTGTACCGGGTTTTAGCCCTAGACCTCCTCGAAAGAGGCGCAGGGTGTTACCACTGGGCTACCACAGCTGATATCTATCTATCTATCTTCTATATCTTCTATACTTATAATAAATCTGTAGAGAGGTCAATTCTGTAACTGGAATATATTTCCAAAATAACTATCAGGGGGTGATTAGGGATCGATACTGATGCCAAAAATGCAATCAGTAAAATTTTTGTCTGTCTGTCTGTATAACCGTTATAGAAATAAAAACTACTCGACAGATTTTAACGAAACTCGGTACGATTTTTCTTCATACTCCTGGGCTGGTTATAGTATACTTTTCATCACGCTACAATCAATAGGAGCAGAGTAGTGAAGGGAAATGTCGGGAAAACGGGAGAAGTTACTCCATTTTTTAAGTTTCCGTCGCGTGTGCAACCTTGATGGTTAAAGCTACACAGAAATCATGTATGACGGAAATGTTCTCCTTAAAATTATATAAAAAATATCCCACGACAGCATATGTCTATCTTTTATGGTTGACTCACAATAACACGTGTAACTCCCGATAGCTTAGCAGTTCGAAGCTTTCTGGTCATATTTGTCTACTCCTACGTTTATATCACTCTCAGTCATCCCTAAATAAAAAAGTGAATAGTATTAACCATCATCCTCCTGCCCTTATCCCACACTAAGTGGGGTCGGCACAACATGTTATAAACATGCTGTCACATGATTTGGCTGCGTTTTTACGACCGGCCGCCTGCCTGACGTCAACTTACCATAGTCGTATTTTACGACACCTCGGTAAGAAAGAGGGTGGTCTATTCTACTAAACCGGATACCACACGGTGGGTCAACTTACCTTAGTCGCCTTTTACGACACCTCGGTAAGGAATGAGGTTGGTCTATTCTACTCAGCCGGATACCACACAGCGGGTTGACTTACCTTAGTCGCCTTTTACGACACCTCGGTAAGAAAAGAGGGTGGTACTATTCTATTCAGCCGGATACCACACGGCGTAAGTGAATAGTATTAACCATTGTTTAAAAAAAGAATAATTGAAATCGGTATAGAAACACCAAAGTTATACATGAAATACGCTAATAATAAGCCATCGCGCGTGAATACTGAATCATGCTATAAGGATTATCACTACATAGTATAAAACAAAGTCACATTCTTTGTTTGTCCCTATATCCCTATGTATGCTTCAATCTTTAAAACTACGCAACAGATTTTGATGCGGTTTTTTAATAGATAGAGTGATTCAAGAGGAAGGTTTATATGTATAATAACATTAAATATGGAGTAGAGAAATACTGTAATTTTTGAGGTTTCTAATGTGATGTATAAATAAGTGCTAATAATAATGTGCTAAGTATTTGTACACATTGAAAAGGTCTATACAAAAGTCCGGAATGGTATATGTCCGGAATGCTATCTCTTATGGATAACCCACAATAGCATTTTTTGTCATTTGCTTTTTACGAAAAATAATGCCTTATTTTTGAAGCAATTTTTATACAATATAGCATTAATCTTTATCCAATTAAGTACCTGAAATACATTGTTGATTTAATATAGATCAATATGGTCGTTTTCAGCATGTAATTTAAATGAACATTTTCAAAGATATCACAGATTTAAAATCCCGCGAGGAGGCCGCGCTTCGCCCTATTGCACTTCGAATTTAACAGCGATCGGACGCACAAATAAATGTCGCTCTTTTCAGAGTAACCTCTAAAGAAAACATGTTTGTATTGTCTAATGATAACAAAGCTATGAATGTTGTATATAAAGACATTCTGTAATTAATTTTAAACATAAAATTAATTACAGAATGTCTTTATAGGGACATATAGGGAATAATAGGGATATATAGGGAAAAATGTAAAATGTAAATATGTAGTATATGAATTTAGATATTAGATACAGCAGGAAAGCTTCTTGGTATAGGGAGAGGGGAATTGTTTTTTTTTACTTTACTGGATCGATTTTAATCATTTTTTTCACTGAGTGACATAGGCTTTATATTTTATACCCGTGCGAAGCAGGGTAGGCCGCTAGTAATAAATATAATTAAATTGTCTAAAATCTTGCTCATGTTAATGCTAAATGTTTAATAACATTTTTACTTACGTTCGTATTAAGGTATGCTATGAATTTGTTTGGTTATCAACAAAACAAACAGAAATATGTGAATTTACAAAGATATTTATAATTACTTTGGGATAATACGCAGTAAAACGCGATTTGGGGATTAATCCTCGCAAAGTAACGCTTGATTCTATAAATTTTTGTACGTAATTATTTTCATGTAAGATAAGTGCATTAGTAATTGACCGTTTTGTAAGAAATTTTTAATAATAAGCGTTTTATTTTGTTGTAACTAATAAAATAGAGTCGCGTGTCGTTTCGAGGCGACAAATGCCGGTAAAAATGTCTGCGATAACAACTGGAGCATCCAACTGATGTTAGGAATTTACTTTATTATTCCGCGGTACTCTTGGAATGTGACTATTACTGAAGCTAAACGGGTTTAAATTTAACTGGGAGTCGTCTGCAACTTATCATATCTATTGTTAGATATTATTGGTAGTAATGGCCTGTTACTATCCCACTTCTGGGCATAGGCCTCCTCTCAACATATCTGGGGAGGTTTGGAGCTAAGACCTACCACGCTGCTCCAATGCGGATCGGTAGGTTACACGTACCCCAAGAATTCTCTAGTAATATACAGGTTTCCTCAGGACTTTTCCTCCCCAAGGTTAGAAATTTCTGTTATGGTAATTACTCCATTATGTTATCGCCAATGACTTCCGCTTTGTATTTTATAGCAATAAAGTCATGAAACAAGAGTATCGCGTCCTTTTTATTAAAATGGTGGCAGCACTGTGCCGTTGTTGTTTCCGTTGAAGTCTTCCTATTCGTCAGTCTTTGTTCGTCATTCAAGAGAAGTGCATCTCGGAACGGGACTTGTGGTATTCCTATTACATCGTGTTATTGTAGAAAGTGCTCTAACAATAACTTTTGTCATCTTTTCAAATTAATGCGAAATTCTTCCAAATGTCGAATAAGGTGTGAATGTCGTAAGTAACTCGCTGTATGACCCGGTAACTCGATATTCCGAGGCCGCCCGGGATCATCTAATTTACTGCTAACTCGAAGCCTTTTGGTCCACGGGTCGGATGCTGGCTCTCTATACCTAGACTTATCAAATAAAATCTTTATTCTAATAAGCTTTTTCAACATTCAGATCGTCAATCTATACTAATATATAAAGCCGAAGAGTTTGTTTATTTGAACCGCTCAGGAACTACTGGACCGATATGAAAAATTCTATGCGTGTAATATAGTCCATTTACTATACCATGTACCATATATATTTTGTACCTGTATTTATTTATAAATGTCTGAAAAAAAAAAAAAAAAAAATTACTTCTTCTTCTTCTTCATTTATCGAGACTATAGGTTATTTACCATCATAAAATGAATAGGAGAGGAGCAGCAATAAAAAATAGTACGAAAACTGCAAAACTTAAAGCTTTCCTTGCATGTGCTAAGTAAGCGATGTTATTCAAAAATCATGTATTACAAAATAGTCCCCTCTAAAAGTTCTAAATAAAAGTCCGCGACAGCATATATCTAGTTGTCAAGGTTAACCCACTTTAACCATTTTTATGGTTATCAAAATACTATATTACGGTTTGTTTGGTTAAGTTTAATAACTTCGAATTATTTACTTTAAGTCTTCTTACCATATAGCTATAATATCCTATTCATTTGTTAAGTAAGTAACGGCCTGTTACTATCCCACTGCTGGGCATGGGCCTCTTCTCTCCGTTTTTGGAGAGAAGGATTGGAGCTAAGACCTACCACGCTGCTCCAATGCGGATTGGTAGGTTGCACATATCCCCAGAATTCTCTAGAGATATGCAGGTTTCCTCACGATGTTTTCCTTCACCGAAAAGCGTGTGATAAATTGCAATTATCAATTAGACACATAAGTTTTTACTAGAAAACTCATTGGTGCCTGCCTGGGGTTTGAACCCTAGACATCCTCGAAAGAGGCGGACGGTATTACCGCTGGGCTACCACTGCTAATATTTTTATGCTACTCACTTGTTATTGCTGAATAATTTTAAACTGCGAGTATGTTTCAAAGAGATAAAAGTTTAATTTGTATTTCAAATAGGTTTAATAACAAGAAACTGAAGTAAAGTCGGTTTTATCAAAATGAATCAGTAGGAATTTACGCGAACTTTGATATAAAATGTGTTAACAAACAAATACACTTTATTTCACACAGAAAAGTATTAAATAAAATACAAAAAGAATAAAAAAGCATAGTAAATGAGTCTATGTACAACAGGTGTTAATGTTATAAATGCGAAAGTCTGTCCGTTACGTTTTCACAGCTCTCTGTACTGATATAGACAATATTTGACAAAATTAAAGCTTATACAATAGGATAATGAAGAAGCTGTGATGGCCCAGCGGTGCGACCGTGTGAATCTCTAGAGACGATCACGGGTTCGAACCCGGGCAGACACCAATGAGTTTTTCTCTTAAAACTTATGTGTCTAATTGATAATTGCAATTTATCACACGCTTTTCGGTGAAGGAAAACATCGTGAGGAAACCTGCATATCTACCAATCCGCATTGGAGCAGCGTGGTAGGTCTTGGGGTGCTTAATCGGTTGGCCTCCTCGTGGCGCACCCTGGGCAGGCCCTTGGAATTATGTACGAGTATTCCTTGGACTTGGCGAACGGACCGGTTATGGTTGCTGATTCCATTTGTCCCTCTGGTGTCAGAAGGCAACTAGGATAGGCTGGGAGCTCCGGGGGAATGAGACTCCCAAATGGTTGGCGCGTTCTGTTTCGGCTTAGTCTAAGTCCTGCAGGACACGGCTTTGGCCTCCGTCAGCCAAACCCGTAAGCCCAGTCATGGGAACGGGGGCCTTCGGGTCGCGAGGAAGAAAACCTCTATAAAAAATTACCCGTGGGGGCGGAAACGCCCACGTTGCGCGGCGAGCCGTTCCAGCTGTGTTTTTCATGGCCGGTAGACTTTTGGCTCTCAAATCGGGAGCCACGTCGGGTGGAAGTAAACCGTAACTCCGCAAGTGAATGCGGAACCGGGGGCCGCTCTTCTTATTTGAGAGGAGAGGGGCCGCGAGGAAGAAAACCTCTCTAAAAATTTACCTGTGGGGGCGGAAACGCCCACGTTGCGCGGCGAGCCGTTCCGGCTGTGTTTTTCATGGCCGGTAGGCTTTTGGCTCTCAAATCGGGAGCCACGTCGGGTGGAAGTAAACCGTAACTCCGCAAGTTAATGCGGAACCGGGGGCCGTTCTTCTCAATTGAGAGGAAGGGGCCGCGAGGAAGAAAACCTCTCTAAAAAATTACCCCAATCCCAAGGTTCAGGGTCCGCCGAGGGGATGAATGGCTGGGGGGAATCCAGTCGCTAGGGCCTTTTACCCAATCCTAAGGTCTAAGCCCGCCGAGAGGATGTATGGCCGGGGGAGTACCCGGTCGATAGGGTTACTATAAAAACATATGGAAAGCAATGGTAATTACAGTAATGACTACCCAGGAGGGTCCCGGTTCTTCCGGGGAATCCCTCACCGTGACTGACAATGTTAGTCACGGTCGCCCCAACGTATCTGGGGGGGCAACCACTGCTTCGGAGGAGATAGGAGGGGGTATCGGTGGAATTGAGACCGGCTTGGCTGGTGTTTCCGCTGGTACGTGTCAAGAGTTACGGCGCAATCCTGCGCGTAGTGTGAAGACGGCAGCTGCCGTTCGCAGTGCCAGCTCGGGCTCTGCAAGGAGCCGTAGCAGGACTTCTATCCTGTCAGGGAGCGAGTCTGTGGAGGACGTTTCTGGCTCAAGACTGCGGCGTACAGCGTCAAAGCGACTGAGGTCGGAGTGTGGGAGCGCTCACGATTCAGACGAGGATCTAGGGTCGAAAAAGGTCGATACGAGATCCCATGTCTTGGGTTCCTTAGACGGCCTCCAGGAGGCTCATATGATGTTACAGCGTTGTGAGGTTGAGATGGTAACAAGTGACGATGAGCCGAGTAGCCAGAAAACCAGGCTGGCACCGGCTAAAGTATCGCTGAAGAGCGTTGACACGTCGCGAGCATGCGATGTGTTGGCGCAAAGCGTTGAGGCGATGCGGAAGACGTTGAAGAAATCTAAAAACCTCAAAGGAGATTGTCGAGGTACTCTCAACGACGTCGCCAAAAACGTTGAGGAGGTCGCGCGGGCGCTGTCCGAGCGAACGGAGGCCGAGGAAATCCGCCTCTTGAGAGAGGAAAACAAAAGGTTGGCGGCGGTAATCAACAACTTGTCTATTGAAATAACAACTCTCAAGGAGATGATGGTCACCACCGCCAACAAGGGGTCAGGGAATCAAGGTGCACCTAATGTCAATCCACAGCCGTTTAGGGGCTTGACCATTGAGGAGGAAATGGTCAGGCTCCGTAATATGTTTACGGCAAGATTAGACAGTCTGGAGACGAGGCTTCCTCCAGAGGAAAGACTGCGACCACCTTTAGCGGCAGATAAAAAAAAGGCGACAGCAATGGCGAAGAGGAAAGAGAAAGAAGCGGTGGAAAAAGAGAAGCCTGCAAAAGTCCGAAACACTCCGGAAGACACCTCCAGCCAGCCGCCGACTAGCCAGTTCTGGAAAAAGATTGTGGTGGTTGACCCTGCACCAGCAGGGCCGAGCAATGTCAAGGGAAAGAAAAAGGCCTCCAAAAAGAGGAAATCCAACAAGCAGGCTGAAAAACGTCCTGCACCCAGACCGCTGCCACCAGCCCCCGCTTCAATGAGCGAGGGCTGGAATGTGGTAGCGCGTAGGGGCGCCAAAAAGGGAAAGAAGCTTGCGCCAGCCAACAAAGTAGCGCCGGCAGTTGCCACAACCAAATCGCAGCCGAAACAAAGGGGAAAGAAACTTCAGACCCCGCGTTCGGCTGCTGTTGTGGTGACCCTTGATAAGGAGGCCACCGAAAAGGGCCTCACATACTCGGAGGTCCTAGCTCGGGCCCAGCGAGGCATTAATATTGAGGACCTGGGCATCAGTGAGGGCTTGCGTCTCAAAAAGGCTGCCACCGGGGCCCGGATGTTTGAAATTTCCGGGCCCACAAAGATTGAAAAGGCGACTGCTCTTGCTGATCGCCTTAGGGAATTCTTCCACGACGAGCCGGCGATACGCGTGTCCACGCCCACAAAATGTGTAGAACTGCGTGTTGTGGGTCTGGACGACTCTGCCGTTGAGGAAGACGTTGCCGCCGCGATTGCTCAGGTCAGTGAATGTGCAAAACAAGACATTCAGACCGGCGTGATCCGAAGGACGGGGAACGCGCTGGGCTCTCTCTGGCTCAGGGTCCCTGTCGCGGCAGCGAAAAAGGTGGTGGCAGCTGGTAGACTGCTGGTGGGCTGGGTATCGGCTCGGGTCCAGCTACTCGAGGCTCGCCCACAGCGCTGTTTCAGGTGCCTCGAGAAGGGGCACCTTAGAGCCGAGTGCACGTCGGCTATTGACCGCAGCGGCGAATGTTATCGCTGCGGTCAAAACGGCCACAAGGCCCAATCCTGCTCGGCAGCTCCACATTGTGGAAGCTGCGAACGAGCGGGATTGAAGGCCGACCACCGGGCGGGGAGCGGGCAGTGCAAGGCACCGTCCGCTCCAAAGAGGAGGGGAAGGGGGGGTGATGGCCTGAGGGTCCCCTCGCCACCTGCCGCCGACCCGGCTCAGCCCACCACGAGCCGGGTTATGGGGGATCCAATGGAGGTCGCTAATTGATGGCCTCCATAAGATTCCTCCAGGCGAATATAATGCGCTCCACTAGGGCCCAGGACCTCATTTTCCAGACCCTGGCGGAGCGGATGGTGCACGTGGCTGTGGTCTCCGAACCCCTTTTTATTCCGTCGAGTAAGGAGTGGGTCGGAGACCGCGTAGGGGATGTGGCCATTGCATCCAGGGCTGCAGTTGGCTCCCCAGCCCTGGAGCGTGTGGTGAGGGGACGCGGGTACGTCTCCGCCAAGATTGGGGACGTATCCGTCATCGGGGCGTACTTCTCACCTAATAGACCGTTCTCCGACTTCGAGCTCTTCATGACTGAAGTCGGAGACTTGGTGCATAGGTTACGCCCCGGTAAGGTGGTTCTGGCCGGAGACCTCAACGCGAAATCCGCCGCATGGGGGTCTCCGGTCACGAACGTTAGGGGGAGATTCCTGGAGGGTTGGTTGGCCTCAGCTGGGATGGTCGTCATGAACCGAGGGACGGCTGACACATGCGTGCGATGGAATGGCGGTTCCAAAGTCGACGTCACCTTTGTCGACGCCGCCATGTCACCATGTGTCAGGAACTGGGAGGTAATGGTGGGTGTGGAGTCACTCTCGGACCATCGTTATATATGGTTCGAGGTGGCCGCACGCCATGCTCCCATTTTCCCTCGGTCGGGAAAAGATGATGGCCCTCGGTGGTCCGTCAGGAAAATGGATCCCGAGTTCCTCGTCGAGGCCGCAATCGTCCAGGCGTGGGCCGCTGGGTCCACGGGTGGGGAGGTTGCTGCGGAGGTCGAGGACCTCCAGCGGCGGATGTCGCTCATCTGCGATGCCAGCATGCCGAGGGTGCGAAGCACAGGGCCGGCGTGCGGTGTGTACTGGTGGTCAGAGGAGCTAGCGCAGCTGCGTGATCAGTGCGTAGCCGTGCGCCGCCAGTACACTCGGTGCAGGCGTCGTAGACGACGCGACATCGAGGAGGAGAGGCGCCGTTATGAGGCCTATAGGGCTGTCCGTGTCTCCTTGCGAACGGCAATCGCCGAGGCCAAGAACAGGGCCCACAGGGAGATGGCCGAAGAGCTCTGTCGGGATCCGTGGGGGAGGCCGTACAAAGCGGCGCGGGGGAAACTTCGTGCCCGTGCCCCCCCTCTCACTGTGAGCCTTCGGCCATATTTCCTGGAATCCGTTGTGGAAGCCCTGTTCCCGCAGGGAGCTGAGGTGGAGCCGCCTCGTATGGCGCCTCTCGAAGAGGAGGAGAGCACTGTGTCAGGCGCGCCGGGGGTGTTGGAGTGGGAGTTAGCCGGGGCGGTGAGTCGCATGAAGGCGAAAAACACCGCTCCTGGCCCCGACGGCATCCCTGGGCGCGCCTGGTCTTTTGCCCTGGGTCCGTTGGAGTCTAGACTCAGGGCGACGTTCAGTGCCTGCCTAGAGCAGGGCCTCTTTCCCCGTAGGTGGAAGACGGGGAGACTAGTCCTGCTCAGGAAGGAGGGAAGACCGGCCGATACACCCTCTGCGTATCGGCCCATTGTCTTTGTTAAGTCAAAGTATCAGATCTCGCGGTTCAAGGTTCAGATTTGATTGGTCAATGGCAACCACCGGCCATTATCCCTTGTTCCCCCTCCTACCCCGCCTACCCCTCTTCACACCGCTTGCAACTCGCGAAACGCAACGTACGCGCAGAAACAGCAATTTTGAAAACCTTGTGATTTGTGACCAAAAACTATTTTGAAAGTGTCCAGAGTATCCAGAATTGAGTCCCGATCCTGTAAAGGTAAGTGGTT
Source organism: Morpho achilles (assembly GCA_947086495.1). NCBI lineage: Eukaryota > Metazoa > Arthropoda > Insecta > Lepidoptera > Nymphalidae > Morpho > Morpho achilles. The sequence goes on along the minus strand of CAMTZB010000023.1, from coordinate 10,217,573 downwards.
GACCCTTTTCTGCCCAAATTTGGTCCTTCGAGCCGGATTTCAAAAATTCAAATACGCCAACCGCGGCCAAACGGTTTTCATTTTGAAATTATTTTAACTTTTTTATCGTTAATTACCGAAATATGGCAAAAACTAATCAGATGCTGGTAATGAAATTCGATTTTTATATCGAAAAACTAGTGAGCATATATGATTCAACTACTTCGAGTAATTTCAACGATTCGTTATGTATTGAAAAGTTCAAAGTGAAATGTTCGTTTTTAAATGAAATAAAACATAATGTGGAGGATTGTTATTTAAATTTAATAAATACTGTTGCAAATAATCCGGAACAATTACAGGTGTACAAAGAAAAGTATTTGAAATTCGAAGATCAGTTTATCGAAGTAAAAATATTATACGATTCACTTGTTTCGGATTCAAATGCTACACCTAAGTCTAGTATACAATCGTGTAACAGAGTTGATAATATAAGTTTACCGAAAATTAATCTACAACAATTTTCAGGAAGTTATTGTGACTTTCCAAACTTTATTAACCTGTTTGATAGCTTAATACACAACAATCAATCGCTGAGTCCTGTTCAGAAGAAACATTATTTACTTAGCTGTTTATCGCACGAGCCCTTAAACTTAGTTAAGCACTTAACTAATACACCGGAGAATTATGAAGTGGCCCGTTCAATTTTAATCGATAGGTATGACGACAAAAGATTGATAGCCGACTCACATCTGAGCGCAATGTTGTCGTTATCTACCGTTTCGATTAAGAATGTTTCACAGTTACGTAACTTTGTAAACATTATTCAGGAAAACACGCGAGGCCTAACTAGTCTTGGCTTCCCAGTAAGCGAATGGTCCTTGTTGTTATTACACATATTTGTACGAAAACTAGACACTGATTTAAGAACTAAATTCGAAATTACATATCAAAACGTAAAAATTCCTACCTTCGATCAACTCATAACATTCCTAGATAGCTTATGTAAAACTCTGGAGACTTCAGGCTTTTACGAGACTCACAGCGGGAGTAAATCTACGCCCCAAAACAAAGGTCACACACACAAGACGTCACTTGCGTCCACTACACACAGTCAGCTTACAGCAGGCAGTAACGCGAAACCGAATTACAGCTGTCCATTATGCAATAGTTCTCACTATTTATTTAAATGCACTAAGTTTATAAACATGGACACAAATTCGCGGTTAAATTATGTTACAAACAATAATCTTTGTTTTAATTGTTTACGGCCTCACAAAATAATTAGTTGCTTTTCAAAGTCGCGGTGTCAACTTTGCAAACGCAAACATAATACGTTGTTGCATACTTCTAATGAACAGACGTCCGTAAATACTGTTCATTACGAAAACGTAAACAATAACATGCCATCAACTAGTTCGTCAAATAATATAAACCCAAGCTCCGGTAGTTTTATTAATTCCGAAACATCAACGGAGTCGCGTCAAGGGATACCTAGTAGCTACGTAGATCCCTCCCTTTCCCACTCGTACCTCTCGCACGGTTCAGACGGCGCGGGCGCGCGTCACTCGTTGCTTGCAACCGCGATCATCGATGTCGCTGTTACATACAACGGCCGCACGCAACCGGTACGCGCATTACTCGATCCCGGCAGTATGACTAACTTTATTTCTGTTAATTGTGTTCAGAGACTCAATGCGAAGTGTGATAAATCGAATGTATCTATCTCAGGAATAGGGGGAGCGACTAGTTTTAACGCGAGGGGTCATTTAAAACTTTATTTAAAGCCCAAAAATAATAACTCATTTTTATGCAGCGATACATTTGTTTTGCCGCGCATTACGTCCGACCTACCTGTAGCTACGATACATAGCAGTCTACTCGAGCGCTTTAAGAATTTAAAACTTGCAGATCCGCAGTGCAATATTAGAAGCCCGATAGATTTGTTATTAGGTGCTGGGGCGTGTGCCCAGATTTATCAAGGTAACAAATTAGTGTTAGGGGAAAACTTACCGACGGCATTTGACACATTATTCGGATGGGTATTGATAGGCGATTATAACGACGACAACTTTAATAATGAACCGGTCTGTGCTGTTGCGTCAATCAACATTGACGAAAGTTTTAAACTGTCTAGGGACATAGAAAAGGTATCGCAAACAAACATACAACATCCAGATGATGTTTCTTTCGAGACCCACTTAAGACAGACGCATTCGCGTACCGATGTTGGGCGGTTTATAGAGCGCTTGCCCTTCAAACAGGGTGACCATAATGTAGGTGAACCTAGGACAATAGCAACGAATACGTTACATTCGCTCGAAAAGTTTAATCGCGATCCTAGTTTAGAGCGAAAATACAAAGATTTTATGCGAGAATATTACACTCTGGGCCACATGCAGCCAGTTGAACCATCAACTGCACAACGTTCTCCCAAATACTACATTCCATATCACGGAATGTATAGGAAAAGCAGTACGGGGAACTCCTTAAGAGATATTTTATTAGCTGGTTCCAAATTAAAAAGCGATATTAAAGACTATATTCTCCACTTTAGCTTGCAAGAAATTGTATTTTCCGCAGACATCTGCCAAATGTATCGGCAGACTTTAGTTCACCCTGAGGATCGTAACTTTCAAATAATCCTGTGGTGCGATCATGACTGTACGGTTCAGGATTCTCAACTAAACACAGTAACCAATGGCGTTACTTCAGCTCCATTTTTACCTATGGGCTGTGTACACGAGCTCGATACCCTAGGTCACAGCACTCGCCCCCGTGTATCAAAGTTGTTGCAAAACGATATTTTTGCAGACGATCTAGTAACGGTTACTGCATCTCCCTCTAAAGCACATGAAATCGAAACCGAGCTCATCAACTTATTGGAGTCAGGGGGTCTAAAATTACGTAGTTACCTGTCCAACTTAAATATACCTCGGCAGATATTCTATAGCGATGTCGTATACATCAACTTGTTTGGCTTTTGCGATGCATCTGACGCAGCCTATATAGCATGCGTGTCTATACGGTGCGTCCACAGTACAAGTAGGGTGACCATACATCTTATATCAAAGACTCGGATCCCCCGTATAAAACAAAGTCTAACGATCCCAAAACAAAATTTATCAGGTACACGGGTTTACGATAGCTTAAGATTTAAAATTCATTTCTTAAGACACATTTTTGCGTGGAGTGATTCTTGTAGATGTAGAACTACTGGCTATCTATCCAGTGATAAATTAAAAAGGCTTTTATTAACACTTATCAAGGCTTTTCAGCTTTGTTATTTTGCAAGCAAGATCGTAACTAACGTAATAAAGAGACGGTTTCACATATACCTCCACACATTACAGACGCGAAATAAGTGGAACTCCACCAAACACCTTATGAAGATCAGTGATCTTATGCTTCTTAAGCAAGACAACTTACCATCATTTCAGTTGTGTATTAGACGAATGGTTAGAGCGTTTCCTGGACAGGATTCCGTTCGAGTTGTAGAAGTTAAGACAGCCAAGGGTACATACATTCGATCGTTATCGAAGCTATGCCCCTTGCCACGTAACGAAGATTAATTTTAATACTACTTATATTATCACCATTTATTTTTTATTTTTATTATTATTTTGCAACAAACTTTATTAATCAATAAATATATTTCATATAATCGAACATCAATACAAAGTTTATATATAAATTTGATTTTATTTTTCTACTTGTCAAATAATACAGTCCACTTGATACGTCAGAAGACTATCACATTCAGACATGAGCACAGGTATTCAGCCTGCATCTTACCAGCATCTGATTGTAGTATTACTAAAAGGGGTATCCCCCTTTTGAGGCGGGGTATGTTAAGTCAAAGTATCAGATCTCGCGGTTCAAGGTTCAGATTTGATTGGTCAATGGCAACCACCGGCCATTATCCCTTGTTCCCCCTCCTACCCCGCCTACCCCTCTTCACACCGCTTGCAACTCGCGAAACGCAACGTACGCGCAGAAACAGCAATTTTGAAAACCTTGTGATTTGTGACCAAAAACTATTTTGAAAGTGTCCAGAGTATCCAGAATTGAGTCCCGATCCTGTAAAGGTAAGTGGTTGACCCTTTTCTGCCCAGTCTTGCTGGACGAGGCGGGGAAGCTGCTCGAACGCATAATAGCTTCCCGCATAGTCCAGCACCTCCAAGAGGTAGGGCCCGACCTCAGTCCCCTCCAGTGCGGATTCCGCCAGGGCAAGTCCACCCTCGACTGTATTGAGGGTGTCAGACTTCTGGTGGAGGAGGCGACAACCCGGCGCGAGGTGGTGTTGGCAGTGTCGTTGGACATCGCTAACGCATTCAACACCTTGCCCTGGGGAGTGATCAGAGAGGCCCTACGCTTTCACCGCATCCCCATGTACCTACAGCGCGTTGTCGGTAATTACTTGGCAGACCGCGCTGTCAGGTACCCGACGGCTGGGGGTGGGTGGAAAGAGCGGAGGATGTCGTGCGGCGTTCCACAGGGTTCGGTTCTTGGCCCCCTCCTGTGGAACATCGGCTACGACTGGGTGCTGCGCGGGCAAATGCTCCCGGGGGTGCGTCTGTTTTGTTACGCAGACGACACCCTCGTGACTGCCCGTGCGAGCACCCACCGGGAATCCCGAGTGCTGGCGACCGCGGCCACCGCTCATGTCGTGGCCCGTATTCGCCGGCTAGGACTGGGGGTGGCCTTGGAGAAATCCGAGGCCATTTGCTTCCACAGGCCTCGGATGGCGCCCCCAGAGGGCTCCCGGTTGGTGGTGGGCGGGACGTCCATCGAAATCTCGGGTACATTACAGTACCTGGGATTGCTTCTCGACAGCCGATGGACGTTCGAGGCCCACTTCCGGCGGCTCGCTCCCAGACTAACGGCGACCGCCGGAGCCCTGAGCAGGCTCCTCCCGAATTTGGGGGGGCCGAATGCAGGCTGCCGGCGCCTATACGCCGGAGTGGTCCGGTCGATGGCCCTATACGGCGCTCCCATATGGGCGGAGCGGCTGACTGCCAGGTCTCTGCCTCTGCTGCGTAGAGCGCAGAGGATCATGGCGGTCAGACTTGTGCGGGGCTACCGGACCATCTCCGGTGAGGCGGCCTGCGCCTTGGCCGGGTCCCCTCCATGGGACCTAGAGGCCAAGGTGCTAGCTCAGGCCTACCGCCGTAGAGTCGAAGCCCGTTCATCGGGGGGAGACTCAGCGGTGGTAGAGGTGGAGTGGCGGAGGGCAGCTCAGGAGGAGCTCCTCCGCCAATGGAGGCGGCGGCTGGAATCGCCCAGTGCAGGATTCTGGACGATTTCGGCCATCCAGCCCATTCTTCAGGGCTGGGTCGCCAGGAGGCATGGGGTCCTCACCTTCCGCCTTACGCAGGTGCTTTCCGGACATGGCTGTTTCGGGTGGTATCTGTGGAGGGTGGCCCAGCGCGAAGCGACTGGTGAGTGCCACGAGTGCGGCGCCGACTTTGACACGGCGCTGCACACGCTCGCAGACTGCCCAGCTTGGGCGGTTCAGCGGGCGAAGCTCGTGGCAGAGGTGGGGCACGATCTCTCCCTGCCCACCGTGGTTCGTGCCATGGTGGACAGGGAGCGATCGTGGGCAGCGATGGCCTCCTTCTGCGAGGACGTTATCTTGCGGAAGGAGGCGGCGGGACGGATCCGGGAAGTCGAGTCCTTGGATCCGATCCGCCGCAGGCGAGCGGGGCGCAGGCGACTCGCCGAAGTCCGTCGCATGCCGCCCTAACGGGGACCTCCGAGCGGTCCGAACGGGGCATCGGACGCTCGCTGGAGTTAGGTCCCCGAGGCGGTCGATGCATCTGGTGCTCCCGATGCATCGTCCAGCGGAGGGAGGGGCCACTTTTAGAGAGGCCCCGACCCAGAGGTGGCGCACTCTGGGGTACAGAGTTGCTGCTGGCGGGGTTGGGGGTAATGTCTTCATAGGTACCCTATCGCCGCCACCAGCAGCGTGGAGCACACAGGTTGTTTTAGTCGGTGCGAGTCCGACATAACCGTCGCCTGCCCCCGTTAGGCGGCGGTACCCATAAGGGGTTTTTTCCTGTTCAAAAAAAAAAAAAAAAAAAGCGTGGTAGGTCTTAGCTCCAATCCTTCTCTCCCAAAACGGAAAGAAGAGGCCTATTCTCAGCAGTGGGATAGTAACAGGCCGTTACTTACTTACTTTACAATAGCATAACATATAGGACTTAAAAAAGATTTTCTTTCTTTCAGTTTCGGTTTTTTTTTCTTTCAGGGACAAAACACATATGGTAATATTGAGGGCATTTAAACGCTTTAGATGACGGGGAGGAAAGTCACTGTTATTGCTAGTATTGTATATATCGCACGCTTAATATTAGAGTGACCGAATTAAAAAAAGTTGTTTTGTGGCAAATAACAACATTGTTAAAGGAACCCTTAACTTGATATAACAAGAAACGCCGTGTGGTATCCGGTTAAGTAGAATAGACCACCCTCTTTCTTCCTGAGGTGTCGCATAATATGACTATGTTAAGTTGATGTCAGGCAGGCGGCCGGTTGTAAAATACGTAGCCAAATCATAAGACAACATGTTTATAACATATTGTGCCAACCCCACTTAGAGTGCGATAAGGGCAGGAAGATGATGAACTTGATATAACAAGAAAACATTTGTTTTTTGTAGTGTGATAGCTTAGATGCATTGAAATAAGGATTACAATGTATCTAACTCAATTAAGATTTATTTTGGATTGGGTCACTTTAATACTAAACGTGCGATATAATAGAGGTAGTTCACGCATGTTGTCAAACGGAGTTAATTCCAGATAGCTGAGTCAGCGAAAAGGGACAAACGGAGACCCTCCCCCCTACCGACCGTTTCATTATCTCCCCCCGGAGATTTAATCTCGCTCACTTACTGCGACATGTTGGAGGATTTATTTTTTGTCTCTTGGGGAGATTCGATAGATTCTTGGTTAATTTACAACATCATGTTCGTGCGCTTCAAACTAGAAAACAAGTAAATTTAAAAAGGCTTTTAAAAAAGATTTGCCAAAATTTCATGTCCTTACTGTTAGCGCACACTTTCTACAATCATCATCTTCCTGCCCTTATCCCACTCTAAGGGGGTTCGGCACACCATGTTATAAACATGTTGTCATATGACTTGGCTACTTATTTTATGACCGGCCGCCTGCCTGACGTCAACTTACCATAGTCGTATTTTACGACACCTCAGTAAGAAAGAGGGTGGTCTATTCTACTAAACCGGATACCACACGGTGGGTCAACGTGTCCCTACTGTTAGCGCACACTTTCTACAATAAAACGATATAATATAACACTACTATTGCCGCCACTACTATTATAACTTTAACCAAATTATTAGAAATAGAAAGCTTAATTTCGCTGTCTCTTGCAGGGTTATGATAGCTTATTTGGAGAAAGAGCGATCTCAAATTGGTATATTGTTATACTTGATGTCAGGACGCCGTATGGTATCCGGCTGAATAGAATAGTACCACCCTCATTTCTTACCGAGGTGTCGTAAAAGGTGACTAAGGTAAGTCGACCAGCCATGTGATATCCGGCCAAGAAGAATAGACCACTCTCAATTTTTACCGAGGTGTCGTAAAAGGCGACTAAGGTAAGTTGACCCGCCGTGTGGTATCCGGTTGAGTAAAATAGATCACCCTCTTTCTTACCGAGGAGTCGTAAAATACGACTAAGGTAAGTTAACGTCAGGCAGACGGCCAGTCGTAAAATCGTAGCCAAATCATATGAAAACATGTTTGTAACATGTTGTGCCAACCCCACTTAGAGTGGGATAAAGGCAGGACGATGGTGATTATACTTGATGTCAGGATTGATTCCACATTCCGATTATTTTGAGCTGATTTTGAATTTATAGAATTAGGCGTTACTTTGTGGAGAATTTGGTAACAATCGTCAGATATTTTATGACAGTATTCCAAATTTTGCACATCTGTCATCTGGCACAAAAACTTAAACTGAATACCCTAGATAATAAAACCACAACGGCACACAAATTAACGAACAAATAAACGTTACGAGTTCCAGTTTGCTCCAAAAAACAAAGACAAAGTCAACAAAATGGTAATAGTAATGGGTAATCGCAACTATTTATAAACATTTTGCAAAGAGCAACCGCCGAGTTTCTTGCTGGCTCTTCTCGGTAGGAACAGCTTTCCGAACCAGCAGTAGAGTTGGCGATTCAAAAGCGCTTGTTTACAAGTTTGAATAAAGAATATTTTGAATTTCGTATTTTAGTAATCTTGTTTTAACAACGATAACATCCATGTTATCGAGTACCCGGAAAAAGTTATAAAAGTGTATCGCCGGGACATGTCCCCGGGGAGCGGTACCGGGGGACACATCCCGATAGTGGGGGGCAGAGAGGGGGAGGGTCATTTCACTGGCGGATGACATTGGTTTCATTGTTACAGCCTCCGAGGGGAAGTTATTTGATCAGTTATTAAGATTCACGAATACTGAGAAGAAATAATTTTTGTTTATTGACTTTTATAGAAAGTCTTTTAGAAAGGTAATGTCTTTGGAATATATAAAATATAAATAAATAAATATATGGGACACTTACACACACGGTCGTCCGTCCCCAAAGTAACTTAATACTTGTGTTATGGACAGACAACTGGTGAATATATAATTATATATATTTTTAAATACATACTTAAATACCACCCAGTAAATAATCGATTTTTGAAAATTGTTTTTTTCTGACTTTTTCAAAAGTTTTCTTTTTAACATAATATTTAATTAATTATTTAATTACAATAAAGGCTAACTAAAGTGAACAACTACCGAGAAATAATATCAGATGCGCTGTTTGTGAAATTGGATTAAAATGTGTAGTTTGGCTAAGTTGGTTTCATCCAATGGATATCTAATCTTGAAAAACAAGAAAACCAGTAAAAAAAGAAGGGATACCTAAAATAATTGATTTCAAAAAATCGATTTATGATGAAAAAATAATCGATTATTAAAAATCGATTATTTTGAATAAAACAATCGATTATTTTCAAAATAATCGATTATTTTAAAAATCGATTATTTTTTCACATCGCTATAAACAGCCCAGAGGCCACGCGCAGCAAACACCCTCGAGTGGAAAGCTTTTCATCAATGCTTGATTTATTCCTCATGACATCTCCGCCCGTCGGACATTTAGGGGAGTCCTACACACTGTAATAACACCATAAAACCCATACATATAGAGTAATTTTCACCATAGCATCCACTACGATAGTAAATTTAAATATATTCGTGTTTTGAATTGGAGAAATAACCACTAAATGAACATATTAATTGGGAAAATCTGTTCTTTCACGTCTAATACGCTCGAACAAATTCCATAGCCTTATTCAATCGATTGCCAATTCCATCTTATAGACTAAAAGCATTGTTGTTTCTCCAGATAAAGGAAAAAGCGAAAGTTAATAATTTAGTGTATTTCAACACCTAAAAGTCAGGTTTAAACTTACAGGCACGTTTCACAAGTTACCAATAAACTGTCAGTTAGCTTATTCGGAACATATCTGACACTTATCGGAATTTTGCGTTTCTCAGGTTTCTGATAGCCTTATTCAGCACTTAAAGTCCCCAATAAGTTAACAGGTAGATCATGTGGCTGTTGTTTTATTAATTATTAAAAAAATATTGTTACTTAAATTTTTGAGATATTTATCTGCCACTTAGTTAAAGCTGTGGTAGCCCAGCGGTAACACCGTGCGACTCTTTCGAGGAGGGCACGGATTTGAACCCGGGCAGACATCAATGAGTTTTTCTGATAAAATTTATGTGTCTTATTGATAATTGCACACGCTTTTCGGTGAAGGAAAACATCGTGAGGAAACCTGCATATCTCTAGAGAATTCTGGGGATATGTGTAACCTACCAATCCGCATTGGAGCCGCGTGGTAGGTCTTAGCTCCAAACCTTCTCTCCAAACACGAAGAGAAGAGTCCTATTCTCAGCAGTGGGATAGTAACAGGCCGCTACTTACTTAGTTAATTGTCGGTTAACTATTCGACACTATCAGTAACTTGTGAATCAGGCCCTTAAATTAAGTGTTCTTCGACAACGGTACGATAATTTGGTTCAGCTTATTATTAATAGAAAAAATCAACAATACTTAATATAATTGCTTGTATGTATAAGGTTTAATGGTAGATGTCCGTGTCCGCTATGAACCAGTTCGATATTCTACACACATAAACCCGATAGAATATTCTCGATTTTGTGCTGCACAGGAAGCGCTCTAAACGCTTCCTTCCACGGCTCCCCCCACCCCCCACTCTGCGAATCACGACTCTAATGTGATCCTACTCGAGGAGTTTTAATGGAGGTAATATGTATTAAGATATTTCTGTACGAGAAGTGATTTTAACTACGAATAGAACGGTAAATATTTTATTGATCTGTAATAAAATTAAGTGTGTTAAATAATTAAATTAGTGTTAAATAATTAAGCCGCCGTGTGGTATCCGGCTGAATAGAATAGTACCACCCTCATTTCTTACCGAGGTGTCGTAAAAGGCGACTAAGGTAAGTTGACCCACCGAGTGGTATCCGGTTTAGAAGAATAGACCACCCTCTTTCTTACCGAGGCGTCGTAAAATACGACTGAGGTAAGTTGATGTCAGGCAGGCGGCCGGTCGTAAAAACGCAGCCAAATCATATGACAGCATGTTTATAACATGTTGCGCCGACCCCACTTAGAGTGGGATAAGGGCAGGAAGATGAAGATGATGATAATAAAATTAAGTTATAAACGTGCTGAACAAAGATCTATTTCCAACCATTCCAAAAAAAATCTTTGTATTACAAAAAAGAGCCGTACGTGGCATATACAATTTAAGTCCGCGGGATTCCCTGCGAGAGAAGTTTAAGGAAATAGGTATTCTTACATTTGCCTCACAGTATATTTTATTATTATATTTTTGTTTATAATAATATAAAGAGTTATAGAACGATAGGTGATGTATATAATAGACAAAGTAGGAACCGACATAAGCTTGCGGCTCCTGCTTTGCGCCTTGAAAAAGTACGTAAGTCGTTTGTGGGTTTGGGTATAAGATTATATAATAAAATTCCACAATCAATTTTAGCTTTGCCATTACAGCAGTTTAAAAACACTATTAAGGAGAGGCTGATACAGAAAGCCTACTATACTGTTGAGGATTATTTAGACGATAAGAATGCGTGGATATAGATATAGTTCGACCCTGTACAAGATAGAAACGATTAAATGTAACTAGTATTAAGAATTGTATTTTTTAAAAAGAGCAACTGCCGAGTTTCTTGCTGGCTCTTCTCGGTAGGAACAGCTTTCCGAACCAGCAGTAGAGTTGACGATTCAAAAGCACTTGTTTACAAGTTTATTTGAATAAAGAATATTTTGAATTTAAATTTGAATTTGAATTTGAATTCTAATTCAAATTCAAAATATTCTTTATTCTGATAAACTTGAAATTCTTTTAAAAATATAATTCTTATTACTAGTTACATTAGTTATTACTGTCTTGTACAGGGTCGAAGAGTAGCTACGTCAACGCATTCTTATCATCTAAGTATTCCTCAACAGTATAGTAGGCTTTCTGTATAAGCCTTTTATTAACAGTGTTTTTAAACTGCTGTAATGGCTACGCTAAATTCGATTGTGGAATGTTATTATAGAATCTCATACCCAGACCCACAAACGACTATAACGTACTTTGCAAGACGCAAAGCAGGTGTCGCAAGCTTATGTCCGTTCCTACTTTGTCTATTATATACATCACCAATCTTTTTATAATTATGTTTATTTATTCAGGTTCACAAGATAACATCTATCTATAGTTATAAAGCAAAGTCCCTAAAGCTGTCTGTCTGTATGTGATCGATTTTCTCAAAATCTACTGAACGTAGTTTTGTACGGTTTATACTGAAAGATAATGCTATTCCTACGGAAGATTTAGGTTAACTGTATATAACGGTTTTATGTAAACTGCGTTGAACAGGTCGCGTAGTAAAAAACTCGCCTTGGGAGCTATAGTAGTGTGCGCCGTAAACCAACAGAGATACACTAAAATAATGTACTAGAGAATTGTAGATCTACAAAAATACTACAAAAAAGTTCTTCACAGCATGTCTCTATCTCTTATGGTTTAATCACAATAATTATTTTTATTTACATAATTTCAATTAAGTACACTAATTTTGATGCGTGCGAAACCGTAGGCACAGCTAGTATAGAACAAATATTAAGAAATATTATAGAATATTTTAGGCACAGAGAATAAAGTTGTAGGTACTGAAGTGAAGATTCCGCAAGCGTAGTCGCGGGTATCGCTAGTATAACATTATAAAATAAAATGAACTTTATTCAACAACATACATTTCAACAAAATCAACAGAGATTATTTAAAACATTTTTATATACATATAAGAACGTATACTGAGGAAAAGGTTGTAGACTCAGCTATGAAGGTATTATTCAGTATACGTTTATATTGAAGTTGTCTTGTTGACATTTATGTTGAACTTGAAGCTGTCATGTTATAATAAAAAAATAAAAATCTTTTATTTCATCAACAGAGTTAGAATTGTTGAAATAAGGTTGAAGCCTTCTTTTAAGCATGAGAATGCTTGTGCCAGGAGACTATGCTCCCCCATCACATTGTCTCTTTCTCTCTGGTCGTTTCTTCATTCCTGAAGATCGTGGTCCTGGCTAGACTCTATTCTCGAGTGGATTTATTTTTTCCATCGGCTTCTATTCTATATCATATTGTCTATACACTGTTTATTTATTTAATAGTGGGTGTGTGTTGCATGTGTGTGTGCGTCTATGTGTGTGTGTATGCGTGTGTGGGTTTGTGAGTATATGAGTTTGAGAGAGCGTGTGAATGAGTTTTTATTTCTTTGTTTTTAGTTGTTATTATTTCTTTATTTGTGTTTTAAATTTTAATAAAATTACACTACATATTCTAGCAATGATTCATTTATGTTGAAGTTGCCATGTCATTTATGTTGAAGTTGCCATGTCATTTATGTTGAAGTTGCCATGTTGTCATTTATGTTGAAGAGCTGTTTGTAACGCAGCGTTCTCTCTGGTCCCCAGATGCAGCTTCCCCGGAGATGAGCCCCCGGCCCCCCCTCGGCCGCTCCGTCCCCGCCCCCCTCCCGCGCGCACCATGACGCGCCCCGCGCTGGCCGCGCTCTGCTGCGCCGCTCTTGCTGGTGAGTGGATAACTTTTACTTCGAGGAAGATATACCCAATAATAGATATTAGATACACCCTATAATATTAGTTATTTCCATCTACAGTTAGGTCAAACCGTCGATAATATAAGCCTTAAGAGTGTCCTGTAGACCTTGATCAAAATAGTCACAATTAAACATAGAGTAAACGGATATTACGAGTGTTTGTATTCCTGTATTTCGCTGCCCTCGTTAAAATACGTATTATATAAGGTATTTTTATTTTTATTTACTCTCACATATATGTAGTCAATTAAATATACATTTGTTATTCATCACGTCGTATCATTGAACGCCTTCGGTTCCATTGCGTACTGTACATCCCAGAAACGCCATACAGCTGATGGATAACGAACTCGCCGCGACGCCAGAAAGTGATTATAGAGAGCCTGTCACCGAGCGTCCAACGAATACAGCCGAGTGCTTGGCGTAATGCGCAACAACAAAGGTTTCGATGGCAACGGCTTAACAAGCCATTTTGTGTGTTATGACGTTTCCTTTAAGATATGGTATTCATTACAAGTGCGGTAATACACTCGTTAAAGTGTTAAAGTGAGTTAACCTTTAAAACTAAACATATGATTTATATCACTGCATAGTATAAAATAAAGACACATTCTTTGTTTGTCCATTTATCCTTATGTATGCTTAAGTCTTTAAAACTACGTAACAGATTTTGATGCGGTTTTATTTAATAGATAGAGTGATTCCAGAGGAAGGTTTATATGTATAATAACATTCAATACGGAATAGAGAAATACTGTAAATTTTGAGCATTCTAATGTGATCTCGTAATAATTACATTTTTCTCTGCTCACATTGCAAACGCAGGCTAAACCCTACGAGATTTATCAAAATGATGTACTAAGTATTTGTACACCTTGAAAAGGTCTACAGAAATGTCCGCGATGGTATATGTTTATCTCTTATGGATAACCCACAATAGCATTTTTTGTCATTTATTTTTTACGAAAAATAATGCCTTATGTTCAAAGCGATTTTTATACAAAACAGCATTAATCCTTTTCCAATTAAGTACCTTAAACAAATTGTTGATTTAATATAGATCAATATGGCCGTTTACAGCATGTAATTTAAGTGAACATTTTCGGAGATATTACAGATTTAAAATGCCGTGAGGATGAGACAAGAAAGCTGTGAATGTTGTATATAAAGACATTCTGTAATTAATTCCAAATATAAAATTCATAGGGAAAAATCTAAAAATAAATAAGCAAATATGTAGTATATGAATTTAGATATTCCAAAGATAACAGGAAATCTTGGTATAGGGAGAGGGAAATTGTTTTTCTCCAAATTTAACGCGTGCGGGCCACGGGCAGTAATGAATAAATCAAAACTACTGGATCGATTTTAATCATTTTTGTCACCGAGTGACATGGGCTATATATTATATACCCGTGCGAAGCAGGGCCAGGCCACTAGTATTAGTATAAATTACGAACGTATACGAGTAGATAAACAAGTGCGGACGTCAGTTTTGTTGTATAATGTGTTAAGAGTATCACAAAATACTGATACAGTTTATTAACAAACATTAAAATAAAAGAACAATCCATAAACACGTAGTAAAACCATCACACGGCGAACTTGTATTATGTTTGTGTTTAGTTTCATCACAACTTTATCTCTGGACTGTAGCACAAAGTTTCAGCCCGACATTGATTTGGCTAACTTTTGTAGAAAGTTATTCATTATTTGGTTATTTTGGTACAATTCATCAGTGAAGGGGTTTTCTGAATTTTATTGTTCTATCTAATGTCTACTGGTTAATACAATTATTAAGTAAAATAAATAAATATATGGGACACTTACACACACGGTCGTCCGTCCCCAAAGTAAGCAACTTAATACTTGTGTTATGGACAGACAACTGGTATATATATACTTATATAATTTTAAATACATACTTAAATACAAATATACACCCAGATTGAAAGACCAACAAATTCATTTATTGAAAATGTTGGACCTCGGCGGGAATCGAACTCGCGACCCGCGGAGCTGAAGGCAGATTCACTACCCACTGCGCCAACGGGCCAGTCATTACTAGAGAATACTAGAGAAATAAGCTAAACCGGATACCACACGGCGGGTTGACTTACCTTAGTCGCCTTTTACGACACCTCGGTAAGAAATGAGGGTGGTACTATTCTATTCAGCCGGATACCACACGGCGTAGTTTCATTATATTTCTCTATATTTATTATATCAGCTGTGGTAGCCCAGCGGTAACACCGTGCGACTCTTTCGAGGAGGTCAAGGGTTCAAACCTGGGCAGACACCAATGAGTTTTTCTATTAAAACTTATGTGTCTAATTGATAAGTGCAATTTATCACATGCTCTTTAGTGAAAGAAAACATCGTGAGGAAACCTGCATATCTTTAGAGAATTCTGGAGATATGTGTAACCTACCAATATTGCAGCAGCGTGGTAGGTCTTAGCTCAAATCCTTCTCTCCAAAAACGGAAAGAAGAGGCCTATGCCCAGCAGTGGGATAGTAACAGGCCGCTACTTACGTATTTTAAAAATATATAAGTATATATTCACCAGTTGTCTGTCCATAATACAAGTATTAAATTACTTTTGCGACGGACGACCGTGTGTGTAAGTGTCCCATATATTTATTTATATATTGGTGTTACATATAAAATGTAATCATATACACAAACTAGGCCAATCGCAAAACTTTTCTCGTGTGTTAGTGTCCGCCATTCATGCTTTACGTAACTTAAGGACTGCAAATATTTGTCTCGAGGACGAAGAAAGTCACCCCCCTTATTCCCCCTCCACTACAGTACACTACAGTCTCCCCCCCACAGCGGCAGTAATCTGTCAACGCGACGTCCGTTTCAATCATCCGACTTCCACATTACGGTCAGTTTGTACGGCATGAGAGGAGCGATTTTGGAAATATTGCAGATTCAAAGAACGAAAAAATAAACTAAATTTAAAAAGAAAGTAAAACTGTATAAAGAATTAATTTATAGAATAAGGCGTTACTTTGCGGAGGTCTACAATAAAAAACTGAGAATATTATTTTGTTATAATCCGCGATAAAAGAAAATATATGTAGTGATAAATGTAGAGTGTACTATTCGTTCTGATACCTGATACATGCAGAATTTGCAAGAGCTCATGCACTACCCGACATTGATAACACCACAATACACACATTCGCCACCACAATCTCAACAATTGTTTTGCCCCGTGACTGAAACATCGGCAGGGATAGATATATAAAGGGATAGATATATAAAATCGCAAATCAATTTTTGGCGATTTTGTCGTGGTGTCTATCGGTGTCGGGTAGTGCATGAGTTCTTACAAATTCTGCATATATCAGGTATGAAAACTAATAGTATACTCTGCATTCAGCATAACATATATTTTCTTTTTGCGCGGATTATAGCAAAATAATATTCTCATTAATTTTGTATAAAGAATTGATACATAACATCCTATCCGAAAAATAAAGTTAAATCTCCAATGTATAAGCATAGGAAATATGACTTTATTCTTCGGGTAGGACGATGAAAATTATTTTGCTATAATCCGCAATTCATCGCGGATTATTGCATAAAAGTTTGTAGTGCTGTTAGTTTATAGTATTGTGTATTAAATTGGGATTGCGGATCCTCCAGTGCGGATTGGTAGGTTACACATATCCCCAGATTTCTTTAGAGATATGCAGGTTTCCTCACGATGTTTGCCTTCACCGAAAAGCGTGTGATAAATTGCAATTATCAATAAGATCCTTAATCATACTTAATGCTTGATGATTAAAGAATTAGGCGTTACTTTGCGGAGATCCATTATACAAAAGTAATAATAAAATTGCCTGCAATGTATCAGGTATCCTGCATGTATCAGGTATGATAACCGATTGTCCACTCTACATTTAGCATTATATATATTTTCTATTTTACTTCATCGCGGATTATAGCAAAGTAATTTTATTATTACTTTTGCTTTGATTAGTAAAACGCTTGCACTACAAACCAACACCACAGTACATTAAAACCCGCCGTCGCGACGCTCCCGTGCGCCGACCTTCCCGTCACAGGGAAATGTATAGCTTGTTCAGTGACGCACGTAATAACTGGAGGATATCACACTGATACTCCTAGAGGAGGGGGCTATTTACCAATAATACTGGTTCATTGTCGTGCTCAAAGAACAGTGTTCTTAAGTCAATATTCACAAGCTAATATCTAAATACCTTGGATGATATCAGTGAATATGCCGCCTGTTATGTTAGATTGTAATACTTAATTTCGAAAAGAATGACCGTCGCACAAACTTTCGCATTTATAAATAGAAAGATTAGAAGGAAATATGATTATAGAATATAATCAATTCCAAATTATTTAAATTAAACCAATTATACAAGTAGTAAGTGTAACTTGCAACTTAGCTGTAGCAAATTTAAGCGTTTACTTTGTTTGTTTTTCAGTTTCCAAAAAAGCTTTTTTTATATATTACTCTTATTTAAAAACCAAATATATGGGTGCAGCGGATTAATTTCGATTTTGTTTTATTAGAAGATTTTACTTAACCAAAGCTAATAGTGAAAGTATTACCAGAGAGAAATTATTACTTTACTTTCATCAGAAAATCTATTTTGATTTAAGGACTTCAAAAGGAAACTGAATGGTAGATTGATGATAAAATAAATAGAAATTTCGAAAGAGAAAATATATTTCAAAGTAATTCCCATCCTTTTGAATGTCGCATTCCGAGAATCCTTTGAGATGTAGAATTTAATTGCACCAAAGTACCAGGAGAGCAGCGGCACCGAAGAGCTATAAGCAGCTTCGGTCTAAGACGCGATTAAACGTTCGCATTGAATTAACATACATTACTTGGAAGCGCTACATATATTATGGTCGCCTGTTACTTGTTTGGGTGATTCGGGAGTTTAAGGGAAACTCATCCTGGTATGTTTTTACCATTTGACACCATTCCCTGGGTGTTTTTGTGAAATGAAAGCTGGGTTAAGTAGGTGAGATCATAGGAATCTTATTAGGGGTTCACCAGTTCAAATCTCTAGCAGGCACCAATGAGGTTGTTCTGTTGAAATGTATGTACCTAAGTTAAATTTACAATTTATAACACGAAGAAGTGAGGGTTCATATCTTTTGAGAATATTAAGATAGTGTGTAACCTACCAATCCACATTGCAGTTAAGTAAGTGGTGGGTCAATTTAATTGCACAATTTCCCTTCGAAAAACATCTACGAGTATATATTATCTCAAATATATATATATTTATAGTTATCGTATTTCAAACTTATCGTATTTAAATAATAAGGGCTAATGTGTAAAAAATACGTCCCTTTGCGGTTTTGTTGTGAAATCTATAGTAATACTTCGGATACTGTGTGAAACAATAGTAGGTATTGTCGTAATGAGTGTGTATAGTGCTTCTGTGGTGTGTGAACAGTTCTGCATGTATATAGTATTAACGAACGCGGATTATAGCAAAATAATCATAACTTACCCTACTATGGAATTCCGACTAATTGAATTTATTTTATTAGTTTAGTTTATTTTAGAAGTAACTTGTACTTCTATAAATTATTCTTAAGTCTAACATTAATAATAGTTTATGATACTGTTGCATAATAAGGGTTTTTAGAACACGAGTGTTATAAGACCAAGTTATGTACAGTGGCAAACACTATTTTATCTACTCTCATACTATAATATTAATAAAAACCAAATTTTGTTAAAATACTGAAAATATTTTTAAAATGTCAGACGTTAGTGCCAAGGCGCAAATATCGATTGCGCATGTGTGTTGCGTTCATTTGTTCATTCGCTCATTGAAACCTTTTTTTAAGGTAGAGGTTCAACCCCCTCGGTCCAGCTAGAGGTTGTATAGGTGTATCGTTATGATTAAAAAGTTATATTATTATACAGGTGTCCATACAAGACCTGTGTCGTAATAAAACTTTTTAATTTTTAATTTTTGTAACGTAATGTTTGTCATAAGAATTTTGATTTCAGTTTTATAATCTTTGTTTTATAGTACCAGAGTAGATAAACACATAAACAAAACCACAAAACAGTTAAAACATAAGGGTTAAAGCGTATATTCCATCAAGTTTGAAGCCACGTTAATGTATTATAACATTTAACTCGAATATACATTTAAGGGAAAACAAAACGCGTGGGAATCTCGCCAGCATCCGAATAAATGGAGTTGAGATTACGCGATATAGAACAATACAAGTAATTCCTCTGGGAGGGGCTTAGACCTATTTTAGTGGGGGGATTTAGGGGCATGTTCGTTATTTTATGAGGTTTAGGGGATGAGTGGAAGGTTATTGCCTCATCACATCAGAGGAGCGTAAGTGGTTCTTTTTGAAATAAGTTATGCGTAATTACGAATGAATGCCGTGTGGTATCCGGCTGATTAGACTAGACCACCCTCATTTCTTACCGAGGTGTGGTAAAAGTCGACGAAGGTAAATTGACCCGCTGTGTGGTATCCGACTGAGTAAAATAGACCACCTTGTTTCTTAACGAGATGTAGTAAAAGGCGGCGAAGGTAATTTGATCCGCCGTGTGGTGTCCGGCTGAGTAGAATAGACCACTCTGTTTGTTACTGAGGTGTCGTAAAATATGACTAATGTAAGTTGATTAAAGCGGCCGGTCGTAAAATACATAGCCAAATCATGTTACGACAAGTTAATACATGTTTTGCCGACCCCACTTATAGTGGGATAAGGGCAGGAGAGTAATTTGCGGAGTTTTCATTACAAAAGTGATGAAATATGTTGCTATAATCCATGATAAGACAAAAACTATTTGATATTAAAAGTGGATCATACTGTCCATTCTCATGACTTTTACATGCACTACATTAGACTAGGTACACATTCACTACTACAATCTCAATAATCGTTTCGCCCATAACGGAAACATTATCTGGAGACAAAGTCCACGATCAAATCGAAAGGGAATGTAAATATTATTCTTTTTTGGTCTCTGAAATCTGTTCTGTAAGTCATAAATAAAGATTTTTCTTTTTTTCTATCATCTAGTAATATCCCGCGGTTTCACCCGCGTACCCGATCTCATGGCAGTGGAAAGTCTACTGTATTGGATAATAAATGTTATTATTGTTAACCAAAGTTTTATTTCTTATTTAATTACACTAACATTTATAATCTAATGAACATACAGATTGTTATGATTAATTTTTTACACCTTATTACATTTTTTTTACGGATCCCTATTTTTTTAATTTAATATAGTCTATGTTGTTCAGTATAGATGCAGCTCTCCAATGGTGAAAGAATTTTTGAAATCGGTCCAGTATTTTGTGTGAAAACATTACAAACATACATACAAATTTTTCCTCTTTATAATATTAGTATAGATTTTTGTACACAATATTCTACCATTATACTAGTATGAAAGCTGTGGTAGCCCAGCGGTAACACCGTGCGCCTCTTTCGAGGAGGTCTAGGGTTCAAATCCCGGGCAGGCACCAATAAGTTTCCTAGTAAAACTTATGTGTCTAATTGATAATTGCAATTTATCACACGCTTTTCGGTGAAGGAAAAACATCGTGAGGAAACCTGCATATCTCTTGAGCATTCTGGGGATATGTGTAACCTACCAATCCGCATTGGAGCAGCGTGGTAGGTCTTAGCTCCAATCCTTCTCTCCCAAAAAAAAAAAAACGGAGAGAAGAGGCCTATGCCCAGCAGTGGGATAGTAACAAGCCGTTACTTACTTACTTACTATACTCGTATGGTGAACGGTTTTTAATGAAAATCTTTTCCGTAGTTTTAAGTTTATTTCATAAACAGATTCAGCTGATTTCGTTTTATAATTGAGTGCTTAATGTAGCAAATGTGGTTGAATTTACAATAGACCATTATCGACACAATTAAACCCGCACCGGCACATTATACCGTGAAACAAAAAGATAAACCGGCAATTACCATACACCATGGCAGCCTCTCGGGGGAACAACGCTCCGATTTAGACATTGTATCCCATAAGATGGAATCACTATATATAAAACAAAGTCGCCCTTTATGTCTGTCCCCATGTCCCTATGTCCCTATATTTGTAATCAACTGTGAAAATAAATAATATATATACCTAGAAATAATAAAACCAACGCCGTGTGCTATCCGGCAGAATAGAATAGTACCACCCTCTTATCTTGCCGAGGTGTCGTAAAAGGCGACTAAAGTAAGTCGACCCGTTGTGTGGTATTCGGCTGAGTAGAATAAACCACACTCTTTTCTTACCGAGGTGTCGTAAAAGGCGACAAAAGTAAGTCGACCCACCGTGTGGTATACGGCTGAGTAGAGTAGACCACCCTCATTTCTTACCGAGGTGTCGTAAAAGGCGACTAAGGTAAGTTGACCCGCCGTGTGGTATCCGGCTGATTAGAATAGACTACCCTCATTTCGTACCGAGGTGTCGTAAAAGGCGACTAAGGTAAGTCGACCCACCGTGTGGTATCCGGTTAAGTAGAATAATGCACCCTCATTTCTTACCGAGGTGGCGTAAAAGGCGACTAAGGTAAGTTAACTCGCTGTGTGGTATCCGGTTAAGTAGAATAGACCACCCTCTTTCTTACCATGGTGTCGTAAAATACGACTAAGGTAAGTTGATGTCAAGCAGGCGGCCGGTCGTAAAATACGTAGCCAAATCATGTGCCAACATGTTTATAACATGTTGTGCCGACTCCACTTAGAGTGGGATAAGGGCAGGAAGATGATGATTGATGATTGTATATAGGGAAAAATGTAAAAAGTAAATAAGTAAAAATGTAGCATATGAATTTAAATATTCCAAAGATAGCAGGAAATCTTCACGGTATAGCGAGAAGGGAATTTTACCGTATCGTTTTTATTCATTTTTTTCACTGAATGCCATGGGCTATATATTTTATACCCGTGCGAAGCCGGGGCAGGCCGCTAGTTACAGATATTCGAAAGCGAGTCTGCGACATTCATTCTATAGCCGGGATTTAGGGAATACTGTTGATTGTGCGGATTAGGGAATATTGTTGGCGAATTTGGAATTATATTACTGGGGATACGGGATATACGGATGGGAACAGGGACACGATTTCCGATAAATAGGGGGATGGAGGGGGAATGTCTTGTTTTGGAAATCGCTACTGCGGCGATGTTTTCCGAAGCGAGATCGGGCGCCCGATTTACATTTACAAAGTTGTGTTTGGAGAAAAATATTATATGAGATATGATTATTTTAGCCATGTGGTATCCGACTGAGTAGAATAGACCAACCTCTTTTCTTTCTTATAACTCAACAGTTGGTCCCATAAAATAAATAATGAATAATGAATTAAATAGTGATGCCGTGTGGTATCCGGCTGAATAGTATAGTACCAATCTCATTTCTTACCGAGCTGTCGTAAAAGGCCACTAAGGTAAGTTGACCCACCGTGTGGTATCCGGTTTAGTAGAATAGAGCACCATCCTTCTTACCGAGGTGTCGTGAAATACGACTGGGGTGAGTTGACGTCAGGCAGGCGGCCGGTTGTAAAAACGCAGCCAAATCATGTTACAACATGTTGTGCCGACCCCATTAAGAGTGGGATAAGGGCAGGAGGATGATGATGATTATGTTAGCCGTGTGGTATTCGGCTGAGTAGAATATACCACCCTCTTTCTTACTTATAAATGGCGTAATTGAAAGTAAGTGAAGGCGCAAAAAAATCATGTGACAACATGTCGTGCCGATCGCACTTAGAGTGTGGTTTGGATATGGTCGATGATGATAATTTTAGAATATTTAATTGAATTCAATTTTGAATTTGATTTAGATTAAATTGTTAGATAGTAGAGTACGCCGTGTGGTATCCGGCTGACTAGAATAGTACCACCCTCTTTTCTTACCGAGGTGTCGTAAAAGGCGACTAAGGTAAGTCGACCCGCCGTGTGGTATCCGGTTGAGTAGAATAGACCAACTTCATTTCTTACCGAGGTGTCGTAAAAGGCGACTAAGGTAAGTTGACCCACCGTGTGGTATCCGGTTTAGTAGAATAGACCACCCTCATTCTTACCGAGGTGTTGTAAAATACGACAGAGGTAAGTTGACGTCAGGCAGGCGGCCGGTCGTAAAAACGCAGCCAAATCATGTAACAGCGTGTTTATAACATGTTGTGCCGACCCCACTTAGAGTGGGATAAGGGCAGGAGGATGAGGATGATGATGTTAGATAGTAGAGTCGTATAATTGTCTGATGTAATGACAATTTTATAGAAATAAAACTGTATTATTTGGTGTCGTTTGCGAGATTGTATTGTTAAACCCCCACATTCTTAACATCGTTGTATTCCTCAATAGTAAGCAGGTTATTTGTATCAGCCTCCTTTTAATCTCCTTTATCCCACTCTAAGTGGGGTCGGACCAACATGTTTTATGCATATTGTTGCATATTTTGGCTAGTTATTATACGATATGCGAGTGGCAAGCTGTGGTAGCCCAGCGGTAACACCGTGCGCCTCTTTCGAGTAGGTCTAGGGTTCAAACCCCGGGCAGGCACCAATGAGTTTTCTAGTAAAACTTATGTGTCCAATTGATAATTGCAATTTATCACACGCTTTTCGGTGAAGGAAAACATCGTGAGGAAACCTGCATATCTCTAGAGCAGTCTGGGGATATGTGTAACCTACCAATCCGCATTGGAGCAGCGTGGTAGGTCTTAGCTCCAATCCTTCTCTCCAAAAAAAAAAAACGGAGAGAAGAGGCCTATGCCCAGCAGTGGGATGGTAAGAGGCCGTTACTTACTATGCGAGCGGCTGCTAGCCTGAAGTCAAGTTATCTTAGTCCCCTGTTAAAACACCTCGATTGAAAATGAATGTGGTATATTCTACTCAGCAGGATACCACATGGATCAACTTGCTTTATTCGCCTTTTACGACACCTCGGTAAGAAATGAATGTGGTATATTTTATTCAGCCGGATACTACGCTGTCAGCCTCCTTTTAATATTCATTTTAAACTGCTGTAATGGCAAAGCTAAAATTGATTGCGGAATGTTATTATAAAATGTTATACCCAAACCTACAAACGAATTACGTACTTTTGCAAAGCGCAAAGCAGGAGCTACAACCTTATGTCGGTTCCCACTTTGTCTATTATATACACAGCTGTTTTTTTTTCATATACTGTTTACAGTGGAGTATATTGGTATATGTTAAGTCAAAACGCTTTCAAAAATATTAAAGGAGGGGAGGTTAATGTCACGGATACAAACTTTTATTGTCTCTAACAATAAGGAAAACGAAAAGAATACAGTGTAAAAGAACGAATGTTAGGTAATGTTTCCTACGAATATAATAAAGATTAAAGTTTGTTAATGTGTGTTTATGTAAATAATGCCCGGTTGACGGAGTCTTCCTTGGTAATTTTTTACAAAAAAAAAAAATTGGGGACTCGATCCTAGGTTTCTCTAGATTTCTCTAGAACACCCGTTCACCAAATAAACTAAGCTAACTTGACAGTTTTCGGCAAAAATAGTGTTTTATATATTCAATTTCAATTTTTTGTTTGTTTTATTTTTTAATGCCAAAAAACAGGGATAAAACGAATTTTTTGTTAAATAAAACCTTCCATCCTTCCTCCGAAAACCCCCTACATGCTGATTTTTTGGAAAATCGTTGGAGCAGTTTCCGAGATTCCGAAAATATATATACATACAAGATTAATTCATTTAAATATACTTGTATTATGAGTGACAGACTACTGGTAAATATACAGACTGGAAGAACCAACAAATTTGAAAATTTTAGCCTGAGGAAGCAATCGAACACGCGACCTGCGAATCTGAAGATTCACTGTCAACTGCGCTAACGAGCCAGTCAAAATCTATACTAAATGTTACACTATTTTTCAACGATGCTAACAAGTTTACCCCCCCACTACTGCACCCCTCCCCCCACAACCCAGTCGTTATGTAAAACCCTCAAAGCCTTTGTTGGGTGCATTAATTAGTTTTCGATGCACTCTAACTCTCGTTATGATTTTAACCACTTGAAAGGCATAAAATCGCAAGGGGAATTTCCTTTGACTGTGTATTGTGGGGCAATTTTATTAGCTTTTAGCTTTGTTTAGAACTACTGCGAAAGAGGTAAAGGCCTGTATCATTGTTTTGTTTATTTTTTAGTGATTCCTTTATTGTAAGTAAGTAAGTAAGTAGCGGCCTGTTACTATCCCACTGCTCGGCATAGGCCTCTTCTCTCCGTTTTGGGAGAGAAGGATTGGAGCTAAGACCTACCACGCTGCTCCAATGCGGATTGGTAGGTTACACATACCTCCAGAATTCTCTAGAGATATGCAGGTTTCCTCACGGTGTTTTCCTTCACCGAAAAGCGTGTGATAAATTGCAATTATCAATTAGACACATAAGTTTTAATAGAAAAACTCATTGGTGTAAGCCCGGAACACCCATACCCGTTTGAACCCATGATCGTCTCTAGAGATTCACACGGTCGCACCGCTAGGCCATCACACTTTATTGTACATATGTATTATTAGAAAAAAGAAAGAATAAGTAAAAAAGCACATGTATAAAGGCGGACTTTTCCCTTAAAGGGATATCTTTCAGACAACCTTTGAGTACCATGTGAAATAGGGATAATATAAAAAGAAGGAAAAGAAAAAATAACGAAAAACTATATACAATAGATTAATATTTGCATACTTTACATATAAGATAAAAAAAGATACATCATCATCTTCCTGCCCTTATCCCACTCTAAGTGGGGTCGGCACAACATGTTATAAACATGCTGTCACATGATTTGGCTGCGTTTTTACTGACGTCAACTTGCCTCAGTCGTATTTAACGACACCTCGATAAGAAAGAGGGTGGTCTATTCTACTAAACCGGATACCACACGGTGGGTCAACTTACCTTAGTCGCCTTTTACGACACCTCGGTAAGAAATGAGGGCGGTCTATTCTACTAAACCGGATACCACACGGTGGGTCAACTTACCTTAGTCGCCTTTTACGACACCTCGGTAACAAATGAGGGTGGTCTATTCTATTCAGTCGGATACCACACGGCGGAAGATAAAAAAAAAATTACAATATAACGGTAATTATGAAGTTTATATAAATTTAATTTATTTCATTCCTTAAGCTTTGCAGCGCTTCATTTTTTTGGATGTATTTCATACAATACGGTTAAATAACATAGTGTAAATCCAGCTTCTTTTACAATAATAAAGTCTTTGCATCCACTTTATTTACAATTAAAATAGAAATTTACAATATAAAGCACCATCCTTTTCTACAACAGGACTCAGTAAACAAATAATATATTATATTGATTCTCATACTTTATAATGTTTTTGTGGAATGAAGCACCGAAAAATTCCAAATAGAAAGGGGGGAGGGCGACAGTAGTAATAACAGCCTCTACTACATAAAATGGTAAATATATTAAACTACTCTTGACCGCAATAAAAAATCACCATTTGCTATTCATAGATTGTAGCCGGCGAAGCAGAATTTACAATGTTAATGAATCAGAGCCTTTGTTATCTTTGCATTCATTAAGTGCCGATGCACCGAACATCGCTCTTATGAAACAAATTTACCCTCATTTTATAACTTTAAAGTGGGCAACTTTGTTTACATTACATGTTAATGATGCGATATTTGCTATTTAATCATTTTTTTTAATTTCAATATGCTTTTAGCTTTAAATAATTTAAAAGTTTGCGTTTAATTTGTAATTTTATCATGGACTCTATTCTGATGATGCTTAGTGTAGTATATCTGGGTTGTTTATGTGTGATTCTTCCTTGTATATTTATATACATGACACGACATATAATACATCATTATCCTCCTGCCTTTGTCCCACTCTAAGTGGGGTCGGCACAACATGTTATAAACATGCCGTCACGTGATTTGGCTGCATTTTTACGACCGGCCGCCTACCTGATTTTTTTGGTCAATTTATCTTTGTCGTATTTTACAACACCTCGGTAAGAAATGCGGGTGGTCTATTATACTCAAAGACTACATATAATACATACTCAAATATACCATTTCATAAACTCACTAATAGTAGTGTACAAAGGAAACACTATCACTATACACTCAAGCGCACCACGTCAGTAACACCAAAGCCCGTAGGCGAGAATGGACGTGTCTATACTCAAACAATAAAAGTAAACAATTAAATAATAATAATCTTTCTTGATATAAACAGTGTTGACAAGACATATTAAGACTCTGGCTTCTAAACTAGATTTTACTGTATCTCAGGAGCATTTTAATTATGGATTTAAGTGTATTGTAACATTAAATTCTTTTTTAGTTTCAATATCGATGACCGAGTAATATAGATTTAATATGCGTGAAAACCTCGCTCGGTAAAAAAATGTATTATTACTATTAGGCTATCATTACGTTTGGCAGCTAAAAATATCATCTGCAATCTATTCTACATTTTACAATTTTTCAGTGCCCGAAAACAGGATAAAACCATTTTTTTTTTAATGAAACCTAGCCTAAGAGAGAATAGATCTTCTCCTCCCAAAGCCGTTTCGAATTTCATGAAAATCGTTAGAGCCGTATTAATGCTTAGTTAAAACCGTTTTGGTACTGCGATACGTGCAGAGTTCACACAACATTAACCTCTTTTTAAATATTATAGTTGTTAAATGTAGTTACCATTCATGTTTTATTCTTGTGATAAAATAATTAAATGACGCGGAATGTCTACTCGACAGGAGCGCCGAACCTCCGACCCGTCGTTCGGGCCGATCCAATAAATCAGACGCGATTTATTGAATCGTTTGTGACCAAATTTATGAGTTTTGTTTTTTAATGAAATCTTTTCATCTTTATTGCTTGAATTCTTCATTTATTTCCCATTTCATTCAATTCATATATTTCGTAGTAATTTTCATTGATGTTTTTATTTTCAAAATATTTAATTTATAGAATTAGGCGTTTCTTTGCGGATCTCCATAATACAAAAGTGAAATTAAATTATTTTGCTATAATCCGACATGAAGTAAAATAGAAAAAATATATAATGCTAAATGTAGAGTGGACAATACGTTTTCATACCTGATACATGCAGGATTCGTAAAAACACATGCACAAACCACGACCGACCAAAACTAAGGAGTGGAGTCTAAATCCTGATGATGCATCGGTTGCGGGGCGAAATGATTGTTGAGTTTGTGATAGTGAACGTGTGTATTGCTTGTGTATTGTGGTGGAGGTTGTGTATAGAGAGCGCATTTAGCAAATAATTTGAAATAGATTATTTGTTACTAGCAATCGCCAGCGGCTCAACCCGCGTGGAAATATTAAAACCGTAATATAGTATTTTTATAACCATAGTAATGGTTAAAGTGCGTTAACCTTAATTGATAGACATAGGCTGTCGAGGACTTTTATTTAAAACTTTTAGAAGGGAACAATTTTGTAATACATAATTTTTGAATAACTTTTACAGTTTATTTAGCGTGCGCAAGGAAAGCTTTAATTTTTTTTTGTAGTATTTTAAATCTTTACATTCTCTCTTTTCTTTATCTTTTTAATCTTTAGATTGTCACAGTTGACCCTGTATAGTTTGGTGGCGATTCGAGCAATTTTTTTAAGTTGACAATGGCAATTTACTTAATCTGACAATGGCAATTTTGTCAAGTTGACAATGGCATTTTTGTTAAGTTGACAATGGCAATTTTCTTAAGCTGACAATGGCAATTTTGTCAAGTTGACAATGGCATTTTTGTTAAGTTGACAATGGCAATTTTCTTAAGCTGACAATGGCAATTTTGTCAAGTTGACAATGGCATTTTTGTTAAGTTGACAATGGCAATTTTCTTAAGCTGATAATGGCAATTTTCTTAAGCTGACAATGGCAATTTTGTTAAGCTGACAATGGCAATTTTGTTAAGGTGACAATGGCAATTTACTTAAGATGACAATGGTAATTTACTTAAGATGAGAATGGCAATTTACTTTAGCTGACAATGGCAATTTAGTTAAGTTGACAATGGCAATTTTGTTAAGGTGACAATGGCAATTTACTTAAGTTGACAATGGCAATTTACTTTAGCTGACAATGGCAATTTACTTAAGATGACAATGGCAATTTACTTTAGCTGACAATGGCAATTTTGTTAAGTTGACAATGGCAATTTACTTAAGCTGACAATGGCAATTTACTTAAGGTGACAATGGCAATTTACTTTAGCTGACAATGGCAATTTTATTAAGTTGACAATGACAATTTTGTTTCGGAAGAAGTCGAATCCAGACTGAGCCACTGTAAGACCGCAATATTCGCTTCGTGAAAAGTTAAAAACAACATGTATTTAACTCTTATTTGATTGACAATATACTTACACGAAAGCTATTTTCTTTCTCTCTATATTACCCGTATTCTCTTTCTTCTTCATTTCTTGTCCTTTTCCTTCTTGTCACTCAAAGGTTGACTGGAAGAAATCCCTTTTAGGGATAAGTCCGTTTTTATACATGTACTTTTTTACTTTTTCATTCTCTTTTATAACTATATGTTTAAAAAGAAATAAATAGATAAAAGACACAAAAATATAGTCACCATATTTTGTTTAAAAAAAATCATTGTAGTATTATCAACTTTGAGATTAAATATTAGTTTTTTATGTGAACCCTTGCTAGTATATTTAGCACAATATAAATCGTGCCAGCGCCCGCCAGGCCGTGTATTTCGAGTCGGGTGTAAGCCCATAATCCCGCTTCTTCCCTTATCATTGCTGCTCCTCCCTAACTCTCTGCGCCAGTACTTATTGTGCTGATTCTCGTCCGGGGATTATTCCAGGATTAAACATATTTACAGGGATAGCTCTAGCTGGAAAACTTTACTATTTTTTATGATTATATGACCCAGTTACAGTTACAGACTTCATTAACTTAAGAGTTAAGAATTATCCATTTTGTTGTGATACTATTTACGAAAGAAACGCCGTGTAGTATCCGGCTGAATAGAATATCACCACCCTCATTTCTTACCGTGGTGTCGTAAAAGGCGACTAAGGTAAGTTGACCCACCGTGTGGTATCTAGTTGAGTAATATAGACCACCCTCTTTCTTACCGAGGAGTCGTCAAAGGTAAGTTGACGTCAGGCAGGCGGCCGGTCGTAAAATACGTAGCCAAATTATATGACAACATGCTTGTAACATGTCGTGCCGACCCCACTTAGAGTGGGATAAGGGCAGGAGGATGATGTTGGTGACCAGTTATGACTTAGTTAACTTATACCGTCAATTATGCATTATGTGATTAGCTAATATTTTCCAAAGAAAAAAGGTATTTTTAATATTCTATAAATTAGCCAGGCTTGAAGCCTGTTGTTGTGCCTGATTTTACAAATATTGGTCGAGTGGTTGAGCCATCAAAGACAAAAAACACTTTCGCTTCTATACTAAAATTATAAATGAAAAATCTGTCTGTTACGATATCATTCTATGCGTCTGGATAAATAAAGAATGAATTATAAAAAAAAGATGTATGTACAAGTTTGTACAAATTATTCCACTCTAAAAGTTCTAAATAAAAGTCCGCGACAGCATATGTCTATCTTTTAAGGTTAACCCACTTTAACCATTTTTATGGTTATCAAAATATCAATCATCGCTGGGCTATCATAGTTTTTATATTAATTAACTAGCGGCCCGCTCCGGCTTCGCACGGGTACAAAATATATAGCCCATGTCACTCAGGGACAAAAAATGATGAAAATCTATCTAAGAGATCTCTGCAATCACTTTATCAATAAAAAAAACCGTATAAAAATCAGTTGCCTAGTTTTAAAGATTTAAGCATACATAAGGATAGACAGAGAAAAGGACTTTGTTTTATAGTATGTAGTGGCGTTTAGCTCTTATTTTGATAATTGTCAAATTTTTTACCATTCTTAACCAAAGACAAAATTACGTTTAGCTGTCATTTATGTTTTGTTATTCTACTGTCATTGTTATACCACGTTTTATAGTGACGTGGCGGAAACGCGGTTAAATGAGATAAAAAGTCCGTCCTATCCTATGTCCGTCTCCTGGTTTTAAGCAACCTTTCCACCAATTTTTCCACCAATGCCGAGCTGTGTAGCCTTTTCCAAGGCTGTATAAGATTTAGATTAAGGATTTTTGTTATGTATTTGTATTGGATTATATGTGTACGTGTATGTTCTCATCTATATTTTATACAGTATTTGAATAAATATTTTTCTTTCTCCTTTCTTTCTTTCAATTTTCAGCCAAATTGGTTCATCCGTTCTTGAGTTATAAATAGTGTAACTAACACGACTTTTTTATATATATATAGAGATATACTGGGCCAGAATTTAAGTTAAAGAAATCCTTTTCTTTTTCCATTTTTTAAGTAAATAAACGCTACATATGCTTTAACACCAATTTGAAGGAAATGAATTGGTGATATTACAGCTCGTATAAGGCCGAGTGCATCGCGGGCAATTGATACTGGTAATTGTCAC
Source organism: Morpho achilles (assembly GCA_947086495.1). Lineage (NCBI taxonomy): Eukaryota > Metazoa > Arthropoda > Insecta > Lepidoptera > Nymphalidae > Morpho > Morpho achilles. Next base: position 10,185,801 of record CAMTZB010000023.1, on the reverse strand, counting down.
AGACCGAAGGAATGACTCTTATATTTATTGCATCTTGTGATCCCTTGACAGAGTTGGAGTTGTGTAACTCGAGCAATTTGCAATTTTAACTTTACAACAAATACGTTTAATCGAAAATGAACTTTAAAGCCACATCAAAAAGTTCAAAATTTGTCGCCACAACTATACTTCAGTGACCATTCAATAATTTTAGACTAGACAAGCTAAATTGTACTTTAGAAAAAGGAAGGAGGGTTTAAATTGGTTTGCAGATACCGGCAAGGCGGCTCGCTGCAAAATATAGTGCAATTGTTTCGACAAACGGAAGCGATCTCTCCACAGCGGGAACAAACTGCGTCGTATTTTTCCCAATTTTTCAATCTACACACTAAATTTTCCAAAGACGAATAGCTTCCTGATCGATCTAAACAAGGGGTTGGCAACCTTTTAATACTAAAGTGCCATAAATTATTGTTACAACATGTTTTATACAACCCCCTTCATATAGTAGCGGCCTGTAACTATCCCACTGCTGAGAATAGACTTCTCTCTGTTTTTGGAGAGAAGGATTGGAGCTAAGACCTACCACGTTGCTCCAATGATGGGTAGGTTACACATATCTCCAGAATTCTCTAGAGATATGCAGGTTTCCTCGCGATGTTTTCCTTCACCAAAAAGCGTGTAATAAATTTCAATTATCAATTACACACATAAGTTTTTACAGAAATACTCATTGGTCTCTGCCCGGGTACCGGTGACCTTCTCGAAAGAGTCGCCCGATGTTACCGCTTGGCTACCACAGCTCCAGTTCAGTTCAGCAGAAAAGCCAAACTTTGTCCAATTGTGGGACAGCTTAACATTTTCTTTTCTACCCTTACGCAATATTTCTTACTTCACACATAAACTTTTTTCATTATAATATTAGTTCGTAGGACGTAAGTTATATGACAGCGAAGAGGGTGGTCCAATAAAGTGATAAAAAGGGATCTCTTCTGATTATGCTAATGCTGGGTCGAGCGGGGAATAAACTCGTCCTACTTGTTTGTATTAATATTAAACAGTACCTGAATACTTGTAGGGGGCCGTATTCCTGACCGAAAGTGGAGGGGGACCTCCTCCATATATCCTCTTTTTTTATTTCATCATCTTCCTGCCCTTATCCCAGTCTATACCACTCCCAGTTATAAACATATTGTCATATGATTTGGCTACGTATTTTACGAGTATCCATATCCGGCTAAGTAGAATAGACCACCCTCATTTCTTACCGAGGTGTCGTAAAGGCGACTAAGGTAAGTTGACCCACCGTATGGTATCCGGCTGAGTAGAATAGTACCACCCTCTTTCTTATCTAGGTGTCGTAAAATACGACTAAGGTAGGTTGACGTCAGGCAGGCGGCGAGTCGTAAAAACGCAGTCAAATCACGTGACAGTATGTTTATAACATGTTGTGCCGACCCCACTTAGAGTGGGATAAGGGCAGGAAGATGCTGAATCATTATAATAATAAACATCTGGTCATTGTATAACCGCATGATCCCTAGATGATTCCATTATTCAATTCATTATACTAAATAACCTGTCCAATATGATAACTTCGCAATTTCTCTTTCTAGCTAATTAGTTAATTACTGAAAAGCAATTTGGAAATTGTACACATAAATATTCTTTTGATTCAATGAGATGTCTGTTTCGTTTTACTATTTCTTATATATAAAACAAAGTCTGCGCGTCTATCTGTGTGTGATGGGAGCAAAATTGTTGAACGGATGCGATTTTCAACAAACAATGTACAAATTTTTATCGTACAACTACCAAATATGAAAACAAAAGTTAAAAATTATGAAAAAAGGAACTATTTTCAAAGGAAGTTAAATTTTCTCTTTGTTTATTTATTATGACAAGCATGCATTTTACACATACTTATTAATACACTTTTTCATAGGCAAGTTCTAGGTAAAACACTTTTTAATACGAGTACAGCATTATCGTAGGTAGTTAGGTACAAAAATTATTTATATAACTAAAAGGAGACAAATTATATTATATTTACAGGAAAATTTTGATAAAAACTATTAACTAAAACTTAAGAACTTAAAGCAGGCGAGCAAGTTTATTTTTATATTTGAATAGAGGGTCGTGGAAAATGTCTATATCATGGGAATTAAGTGCGTTATAAGAGTTCATAAGCCGATTAAATGGACTATTTTGACCTAAATTAGTTCTTGATTTCAAGATACTGACAGTTTTAAAGTTTTTACAAGAACGAGGAGCGTTACGTGGAACCGAAAAATTTAAACTACTTACCGCGTCTATGAATTGTAATGTAAAACAATGATGTAGTCATTGTATTAAATTATAAGAGGGTTATATAGCGATAACGATTAAATGTTTGTTTCAACTAATCTCTAACCATATTAAAACAAAATTATAAATGTAAAAGCGCCGTCGATAAAATAAATAAACAGAGCGAAAGACATATTGCTATTATAAATTGACAGGCGTTTAAAATAATACGAGCAAGAAATATTGTAATAAAGAACACGATGAACAAAGACAGAAAAATGCTGTTATCAATATGTTGTAGTTAGTTAATACAAAATAATTTGCCGTAAGTCATTTATCAGAGCTTGACTGTAATCGTTACCATGTACTTTACCCAGTTAAAGTTATTTCAAATTTAGTACCGTTCTTAATGTCAATTTACTTAATTTACCTTGCCGCATTTGTTTTATTTCACTATTTTATGCATTTCCCTATCTTTATATGTAATAATGGTTCTATAACAAAACAAAAAGCAAGCAATGAAGTTTTATTATGAATATAACACAGAAAGCGTACTGGAAAATTCAGACGAAAACGATCGTTAGTTCAAGCAATGGAGATGTTGCGAACGGAATGCGTCACAAAATGTCGCTACGTGAACTTTGGCACTAATGCCTGGTGATTATCAACAGCCCTGGGACTGAGGGATATTATTCAAGTGGAAATTTGGAGTTTGAAAAGATTCTATAATAAAATTCCGCAATCAATTATAGCTTTGCCATTACAGCAGCTTAAAAACATTGTTTTGAAGAGAACTGAGGCTGATTCAGAAAGCCTACTATACTGTTGAGGATTACTTAGAAGATACGAATGTGTTTCTAATACAACCTCCTTCATAGAGTTGTACATTAATATGAAAAAAACATTGTGGCCGTCATTATGTTTCATTGAGTTGTTGAGAAAGAGGAAATGAATTGACTTTGGGAAAATTGTCTTATTATTGCATAAGTATAAAGGAGAATATCCTTGTTTTTATAAATGTGTGAATATAGCTTCATTATTTTATTATTAACTTTGTTTTATGGATGCAATGCAACAACTAATTCTATAAAGTACGCATTTCAGCTTTGCCATTGCAGCAGTTTAAAAACACTATTAAAGAGAGGCTGATACAAAAAGCCTACTATACTGTTGAGGATTATTTATATGATAAGAATGTGTGGATATAGCTCGCTTAGACTTTGTACAATACAGTAATGACTTAATGTAAATAGTTAAAAGTTTTATATTGAAAAGAGCAACCGCCGAGCTTCTTGCTGGCTCTTCTCGGTAGGAACAGCTTTCCGAACCAGCAGTAGAGTTGACGATTCAAAAGCACTTGTTTACAAGTTTATTTGAATAAAGAATAATTTCAATTTGAATTTTTAATTTGAATATAATGATATAGTATAATTGTGATATAGATAGATATAATTGTGTTTGCGAAACGGTTGTAACAATTTCGTCGCTCGACACATTGCTTTGGAGTTCGATTTTATCATTTTGCTTTTAACATTTGATCGAATGAATATCGTTCACCAGTGTATTGTTATTAAAACTGTGATATCCCACTTGTGGGACCGTGGGACTCTTACGGGGATCACGTGTTGGAATCCATGGCAATATTTTCTATTAAAACGTGTGTGTCTAATTGATAATTACAATTTATCACACGCTTTATGGTGAAGGAAAACATCGTGAGGAAACCTGCATATCTCTAGAGAATTTGGGATATGTGGGGGGATGTAACCTACCAATCCGCATTGGAGCAGCATGGTAGGTCTAAGCTCTAAAAACTGAGAGAGGAGGCCTATGCCCAGCAGTGGGATATTAACCTGTTACCTTTACTTTATCGTTTTACAACAATCGTTTCGCCCCGCAACCGAAGCATCATCAGGAGATAGACTCCACGACAAAATCGCACAGGCTTTGTGCATGTGTTTTTACGATTCCTGCATGTATCAGGTATGAAAACGGATTTTCCACTCTACATTTAGTGTTATATATATTTTCTATTTGACTTCATCGCGGATTATAGCAAAATAATTTTATTATTACTTTTGTATTATAGATCTCCGCAAAGTAACGCCTAATTCTATAAATTAAATGTTTAAATGACCGCCGATTTTCTGGTTCTTCTCGGTAAAAGCAACATTCCGAACTAGTTGTAGCTTTATTATAATATCTGAAGATTCAAAAATGCTTACATAAGTATATTTGAGTAAAAAATTTGATTTACTCGTCTCTGGAAAGAAAGGATAGCGTGGAATATTTAAAGCTTTTGCATTTTAAGTACCAACTTACATTGTTATCTTGGAACGAAAGTTTTACAACCTCCCTAACATTGAAATATGCTAGTGTTATACAAGTTTAACAGGAACAAACAAAAAGTGTATTTTTGTTAAAAGTAGGGTTTACTATCCGTGTTCATATTTTATACACACTTTCGTAAAACCAACGCTATCAGCACTCTTGCACTGCACATATTCATTACCACAATCCCTCCGCTTCGTAACATCATCGAGAGGTAATTTGATGAGAGATGCATACTTCCGCAGTTTGCCAGATTCGGCCATTTCCGCCGCAGATCCAGGTCTTGACGCTGTTTCTCTGTTTATACAAAGTATAATTTTCATTCTTGCTTTCTACTTGAGTAACTAATACAAAAATAATAAAGTTAAGGAAGCAATAACAGCCACTCTGTATACTAATATAATAATGAGGAAAAATTTGTATGCAAAAATTTGTAACACAGTCATGAAACAAGAGTATTGCGCCCTTTTTTACTGAAATGTTGGCAACACTGTGCCGTTGTTGTTTCCGGTGGAGTCTTCCTATTGATAGAACGTTTCAGTGACATTCAGTCTTTGTTCGTCATTCAAGAGAAGTGCATCTCGGAACGGGAATTGTGGTATTCCTATTATATCGTGTTATTGTATATAGCGTGCGCTAACATTTGTAATGTTTACAAAAAACTACTGGACCGATTTCAAAAATTCTTTCATCATTAAAAAGCTGCGTCTTTACTGAGCAACATAGGCTATAAAAAAAAGGATCCGTTATAAAAATGTAATGAGGTATAAATTAAAAAGTTAGCCATAAAAATCTGTCATCGCATGCGTTCGGAAACTATTGATGATATATTTAACAAAAATCCATAGTCCAACTTACGCCGTGTGTATGTATAATAGAATAGTACTACCCTCAGTTCTTACCGAGGTGTCGTAAAAGGCGGCTAGGTAAGTTGATGTCAGGCAGGCGGATAAATATAAATAAATATATGGGACACTTACACACACTTACGTCCGTCCCCAAAGTAACTTAATACTTGTGTCATGGACAGACAACTGGTGAATATATACTTATATATTTTCTAAATACATACTTAAATACAAATAAACACCAAGGCTCAAAGACCAACAAATTCATTTTTTTTTATATAGAAAATGTTGGCCCTCGGCGGGAATCGAACCCGCGACCCGCGGAGCTGAAGGCAGGATCACTACCCACTGCGCTAACGGGCCAGTCAAGTCAATAGTCGTAAAATACGTAGCCAAAACATGTAACAACATGTTTGTAACATGTTGTGCCGATGCCACTTAGAGTGGGATAAGGGCAGAAGGATGAAATCTATAGTCTAACTTAGACTTTCCACCGCCATGAGATCGGCATGTACGCGGTCGAAATCGCGGGATATCACTAGTTAGTAATAAAGATGTTGCTCTCGGTAAGACTTGGACGAAGATTAATCTTGTGGCAGTAATAGAGATGGTACCCGGATGCTGCGCCGCAGAGTGGGTCTTTCTCCGGCAATTTCCGGTTATTACAGGGACTGTTCTATTGAGAGCAACTAACTGCAGCTGAAATTACAGGTGAAGTGAGTTACTTTGATTTGCCTACTTCCATAGCATTATGTCTTATGGAATATTGCTATGGTAATTGAGGTAAATGCGCGGATAGTGAAAAAATTTTTGTTTTACGAAAAAGAGCTATACGTGGCATTTATAATTTAAGACCGCGTGATTCCCTGCGAGAGAAGTTTAAGGAAACAGGTATTCTTATATTTGCTTCACAATATATTTTAAGCAATCTAATTTATGTACATAAAAATATAAAGAATTATAAAACGATAGGTGATGTATACAATAGACAAAGCAGGAACCGACACAAGCTTGTGGCTCTTGCTTTGCGCCTTGCAAAAGTACGTAACTCGTTTGTGGGTTTTGGTATAAGATTCTATAATAAAATTCTGCAATCAATTTCAGCTTTGCCATTACATCAATTTAAAAACACTGTTAAAAAGAGGCTGATACAGAAAGCCTACTATACTCTTGAAGATTATTTGGAAGATAAGAATGTGTGGATATAGCTCTCTTTGAACCTGTACAAGACAGTAACGACTTAATGTAAATAGTATTAAGAATTATATTTTTAAGAGAGAAACCGCCGAGTTTCTTGCTGGCTCTTCTCGGTAGGAACAGCTTTCCGAACCAGCAGTAGAGTTGACGATTCAAAAGCACTTGTTTACAAGATTATTTGAATAAAGAATATTTTGAATTTGAATTTGAACTCTAAGCTATTATATTTTGAGAATATCTATTCTAATATATGAAGCTGAAGAGTTTGTTTGTTTGAACGCGCTAATCTCAGGAACTACTGGACCGATTTGAAATATTATTTTAATGTACGGTAGTCCATTTATTTAGGAAGGATATAGGTTAGGCTATAGGAAGCTATCTTACACAGAATTTTTAATATCGGTCCAGTAGTACCTGAGATTAGCGCGTTCAAACAAACAAACTCTTCAGCTTAACATATTAGTATTGATAAGGAAACGTAGCAAAGAGACTCACTCACTGTCATTTGAGTGAAGACATCAAGAAACCCATAAAAGTCATGACGTTGAATGTCGGCAATCACATTTAGAACCTCCCCGTGTATCCCCGCGACTCGCGACGCCATGAAAGCACTTTAGATCCTTTAATCTTAAAGACGTGGAATAATTTATAAATGAGATTATTCGAGATTTCTAGTACAATATACGTGGAACAACAAATTTCAATTTATACAACTTTGTTCCCCTCTACTTAATATAATTCGCGACTTAGGCATCACCCTTGATAGTTCACTTACTTTTCGTTATCATCTGGATGCAATTATTGCTAAGACATCAAAATTGTCAGGTTTCATTTCACGTCAGATGAAACTCTTTAAAGACCCTAAATTAACTTTATTGATTTATTATTCAAATGTCCGCTGTATTCTTGAATACTGCTGCTGTGTATGGATTCCTGGTTTCATTCTTATTCTTATTATATAGCAGTTGTATCAAATTTAATCAATATCGGTTGATTAACCGCGAAAACGTAATAGACAGACAAACGTTCGCATTTATAATATTCGGTTCTTTGTTAGCGCCAACTTAAGAGTTGAAGTGTCCTCAATAATGCAGTGTTTTTATATAGACGTAATAAAAACGGTTTTTTGTGCTATATTGATACCTTAACTTCTTAAAAACTTCGCAAAGTAAAGGTAAATAAAATACATTTTTTGGCGAAATAGATTTTTTCCTGTGCCGAAGAAAAATGGGAGTTTTTCCATATTTAGCCAACTTAAGAGTTATAGTGCACTCATTAATGCAATGTGTTCCATATTCTCTAAATCAAAACGGATTTTTTTGTATATTTTTGTGTCAAACTTCATCAATATTTGTCAATCCCCATGAAGACAACATAAAGATAGACATTCGCACTTGTAAATATTAGTATAAATTGTGATTTTACAGATTTTTAAAAACCCTACATATTTTTTGTATACAATAAACAACTTTGTTCACTAAATATATCCTCCTGCCCTTATCCCACTCTAAGTGGGGTCGGCACAACATGTTATAAACACGTTGTAATATGATTTGGCTGCGTTTTTACGACCGGCCGCCTGCCTGACGTCAACTCACCTCAGTCGTATTTTACGACACCTCGGTAAGAAGGAGGGTGGTCTATTCTACTAAACCGGATACCACACGGTGGGTCAACTTACCTTAGTCGCCTTTTACGACACCTCGGTAAGAAATGAGGGTGGTACTATTCTACTCAGCCGGATACCACACGGCGGGTCAACTTACCTTAGTCGCCTTTTACGACACCTCGGTAAGAAATGAGGGTGGTACTATTCTACTCAGCCGGATACCACACGGCGGGTCGACTTACCTTAGTCGCCTTTTACGACACCTCGGTAAGAAATAAGGGTGGTACTATTCTATTCAGCCGGATACCACACGGCGTAACTTTGTTCACTAAAGTAGTAGTAAAATTATTTTGCTATAATCCGCGATAAAGTAAAGTAGAAAATAAATATAATGTTTAATGTACTAAGACTATTCGTTTTTATACCCGATTCATTACATTTTTACGAATGTAACATGTATTAGGTATGAAAACGGATAGTCCACTCTACATTTAGCATTATATATATTGTCTATTTAGTTTATCGCAAAATGATTGTATTAATACTTTTGTATTATCGATCTGCGTTAAGTAACGCCTAATTATATAAATAATCTAGTTCGTTTATTTATTACTACAGTTGAAACAGTATAAGAAATGTTTTGAACAAAGTTAAAGCAAATAAAATAAATAAGTTTTGGTTAAAAACATAACCCGTATCAAATAGCGCGTTATCTGAATCCTCGCTGCAGTATTAATGAGCCTGAATAAATCTAGTTAACGGAGTCCACAGTACTTGATAACTGGATTATATTCCAGACCACTAACTGATATTAGATTTAGGCTTCGAGACTGTCTCGCTATAATGATTTAACACAAAGTTAACCGCTACTTCGTTCAAAGTAAATCAATTAAATAAGCTTTTGAATCAAGGATCAATATGATTAATGAAGCTACAACTGGTTCGGAATGTTGCTCTTACCGAGAACCAGAAACTCGGCGGTCAATCTTTTAAACATTTTTAAAACTATTTTACATAATTAAACCGCAGTCTTGTATCAAGATGAAAGGATTTTCAAATCCAGGCTTTTTTATCATCCAAATAATCTTCAATATTGTAATATTCTTTAATTATAAGCATATTTCTTTTACTTAATTTAAATCTTTCTGTAGACTGTTCTAGTATGAATTGTGGAATTTTATTGTAAAAGCGAATACCGAGACCATCAAATGAGTTGCTAAGTGGGTTCGGCAAAACATGTAATAAACATGATGTAACATGATTTGGCTGAGTTTTTACGACTGACAGACGTCAACTTACCTTAGTCGTATTTGACGACACCTCGGTAAGAAATCATCAGGTCTATTCTACTCAGCCGGAATCCGAACGGCGGGTTGACTTACCTTAGTTGCCTTATACGAGACCTCGGTGAGAAATGAAGTTGGTCTATTATACTCAGTCGGATACCACACGTCTAGCGTAGGTTTATTAAATAAAGATTATTTTCCTTTGATTTAATTCCGCACTACATCGAGAGGCGTATACTCGACGCGATAGCATACATCAAAAACTTTCGAAAACTTTAAAAATAAAGTGTAGCGCGCTTTGTGAGAAAAATAAATACAGAGAGAAAAGTTCTCGTGCGGAGTGCGGTGTTTGTAGTGCCCGGGAAGTGCGAATCAAGTGCTTTTGAGAGAAACTTTTAGCTTTAAAATATCTGAAATGCGACGTTCTAACTTTGTCTGTTTTCTTGAAAAATCATGGCTCAGAAAAAATATTAACTTCCAATATTTTCTATAGTAAATAAGTGCTCTGAGATAAGCACATTCAAACATTCAAATCAAACAAACAAAAATCTTCAGTTTTATATATTAGTATCATCATCATTTTCCTGCCCTTATCCCACTCTAAGTGGGGTCGGCACAACATATTATAAACATGCTGTCACATGATTTGGCTGCGTTTTTACGACCGACCGCCTGCCTGACGTCAACTTACCTCTGTCGTATTTTACGACACCTCGGTAAGAAAAAGGGTGGTCTATTCTACTAAACCGGATACCACACGGTGGGTCGACTTACCTTAGCCGCCTTTTACGACACCTCGGTAAGAAATGAGGTTGGTCTATTCTACTCAGCCGGATACCACACGGCGGGTCGACTTACCTTAGTCGCCTTTTACGACACCTCGGTAAGAAATGAGGTTGCTCTATTCTACTCAGCCGGATACCACACGGCGGGTCGACTTATCTTAGTCGCCTTTAACGACACCTCGGTAAGAAATGAGGTTGGTCTATTCTACTCAGCCGGATACCACACGGCGGGTCGACTTACCTTAGTCGCCTTTAACGACACCTCGGTAAGAAAAGAGGGTGGTACTATTCTAGTCAGCCGGATACCACACGGTGGGTTTACTTACCTTAGTCGCCTTTAACGACACCTCGGTAAGAAAAGAGGGTGGTACTATTCTAGTCAGCCGGATACCACACGGTGGGTTTACTTACCTTAGTCGCCTTTAACGACACCTCGGTAAGAAAAGAGGTGGTACTATTCTATTCAGCCGGATACCACACGGCGTTTTATATATTAGTATAGATTAACTCATTTAAATATTAAATTTAAATATTAAAATTTATTTAAATATTAAAGATAGTAATAATAAATTAGTGATCTATCCCGAACGTATATCCCTCTTTATAATGTTTCTAAACATAGCCTTTAGCCCTTTTTCACTTCAAATATATTAAAGGGAACATCGCTCATTTTGTTTCAAGATAATAGCTTAAAGGAAACAATAGGCTTTTGTTATTCGTTCAAAATCCCTCCGAGAACTTTTCTAAAGTAACACTCTGTCAAAAGGGTTGTGCTTTTTGTCTTTCGTGTTGCCTTTTAAAGTGTATGAGTTAAGTTACTTGATTAGTTGATCTGTAGATTAATTAGCTTGAAATTTGCCACAATTTATTTAAATTAGGTCATTATAATACTAAGCGTGCGATATGTAAAGTCTCATTTCCTTTATCATTGCAATGTTTTTTTATAGTCAATGTTTGATATATTCTTTTTATCGTCAATGCTTGATATATTCTTTTTATCGTCAATGCTTGATATATTCTTTTTATCGTCAATGCTTGATATATTCTGTTTATCGTCAATGCTTGATATATTCTGTTTATCGTCAATGCTTGATATATTCTGTTTATCGTCAATGCTTGATATATTCTGTTTATCGTCAATGCTTGATATATTCTGTTTATCGTCAATGCTTGATATATTCTGTTTATCGTCAATGCTTGATATATTCTGTTTATCGTCAATGCTTGATATATTCTGTTTATCGTCAATGCTTGATATATTCTGTTTATCGTCAATGCTTGATATATTCTGTTTATCGTCAATGCTTGATATATTCTGTTTATCGTCAATGCTTGATATATTCTGTTTATCGTCAATGCTTGATATATTCTTTTTATCGTCAATGCTTGATATATACTTATTCTATATTATTTCTTGCATTAGCTCTACTAGTAGTCATCATCTTTCTGACTTTTTACCACGCCTTGGTAAAAAAGAGGGTGGTCTATTCTCCTTCATCGGACACTACACAGTGGGTCAACTTACTTTAATCGCCTTTTACGACACCTCGGTAAGAAATGGGGGTGATCTATTCTACTCAGCCGGATACCACACGGCGGATTAGCCCTACTCCGGCGAATCTGCTGAACCAATATCAACGAAAATTTGGCACAATAATGCTTTATATACCGAAATAGCATATAGGCTATAGAAATCCTGTTAATTCTACAAGATTAGGATGTCATTGAAAAACGCCATCTATTATCAACCTATCACACTACAACAGTCCACGCGAATGAAGCCGGGTAAAAGCTAGTTATCCATAAAACTAAATGGTCAGACAAACGACAGTCCGTCGTCCTTACAGACAGACCGAATGGCCGAAACACGCCGACGCAGATACCATTTAAGGACACTAAATAGTCCCAGATATATCCTTCGTAACGTGTACAAGAGATCTCAAAATACGCTTAGAATTACAAATCTTGTCACGATTTTTGTAAATGTGCTCTGGAGTCGGCTGGCGTCAGAAACTTTTGTTAAGAGACATTTCTCTTGAGATATTTATCTAATACCGATTGGAACACCTGAGCCTTCACTTGGTATATTATAAATTCAAATAACTCGTCACTTAAATTGGCTTTTACAAGCACTTTTGAATCGTCAAATTACAATGAAGCTACGGCTTGTTCGGAAACGTGCTCTTACCGAGAAGAACCAGCGAGAAACTCGGCGGTCACTCTTTTCAAAAATAAATATTTCACATGTCAAAAATTACAATGTAATCAAGTGCGCTAGCTAGTCGTTTAAATCCAAACTTTCTCATCATCAACATAGTCCTCAACAGTATACTAAGCTTTATGAATAAGTGTTTTTGTGCTTTTTGAACTTGTGTAAAGGCAAGTCCAAAATAGAAGAAGAAATAATCCACAGAAAAAGTATATTATAATCTTGAACATAGAAAACGTTTGCTAACGTCAACAGTGGATAGTGGAGGTTTATTAGATGCTAAATTGCCAAATTTAGATCATATGAGGTATTTCCTAACACCCACCCATAAATCAATGTAAATATTTCAAAAGACACACAAGTAGTTGTTGTAAGTTAACCATAACAGATAGAGACATGCTGTCCCAGACTATTATGTAGTTTTGTGGATCTACATTTCTCTAGTACATTATTTTAGTGTTTCTCTGCTGGTTTACGTGACACACGAAATCTCCCATCAGGCGAGTTTTAAAAACTGCGCGATCTCTTCAATCAATTTACATAAAAGGATAAAGTACTATTAATCTAAACCATCTAGAAGAATTGCACTATCTTTACGTAGATACTTTACCAAAATCCGTTGAGTAAATTTTTTGAGAAAATCACATATAGACACTCAGCTTTAAAGAACTTTGTTTTATAATAAGTATAACAATACTATTTCTTTCATAAGAACATTTTCCTGATGATACCACGAAAAAGAGTTAACAAAATTGTTAAGCGAAATAGAGTTTTATTTTTATATATATAGATGGTGTTGTATATAATAGACAAAGTAGGAACAGATATAAGCTTGCGGCTCCTGCTTTGCGCCTTGCAAAGTACGTAAGTCGTTTGTGGGTTTGGGTATAAGATTATATAATAACATTCCGCAATCAATTTCAGTTTTGCCATTACAGCAGTTTAAAAACACTGTTAATGGGAAGCTGATACAGAAAGCCTATATACTATTGAGGATTACTTAGATTATAATAATTAATTGTAGCTACTGTTCGACCTAGTCAAAGATAACAGTGAATAACAATTTTGAAAAGAGCAACCGCCGAGTTTCTAGTTCCTTAGATTAGCGCTTTCAAACAATCAAACAAACTAACTCTTCAGCTTTATATATATGTATAAATTACTACAGATTTATAATACTACTACTATAGATGTATTTAATAACTCTTTGTTGTCTCCTTACTCTGTTTAAAAAAATAAGCAAACGGGTAATGCGGTCCGCCATTACTATTCTATACCATGTCTCTACCTACGCACATCTCTAAATAATTCAATTTTATCTCTTCAATCGCAATAGATTTTCGCACAGTTATTTTAGTTTCGTAAAATAGGGTTACCTTCTGCGACTCTCTCGGTATATTTTAGTCCCAGGATGAAAACTGTGAGAATGTTAAAACTTTAGACACGTTCCCTTTATAAGATCAACTGAAGTGAGCCTTTAAATTCGACGTAGTACAGGCTTAAGGCCCGGTTTCCATCAAAGCGGAGAAGAGATTTAAGCTAAGCGGAGAAGTGGATTTGATTGGTGTTCAAAACGCGTCTCCTGTTTGATTTGGTGAAAACCGGACCTTAGTTAGCTTCCTTCTAAATACAATCATATCAAACATCTACAATAATATCAATGCAAGAGTAAGAGTAAGAGTTACGGTAAGTCTGAAAGTTGCGCTCATTACAGAAAAGATGAGAAGACTATGTTGGTATGGTCATGTAATGAGGAGGGAAAATCATAGGACCAAAAGAGTTTTAAATATGAATGTGGATGGATGTATGGCTAGGGGGAGGCTGCGAAAAAGATGGATGGATTGTGTGAAATATGATATGCATGTTAAAGGAGTGGCACCAGAGTTGACGAATGATAGAGGAGAATGGAAGAAGAAGACATATTGTGCCGACCGCACTTAGAGTGGGATAAGGGTAAGAAAATGATGATTAATAATAATATCAATGCAAGAGTCTGTCTGTCTATCTGCAACTTTGACGACTTATTCGCTGAAAGTAATATGATAAAAGTACTATTAAAATTTCAAATCAAAATCTTTATTCAAATAAGCTCTTTCAAGCACTTTTGAATCGTCAAGGATCAATATAATTAATGAAGGTACAACTGGTTCGGAATGTTGCTCTTACCGAGAAGAACCAGAAAGAATCTCTTAAACATGTTCGATTTTACATTATTAAACCGCAGTTCTGTATTAAGCTAAAAGGATTTTGGAATCCAGACATTTTATCATCCAAATAATCCTGAATTGTGATATATACTCTACGTATAAGTATATATCTTTATTTAGTTCTCTTTAAATTTATTTTGACTTGTCTACTATAGATTGCGGAATTTTATTATTTATTCGCTAGGCTAACAAATAGGATAGAAAAATTCCGAATTTTCGATAGGAAACAGGAAACTTTATTTAATAATATAATATTTTAACAGGTAATTTAAATTATTAAAATATTAAATAATATTTTTGCAGGTAATTAGACTTATAAGCGTAACACACCGAAAGATATAAATCCCATATTTCATTTGAGAAAAGGAAAAACACTTTTTACTTTTTTACTTTTAGACTAATTTTGTATTATGGATGTCCCCAAAGTAACGCCTAATTCTATAAATGATTTGTTACAACACTTCATAATTGAGGGTTCTTTTAGAATAGACCACTCTCATTTCTTACCGAGGTGCCGTAAAAATAAGGTAACTTGACCCACCCGGACTACTCAGCCGGACACCACACGTGTCCGGCTGAGTAGAATAGACCACCCCTCGTTCTTATCGAGGTGTCATAAAATAGGACTAAGGTAAGTTGACGTCAGGCAGGTCATAAAATACTTAACTAAATCATGGAACAAAATATCGACCACGCTTAGAGTGGGATAAAGGCAGGATAATGATGAATTGAGAGTATTTTAATAATTAATTTTCACACAATAGCTTGTTATTTATTTTACAAAATACCAAATCCCGAGCGCACAATAAGGACCTGATAAGGGTTGGGAAGTCAAAAAAGGAATTTGTAATAAAGTTTTTCTTTGACCTTTGAATTTGGGGCGGATTCTGAGTTCACAATTCGGTATCCGGCGCCCTGTTCATTACGGCCATTGTCGACGGAAGTTCGTCTCGAAACTCTACACAAAATCCGTGACAATTTCGACTAGTAGAATAGAATAGAATATTTTTATTAAATCAAATCAAATCAAAATATATTTATTCAAATAAGCTCTTACAAGCACTTTTGAATCATCAAGGATCAATATGATTAATGAAGCTACAACTGGTTCGGAATGTTGCTCTTACCGAGAAGAACCAGAAAGAAACTCAGCGGTCAATCTTTTAAACATTTTCAATTTTACATTATTAAACCGCAGTGTTGTATGAAGTAAAAGGATTTTCAAATCCAGGCTTTTTTATCATCCAAATAATCTTCAATTTTGTAATATGCTTTACGTATAACTACATCTCTTATACTTAATTTAAACCTTTTTGTAGAGTGATCTAGTATTGATTGCGGAATTTTATAGTTTATTATATATCAATTTTATATATCACAATAAAAAAATTACAAAGCTTTATTTGTTTGAAACACATATGTATGTACTTAACTTAACATTACATTATCAAAAATTCCGTTTTAATTTAGGGAATAGTTGAGTTGAATAGTTGAGGGTAATGCAAAAGTAATAATGAAATTATTTTGCTATAATCCGCGATTAAGTAAATAGAAAATATATATAATATAGTATATATATAATATATAAATAATATAGTGGACATTCGGTTTCATCCTAATACTGCAGGATTCGTAAAAACACATGCACAAACCTATATTGCCGCCACCACAATACACAAGTACTACATACGTTCACTATCACAAACTCAACAATCGTTTTGCCCCCCAACCGAACCCAACCGAAGCATCAACAGGAGGATGATTTCAATTTAATACTTCCTACGGGTTTATTAAAGACAATACATTTAATATAGGGTTGATTAAAGCCTCTGGCAATAGTTCGGGGCAGAGCAATTAAAATCATGTCATGCGAGATCAAGATGTATCGCCCAATGCGGTCGACTCCAGCTGGCGACGACTTGATTGTACTTTGTATGATTACATTGCGCCTTGGTTCTGTTCTAGATAGTCTGTGGCGCATTATAATTATCATCTATCTATAATTGTCAATGGTCTTTCCCATTGCATGTTAGCGTCTTATTTTTATTATAATAAAGATAACCCTTGTCTGATATTGAACAAAAACCATTATACCTTCTAGCGTAAATTATAGTACAGTAAAGTTATTTTGAGTTACGTGATTAAGCGGTGCGAATGAGGGTAGTAGAAGAAAATTTATATGTATATCTTTGTAATGTATACGACTGGCTTTAGATAAATTCTATCTCAGAATCTCTATTAAAAACAAAACGTTTAGATAATATTTATAAATAAAATAAAAGAGAAATATGTTAAGCGCACACTATATACAATAACACGATATAATAGGAATACCACAATTGCCCTTCCGTCACTGAAACGTTTTATCAATTAGAAGACTTTACCGGAAACAATAACGGTTCAGTGTTGCCACCATTTCAATAAAAAAGTTCGCGATACCCCTGTTTCATGTCTGTGTTGCCATAAAATACAAAGCGGAAGTCAGTGGCGAAAACAAATATAAAAGAGCCCGGAAGATCTGGCACTTTCGCACTATAAATTTTTTTAAATTCTCTATTCGCCTTGATTAACTTATATCGACTCAAAAATTCACTTTTATTGGAATTAAAAAGTACTTAAAAAGTCTTCCCTTGCTATTGATCACTCGGGAACCCCGTTTCCGGTATTAAACAACTACACATCTGTGTAAAGCTAACACCTCAAAATTTGTGTGTTTTAAAATTATAAATCGTTTATTGATCTAATCGCTTCAAACTAGATGGCGCTGTACTAAGTTGCGTAGCGCTATCGAGTCCTAGTTTAAGAACATAGTAAGTGGTTGACCGAGAACTACTCGGTATTTTTTTAGAAAATAAAAAAAGAAACTTCAAAAAAAAAATTAATAGGGTAGGTGGGGCTCGATCCCTAGGTATTTTGATTTCTCGAGACCGCCCGTTCCCCGAATAAGCTACACTGACTTGATAGAAGAAAAATAAAGATTTATATATTGAATGTAAGTTTTAGTATTTTTTAATGCTATAAAACAGGGATAAAAAGATTTTTTTAATAAAACCTAGCTAGATCGATTTTTGTCTCCCCCAAAATCCCCTACATGCTGGAAATCGTATATATATATATATATATATATATATATATATATATATATATATATATATATATATATATATATATATATAAACATAATAGTTTTAGTTAGGACAGACTGTCATTTGACTATTTCCTATTCGAAAGTCTAGTGCACGTTACAAATATTACAAAGTTGTTCGGCTCTCAAACTCCACTTCGGTCGTAAGCCAAGCACGGCGTCAAATCAACATCCCAGTAAGCCATTTAACCTCGCGAGATCCCGCATCCCTGAAGCCATGTCGCTAAGTGACGTCGGCTGCGACCAATTTTAAGAACATTTCACCCCCATTATTAACCACCGTGTTATAAAACGGTGCTCGGAACCTTTTAATCTCGCAATCGTGGAATAATTTAGGCGAGAAGCCAACTTTTTTGTATCATAAGGATAAATGTACTAATATTCTGTAGATGACACTGCGATTTAACTTATACTTTTGAATTAAACTTTTGCCTCGCTTACGATCCAAACCATAATATTAAAATGATATGTATTTATTAATTTCAAAGTTAAATTTTTGACTTCACGTCGTAATATTAATATTGGGAAGCAATCTGTAAGTTTAATATTAAATAACAGTTAAATTAACACAGACTTCAAGTAAAACTTAGTTGAACTTTTAGTAATTTCTTTCGGTTAAAATAGTTCATTAAGTATTTCCTAAAGGTGTATTTTAAATGATTTATATAAACTGGCGTTACTTGCGGAACTTCACAGTACAGAAGTTACACTAGAACTGTTTCCGCGTTAGTTTGCTGTAATCCGCGTTTGCTAAGAGAATATAGGTAATGCTAAGTGTATGAAGCAGGCAACAATCACAGACGCCGCCAACACCAACACTCCATACAAGCACTACACACACCCACTGCCACAACCTCTACGATCGCTTCGCCCCGAAATCGAAACACCAGCAAGAGGATAGGCACCACGAACAAAATTAGCGACGACATTAACAGCGACGGATTATAATTATGTTCGTGGAGCCTATCTTCCTGATAACAAAATCCTCCTGATGATAAAATAAAATATATCGAAATAATATTAATTATTATGCAGTTAATGTCAAGAATTTAATGAGTCATTAACACATCAAAGTTGAGGTGTTTTTTTTTTACGTTTTGTTCGTTATGCAGCTAGAACACATCCAACGGATAACCCATTCACGTGACAACGTCTTAAATTAGGTTGCGGCTTGGAGTCACTCATGAAAAAGTGTAACAACCCGCTCACGTCTGTTACGATGAGTCACCGAACGAAAGAGAGGCCCGCCGGACTGGCGAATGCCTTGCGTCTCTCTCCCACTCCAATCCATCATTTAAAAAGACGTTGTCACGTAAAATCTTTTCACGTAAAACCGACTTTACAGGCAACCGTTTTTTTTAGATCACATTTTAATAGTTTACTATACAAGTTAGAATATACCCAACGGATAAGCCATTCCCGTCTCAAGAACTGGCTGAAGCCATAAGTCTAAATGACGTCGTCAAAGATGGCTTTAAAAATCCTCTCCGTCATACAGAATTACGTTTGAAACCTCTTAATCTGAGGGCCGTGGAATTATTTATAAGGCTCTACACGATTCCCGCTGACGGCGCGTCGTTACGGAATCTTTACGAGATTAGTTTTAACTGTAGAATAACTTTGGAGGTTATTGTGGTTAACGAGCGACATGGAAATTTGAGACGAGGTTGTTTTGTCGTTTTTATTAATTTTTGAAGACGTAATGATAATTAATTTAATATGGTACAGATATGTTCATTACATTTCATCATTCTCCTAGGATAAAATTCCACAATCCATTTTGATTTTTCAATTAAAAAGACACTTATTAACAAAGTGACAAATAGTCTTCAATAGACTATTTCGATTTTAAGAAAGTTTAAGATGCAACGAGCAACGTATTAAATGAGATTGTTAGCTTTTTTTAATTGGAATAAGATTTTTATTTAGAATTTTTTTTTTAATAAAATTTCATTAAAATTGGTCCATCCATTTCGGAGTCTATTAGGCACATACTTTCTCTTCTACATAATATATAGATAATGTTTTTCCCTGTTCGCCGTTTATAATGTTGGTATGAAACCCACGTCTCCAAGATAAGACACTTTACTCATTCTGCGAGGTGATAGTGAGCGGGAGATTTCTAGTGATTGAAGATGAAATGATGCTGTTCTGTGAGATAAGGGCCATCTTAGAGAGCTTAAATGGATTTCAGCCGCATTATTACGGCCGTTTGAGCCTTTGATAAATTGGGTCCCAAACCGCGTTATAGTAAATTGCTTTGATAACATTAAAGGGGTATTAATCCGTTAATTTAGTAGCATAGTAGAATCAGTATCGCTTCAGCGGATTAACTGTGAGGCAGACTTTCACATTTATATATATATTATGTTCTTCCCCTTATACCCCTCTAAGTAGGGTCGGCACAACATGTTATAAACATGTAGTCACATGGTTTGGCTACGTATTTTACGACTGGCCGCCTGCCTGACATCAACTTACCTTTACGCCTTTTACTACACCTCGGTAAGAAATGTGGGTGATCTATTTTACATAAGCAGATACAACACGGTGGGTCAAATTATCTTACTCGCCCTTTACGACACCTCGGTAAGAAATGAGGGTTATCTATTATGCTTAATCGGATACCACACGGTGGGTCAACTTACCTTAGTCGCCTTTTACTACACCTCGGTAAGAAATCAGAGTGGTTTATTCTACGCAGCCGGATACCACACGGCGTACATACAAGATTAACTCATTTGAATATTAATGATGATTATTCATTCACATTAACGTAATTTAATTTGTAATCTAACGGTAGTTGCAAATTAAATAATAATAAATAATAAATAAATATATGGGACACTTACACACACGGTCATCCGTCCCCAAAGTAAGTAACTTAATACTTGTGTTATGGGTGACAGACAACTGGTGAATATATATACTTACATATTTTTAAATACATACTTAAATACAAATATACACCCAGGCTCAAAGACCAACAAATTCATTTATTGAAAATGTTGGCCCTCGGCGGGAATCGAACCCGCGACCCGTGGTGCCGAAGGCAGGGTCACTACCCACTGCACCAACGAGCCAGTCAAATTAAAACTACCAACGCCATCTATCTTTAGCACTTAAGAACTTAAATTAGACAGTATCCGAAATCAACGCGCCGTCAAATTAACATTAAAATTAGAATGTCTGAAATCAGTCAAATTAATCAAGAATTACATCAAAGCTCGACTAAGTCATTTAAGTCGAGCTTTCTGCAATCACATTCATGACGTGAACGACGTCATCAGCCATCTTAGAAACGCCGCTATCTGCTACTTCCCCGTGTTGTAATTGTGTTATGAAACCTGTTCATTCTAGAGTATTACAAATGTGATTACACTATTAAGATTTCTCATTTGTAGGTTTAACTGTAAGTACGTATTTGTTATGACATACGTATAGTCTTTGAACAATCCTCGTTTCAATACGGATCAAGATGTGATTGTATTGCTAAAGATAAAAGATAAAGTTAATAGATCTTGCAAGTTTGCTAATTAATAGGTTCTGCTGCTGTGATAGCCCAGCGGTAACACCCCGGGCTTCAAACCCGGGCTGACACCAATGAGTTTTTCTGTTAAAACCAATTGATAATTGCAATTTATCAGACTCTTTTCGGTGAACGAAAACATTGTGAGGAAATTGTGACAAGGAAACCTGCATATATCTAGAGAATTCTGGAGATATATGTAACCTACCAATCCGTATTGGAGCAGCGTGGTAGGTCTTAGCTCCAATCTTTCTCTCCAAAAACGGAGAGAAGAGGCCTATTCTCAGCAATGGGAGAGTAACAGGCCGATACTTACTTACTTTCTACATAAATTTACCTAAAATACAACTTTACAACAACAATATGCAACACGCAGGCTAAGCTGACGAACCTTAATAAATATGATCAAAAGATAGATATTTGATATTTCTTTAATATCAGTCCAATTTTTTTTAGTAATATAGGATTAACCTTCAGATATGTCGTATGGTAACCGGCTGAGTAGAATAGACCATCGTCATTTTCTTACCAAAGTGTCGTAAAATACAACTAAGATAAGATGATGTAAAGTCATGTTTATATCACGTTGTGCGGAACCCACTCAGAGTGGTATAAGGGCAGGAGGATGAGAATTTAGTTACAGATAATCTCCACCTTCAACACTGTCGTATAATGTATTTGATTCAGCAATAATTAAACAAAAGCATCTCCGCATCCAACAGTAGATTACAACCAAACATGACATCACATATTCTATTTTTGCATGGGTTCACAGATTCTTACCACTGTACAGACTACTCACTGATCTAAAGACATAAGTACTACAAACAGCCAAAAGGACAAAACTATACGCCTCTTAGTATTCAAGGCAACCATAAAACTCAATAAAACTAAAACTAATTATCGTGTTTGTCAGCAGGCTTCCTCCCCGCCGCTCGCTCCGAGAGGAGCAGCTCCGAGCGCTCCCCCGCCCCCCTCGACGCGGCCGAGCTGCTCCGCGACGGCCCCCTCTACCCCCCACTACGCGACAACTACCCCGACACTGAGAACCTAGCTGAAACTTTCAACGAGCAAAACAACGAAAGAGCAACAAGTAATTTAAGTCCTGATTTCGCAAACTTCCACCCATTTTTCGATACGAATGAATCGGACGAAGATTCTGCAGACAACACGGATGTCAACGAACTTACTGGAGTTAATTATGACGATCCCGAAACCAGTATCGAGGAAAGTAGTATATCAGTAACTCCTGAAGATAATGATATTAAAGATCCATCCAAATATGAAGATTTAGAAATAACTAAGAATGAAAATTTATTTGAAAGAGATTTAATAAGTCAGAGCGATATAACTCCAGAGGATTATAATGATAAATTGAACGTTCGGCAAATTTTAGATACAGAAAAGGAACAAAGTGATAAATTTGATTATAGTGAAATTGGTAGACAGTTGGAAAGTGAAGATTTCAATCAATCAGATAACGGCTTTATAGTTGCCCCGGCGACTGATTCATATAATTTACATAGCTTTTTGGAAGAGTCCGAGAGTAAATCTACCTCTGACAAATCTTTAAGGGAAGCGATTGCTGATATAATTGGCACGCCGTCTGTCGAAGACGAGTCGAGTGATGGCTTCGTGACTGAGGAGAGTTTTGATAGGAAGAAAAGAAATACACCGGATTGGGAAAAGCCGACCAAGGTATATATAACATAAATACCTTTTTTAAATAAGTTTTTACGTTTATGCATAGAATCAGAAAGACATTCTATTGGCTTGATTATCATTTTCCTGCCCTTATCCCACTCTAAGTGGGGTCGGTTGTCATACGATTTGGCTACGTATTTTAGGACCGGCCGCCTGCCTGCCATCAACTTACCCTAGGCGTATTTTACAACACCTCGGTAAGAAATGAGGGTGGTACTATTCTATTCAGCCGGTTACCACACGGCAGATTCTATAGGCTTGATTAGCTTAGATTAAATCTTTTTGCTTCAAGCCTTTAACCCATGATAGTCAAAAGCTGACAGCTTTTGATTTAATCTATGCCTGGGTAGGGAATTTTATTAGCTTACAACATATTTAAGTATAAGTTACTTTCGACTTTGGTTCTTCTCGGTAAAAGCTACCTTTCCGAACCAATTGTAGCTTTATTGTAATTTGACGATTCAAAAGTGCTTGTAAAAGCCAATTTGAATAAAGAATTATTTAAATTTGAATTGAAAAATAATAAAATACATAGAAATATATAGATTAATTATGTATTATGGATAATATCGTCCATTTGTAATACAATATTGTCACAATATTAAAATTCCTTGTAGTAGATTATTAGAAATTCCTTCTTTTTCGTTAATATTTTATGTT
Organism: Morpho achilles; assembly: GCA_947086495.1. Classification (NCBI taxonomy): domain Eukaryota; kingdom Metazoa; phylum Arthropoda; class Insecta; order Lepidoptera; family Nymphalidae; genus Morpho; species Morpho achilles. Next base: position 10,162,026 of record CAMTZB010000023.1, on the reverse strand, counting down.
GTATTCGGCATTGCCAGAACCAATGAAAGCAAAGAACATATTATTTTATACGGAGTATTTTGACACATAGTCTATTTTTCTAAATGAACATTGGTTATTGCAAATCTTATACTCCTTACATCGCGCAGACTCTACTCGTGGCAGTAAACATGTTTATGAGAATATGTTTTTATTTTTCCCGAAAAAAAAGCATTATTGCCGGACTGGATTAGCAATGAAGGCTTTACAGATAGACAGATAGACGCTTAGTAATAAACTGACTAATTCAAAATAAAGATTAAGTGAGTTAGGTACATTGTAATCCTTATTTCAATGCCATCTATGACATCACGATACCAACTATTATAAAACCTATTAAACTATTATAAATATTAAACTATTATTAAAAACTATTCAAAAAATGTTTCCAAGTTTTGGGTATCTTTAACATACTAGTTTTTCAAAGAATAAATGAGAAAAACGGGCATAGGTCTGTTTAATACTAGATATACGATATACATTTTGGTTTACATATAGAAATCAGTTACATTCACGTGTTTTTCTATCGGGTTAGCCCGACAGCTATCAGTCGATCCGGGACACTTAGTCATAGTTTATCGGACGCCCACCTTATAAGGACCCCGAGGCGGTCGATGCATCTGGTGCTCCCGATGCATCGTCCAGCGGAGGGAGGGGCCACTTTTAGAGAGTCCCCGACCCAGAGGTGGCGCACTCTGGGGTACAGAGTTGTTGCTGGCGGGGATGGGGGCAATGTCTTCGCACCCTATCCCCGCCACGAGCAGCGTGGTGGAGCACACAGGTCGTTTTAGTCGGTGCGAGTCCGATATAAACATGTCTGTTCCCGTTCTACGGCGGAAAAAGGGTTTTTTCCTGTCTAAAAGGAAGAGCACTTAGTCATAGCTCTTTACATGGCAAAACTAGTCAAGCTCATCCAATAGAACAAGATGAGAGGATATATATAGTTTCTGTAGAGATTTATATTGAGAATTATATCGTGGTGTCCAGTCGCGGCGCGTCAAGACCGGCGACACGATCCTGAACATCCGCGGCGCCGTGCGAGACGCCATTGGGGACGCGGGCGCCGCTCCCGGCCCGCGAGCCTCCTCCAGGGTGGACGCTTTCGTCATCAGACCTTCGCCCGAGCTGCGGGACGAGCCGCGAGATCGGCTGAGGGAAGCGCGACGGGAACGACTCGCCGCAACGCCGCCCCAGGTAGCCTGAAGATGTACTGCTTCCAAGGACATCTTGCGACCGGGTATTGTCGGTTTTCAGACGCGCAACGAAGGGAATCGCTGGTTCTTAAAGATTTTTAAAACTTAACGATAACTACAATATTGGCAACACTGCAATAAAATGCCAATAAGTAGTCTGTAGATGTACTGGTTCCAATGAGATATCTTGCGACCGGGTATTGTCGGTTTCGGACGCAGCAATCGCTGGGTATTAAAGACATTTGAATCTTAACGATAAACTACAATATTGTAAACACTGCAATAAAATGCCAATAGGTAGTCTGTAGATGTACTGGTTCCAATGAAATATCTTGCAACCTGGAATTGTCGGTTTTCGGACGCGCAACAAAGGGAATCGCTGGGTGTTAGACTTTAAAACTTAACGATAAACTACAACATTTTCAACACTGCAATAAAAGGCCAATAAGTAGCTTGAAGATGTACTGGTTCCAAGGAGATATCTTGCGACCTGGTATTGTCGGTTTTCGGACGCGCAACAAAGCGAATCACTGGACGTTAAAGACATTTAAAATTGTTTCTTAACGATAACGATGTTGGCAACACTGCAATAAAAGGCCAATAAGTAGCTTGTAGATGTGGTTCTTAGGAGATATCTTGCATAGCCGAGTGTTAGAATGGGAATGTTTGTATTAGCGGCTTCATTCCCACTTGCTCTCTCTATGATATCAGGGGCCTTTACGTTGTCTGTAAAAAGTGATTGACTAAAATTAAAACAGTTATTTAAAGTAAAGTAACGGCCTGTTACAACCCCATTGCTGGGCATAGGGCATCTCTCCGTTTCTGCAAAGACCTACCACGCTGCTCCAATTCGGATTGGTAGGTTACACATATCCCCAGAATTCTCTAGAGATAAGCAGGTTTCCTCACGATGTTTTCCTTCACCGAAAAGCGTGTGATAAATTGCAATTATCAATTAGATACATAGGTTTTAATAGAAAAACTCATTGGTGCCTGTTGGAGTTTGAACTCAGGACCCTCCTTTGAAAGAGTCGCACGGATTCCCGCTGGGCTATCACAGCTTGCACAACACAGGAACTTCTAAGGTTCTCGTATAATTTATTGATATGAAAGGTAGAAAAATGTCGATTAGGTATTGAATTGGGATTATTTGAAAGTATAATGAAAATTGCGGAAAACAGGAATAATCGGAATTTGGCGCGAGATATATTTAATTGACATTTTTGGGAAAAGAAAGTTGGGTGAAAGAAAGGCGGATAGAGCCGGAGCATTTAGTTCGAACAGATTATAAATAAGGAGATGTGAAAGATAATAAAGATAGAAGCGGTTATCATTTATATAGTGATTGAAAATAATTAAATGGAAATCACAAAACAAGAGGAGTTTTGTAGAATAACAATTGGTAGCTCAAACCAAGGGGTTCCCGGTTCGATCCCGCCCGCAGCCTATTAATAAATCCGCGCCGTCTATATTTGCCTAAATACGAAATAATTTCTGCGTTAAAAAAAGGAGGCACTGAGCTAAAATATAATGTTGAGAAACATGCCTCCATTTGAAGCGGTTTCAGACTGATTAGGGTTGTCTCTCACCGGTTTGTTTTAAACTTTTTCTTTTCTTTACTATCTGATTCCTTTTTAACCTACGAGTATAAGAAACATTACTAAGCCGTGTGGTATCCGGCTGAATAGAATAGTACCACCCTCATTTCTTACCGAGATGTCGTAAAAGGCGACTAAGGTAAGTCGACCCAACGTGTGGTATCCGGCTGAGTAGGATAGACCAACCTCATTTCTTACCGAGGTGTCGTAAAAGGCGACTAAAGTAAGTCGACCCACCCTGTGGTATCCGGTTTAGTAGAGTAGACCACTCTCCTTTTTACCGAGGTGTCGTAAAATACGATTAAGCTAAGATGACGTGGCAGGCAGCCGGTCGTAAAACGCAGCCAAATAATATTACAACATGTTTATAACCCCACTTAGAGTGGGATAAGGGCAGCAGGATAGATAAAAAATAGTATTTGTATTTACACAAAGTTGGCAGCCCTGCAATCGACGACGGTCTCATAATTAATTGGGTTTTCTTGGATAAAATGTTGACTCCGCGATAAAGTGGGGGACCGAGGGGGGGTTCGGTTAAGCAACAATTAGATATTTAAGGTTTCATGCGATGTTTTGACGTAAATATGTTTTACGCAACTTTGGAGTAGACTGTATGGCTTCTTGAAGTTTAATAACACTCGGTATAGATGACAGCACATGTACCTTACGCCACGTTATTGTTTTAATCTCTTTACTTCAAATTTGCTTATACATAAAGCATATTACGCAATTGAAGATTATATGATCAACATACCTGGATTTCAAAATCCTTTCAGCTTCATTCAAGATTTCGGTTAAATAATGTAAATTGAAAATGTTTAAAAGATTGGCCGCCGAGTTTCTTGCTTGTTCTTCTCGGTAAGAGCAAGTGGGTACATCTTTGAGCACTATCCATTCACTGAACTGAACTACATATAAAGTTGAAAGTTTGTTATTTTGTGGAGCAGCCCCTGAAGCTGGAGAGGGAGTTGCTGGTGGAGCCGCACTCGCCGGCCCGCCTGCTGTGCGACCTGGTCAACGTCACCGGCCTGCGCTGGTACAAGGACAGCGAGGTAAGAACCTGATACCACTTTACAAAACTCTTTTTTTTGTCAGAAAAACCCATTATAGGTCATCACGAGCGGCGGGTATGTCGGACCAACTAACCCGCCAGTGCTCGGTCACGCTTCTGGTGGCGGGGAAGGGGTAATGTTAAACACATTGCCCCTATCCCCGCCAGCAGCTCTGAAAGCCCAGAGTGCGCCACCTCTCTAAAAGTGGCCAGTCGGGTCCTCTCTAAAAATGGCCCCTCTCTTCGCTAATCGATGCATCGAGAGCACCAGATGCATCGACCGCCTCGGGTACCTTTTCAGATGGGCGTCCGATAAACCCCGTTCAAGACGCCCGGAGGTCCCCGTTAGGACGGCATACGACGGGCTTCAGCGAGTCGTCTGCGTCCCGCTCGTCTGCGGCAGATTCAAGGACTTGACTTCCCAGATCCGCCGCGCCGCCTCCTTCCGCAGGATAACATCCTTGCAGAAGAAGGCCATCGCTGACCACGATCTCTCCTCTCATAATGGGTCTACAAAGGACTCTGGTCGTAGAATTCTTAATGAATTTCCCCACAGCTGGATATTTGCAGACTAGCTCCCTGACGACATACATCACTTTAAAAAGCTTCTATTAAACTTGTCGTGTATGTATGTGAAGGAATATCTTGCAAGTTAAATTTAACCCACTTCCCGGTGTCGGGTTGAATGTAATTTTTCTTACTGCTCCGGTCCCGATGACAATGTATGTTTATGATAAGCATGACCTGATGCTGCCAGGATTGGCTCCAGACGAGGGAACTCCTCAACGAATAATTTATAGAATTAGGCGTTACTTTGCGGAGATCCATAATACAAAAGTAATAATTAAATTATTTTGCTATAATCCACGATAAAATTCAAAATTTTGAAAAATTGATAAATTTCATCGCGGATTATAGCAAAATAATTTTATTATTACTTTTGAACTCCTCAACGGTTAACAGTAAGGACATGAAATTTAGTTTAAAGCTTTTAACTTGACTTTTTCTTTTGATTCTTCCTTCCTTCCTCTAAACAATAGGTTACGTCGATTTGTTTTTAGATTTTTTGCCTGCATACGAATTATTGTGATATTTTTGAGCCTGCATTACCTTTATCATAACATGTGCTAAGCCGATGTGTGGTGTGGTCCTGGAGAATTGATAAATCTTGCCAAATAAAGCATCCTTTACCACACATCGTTCCTGCCTTACACTCGCTAAAGTTTTCATAATAACAATCCAATGCTATGATCAATATTAAGGAAATAATTAATATTCTGATCTGGCGCGGGGCCGGTAATAACCAATTAATATGTAAAGCGAATTTCCGAGGTAGTTCCGATACATTTGTTTTGGCGAACGTTGCCCTACTTACTGAACAGTCCATAACGGGCATCAAGGGCACAAATATTCTCTACTTACGATTAAGGAGTAATTAATTACTATTTACTTAAGTAAAGCGGATGTTATATTGCCAACTGATGGTTTCCATACTAGTGTATACTAACTACAGAATATATTTACTTAAGTATAAACAAATCAATGGCACTAAAAAGTAAAGAAAAGATGGAGTTTAAATAACTAAGAAACGCTTTATAACTAAAAAGTGAAAGATAACTTGGGTGATTGATAGCAACTTGATACTTAATTTTAAGATTAAAGGAAACTTTAATCTATATTTTAAGATTTTATCCTACTGGGGCTGAGTTTTGGTTGGCCTTATCAAATGTGTCACACCCCAGGTGGTCCATATACCATGGATGCTGTCAGGTTTCCCACGATCGCGAGTTTGTGCGTCCGTCCGCTTGGGATCATTACCCATAAGAAGACTTTTTTTAGTTAAATTTGTTAAAGAAATAATTTCAAATATTTACTTGCGATTTTACACTTTATAAATATTTAATGTTAGAAATATTTGGAATAATAGTTGGAGGATTAAAATTACAGGTAAATATGTTGAATTTTATTTTTGTAATGTTGTCACTGCAATTTTTGGACGCTCATTTCTTTTCGGCAAAATAATCAATACTGTAAATAAAACTACGGAGAGTTTAAGTTTACCTTTTAATTTATTTAGTTTTTACACCACTTTGTGACGGATTTTTTTTTACATTTTTCCTATGTAGCAAGTGAACCTACCATCATCTCCCGGTGGTGGGGAGTCGGCGTGGCGCGAAGGAGACGCGGTAGAGATCCCCCGCGCGTCCCGGGGACACGCGGCGCGCTGGAGGTGCTCCGGTCTCGACCAGTCGGGGCGGACAGTCACGGGGGAACCGACGCGGCTACTTATATATGGTGAGCGAGAAGCCCGAAAGATCTACCACGAGGCTTCGATCTGCTGTAGACCGCGCTTAACTAAATTAACTGAAAAATTAAAGACGTATAACGGATTACCATAACATAGGTTTCGAAGTGTAAGTCTCAATGGATATACTAACAATATTGTAAATAATTTTTATTCTGCATTGAATAAAAAAGCTATCATCTAATTTGGGGTTATAAGAAAAATAATAGAAGTTAATTTTAATTAAATTAAAGGAATTGAAGTACATTACCATAGTCTCCAAATTATGTATTCGAAATAATGTCTATACTAATGTTAACGTCGGAATCCAGATTAAACGTCATCTCATATTAGCCGCCAATCAAACGTCAATCGTCGTTACAAATTCGAATATATACTGTAGACAGCGTATTTTAATTTATTGTTGCTGGCAACACTTCATAATTTCCTCTCATCTAGACTATAAAAGTGTTCAAGTCAGGAACAGAGGTCTCTTTACGATCGGTACTTGCGTGAAAAAGTTCTGTTAGTTAATCCGTTCACATCAGCCATTTTGTTTGTTTCGGTACAAATGTATTAAGTTTGTTCTCTTTTTATAAATCCTACATTGGATCCTAACAATTCGTCAACTAACCATTGTACGCGTACAACCTAATTCGTTTTATAAAATTGTCAAAAATTCGTGAATACACGTATACGCAACCAGCGACCTGAGTTTTAATGGAAGATACAATCATCAACAACTAATATTATAAAGAGGAAAAATTTGTATGTATGCAATGTTTTCACACAAAATACTGGACCGATTTCAAAAATTCTTTCACCATTGGAAAGCTGCATCTTTACTGAGTAATATAGACTATATTACGTTAAAAGAAGGATCCGTAATAAAAATGTAATAAGGTGTGATAAATAAAAATTATGCGGGTAAAATGCGGGATATTACTAATAATAAATAATTTTAAATGTAAAATGTGGGCAATTCTGGTTAGTTGGTTTGCTAACTTCAGTCGAGACAGTAGCGAGCCGTGTCCGTCTGTCCCCAGAGCCTGTCCGGTCCGTGTACCTGGCGGTGGACGGGCGGCGCCTGGACGCCGGCAACACCTGGGTGCCCGTGCGGGACAAGACCGTGCTGGAGGTGCGCTGCGTGGCCGAAGGTGCGGACAGACAGACAGACATATGTAATACACTACAGCATTCGAATTCAACAAAACGCAATTTGGTTTTAGACGTGGAAAATCGACAGAAGACGCATTAATTAACTTGACTTCTCAAATTGTGAATAAACTTGACCAAAAAAGAAAGTGTATATGTGTCTTTTTGGACCTAAAAAAAGCATTTGATACCGTTTCTGTCACTTTGCTTGTACAAAAGCTCCAACTATTTGGCAAAAGAGGAATGCCTCTCAATTTACTTACAAATTACCTTGTGGATCGAAAACAGAAGGTTAAGCTTGGCCAACACATTAGCGAAGTGACAGATATATCTTATGGGGTCCCGCAGGGAAGTATCTTAGGGCCTACCTTATTTTTAGCGTACATTAATGGCCTTTGTAGCTTAGAAATGCATAACGGGCAAGTATTTTCCTATGCAGATGATACTGCTGTAATGTTTACTGGTGCTACTTGGGGTGAGGCACAAATTGCAGCAGAAAAGGGACTTGCTATAATAGCGCAATGGCTAAAAATAAATTTGCTTACCCTAAATACTTCCAAAACGAATTACATTTGTTTTCATTTGCATCCCACCTCGCAACCCCAAACTCTTTACAGTCTTAGGATACATGAATGTGGTAACTCAATAAATAAAACATGTAGTTGTCCTATTATCGATAGAGTTACCTCAACCAAGTACTTGGGAGTAATGCTGGATCAGAGATTGAACTGGTATAGTCAGATTGAATTAGTGGCTAACAGAGTCAGAAAGTTAACCTGGATCTTTAAAACCTTGAGACATGTTGCTCCAGCTGACCTGTTGAAAAGAATATACCTTGCCCTAGCTCAATCGATAATTATATACTGTATACCAGCATGGGGAGGTGCTGCCAAGACCAAATTTATTGAACTGGAAAGGGCACAGCGTTATCTTCTGAAAGTAATCCATTTTAAACCATTAAAATATCCAACGGTTCTGCTTTATTCTATCAGTGAAGTATTACCAGTGAGACACTTGTATATTTTACATAGTATCCTGAGATTGCATAAGTCGCTCCCCCTTAAACCGTCCATCTTGAAAAAAGAAGACAAAACGCTGCTGCTCCTATCATCAGAACTAGTACCACTTTCGCTAGTCGTCATTTTAAAAATCAGTCTAGTCGTGTTTATAATAAAATTAATAAAATCATAAACATTTACCCACTAAATTGGCATGAATGTAAGAAAAAGTTAAACTTATATCTAAAAAACCTAAAATATGAGGAAGTGGAAGCTCTTTTACACATTATTGGTTAGTATATATATATATATATATATATATATATATATATATATATATATATATAAAACCAGCATACCTACATACACACACACTAACACACACACACACACACACACACACACACACACGCATGCACGCACACACACACACACACACACACACATACACACACACACACACAAACACACACACACACACGCTTTTTCGCAACTACTCATATAACAAATATAAACATTATTTCTTTTGTTTTTCTATTTATGTTATGATTATTTTAAAATATGCTCAATATATTGTAAATTTATGTTATAGAAGAGCGAGGTCTTCTAACACAAGTGTCTATACACTTACCAGAAGATCTCAAAAACCTTTGTGTAAGAGCCTAAGCTATTATGAAAATAAACAATTTTTATTTATTTATTTATTTAACAAAAATGAAACTCACATTAAATTTTTTATATATTTCTCTTTGACTTATTCTCTTTTAAATCTACAATTTGATGCAGTTCTTTCTCTGTCCAACATCATCATCTTCCTGCCCTTATCCCACTCTAAGTGGGGTCGGCACAACATGTTATAAACATGCTGTCAAATGATTTGGCTGCATTTTTACGACCGGCCGCCTGCCTGACGTCAACTTACCTCAGTCGTATTTTACGACACCTCGGTAAGAAAGAGTGTGGTCTATTCTAATAAACCGGGTACCACACGGTGGGTCGACTTACCTTAGTGCCTTTTACGACACCTCAGTTAGAAATGAGGGTGGTATTATTCTATTCAGCCGGATACCACACGGCGTATAAGCTTAAGTTAAGAGCTTTTGTTTAAAAAAAATGTTCTCTCTTTCGCTGTCCAACTTGAACCCCTTTTTCTTAAATCTCATTCCCTTCCTCATTTATTTATTCCTTTTTATACATATATTTAGAAAAGAGAAAGAAAAAGTAAAAAAGTAATAAAGGCGGACTTATCCCTAAAAGGGATCTTTCCAGTCAACCTTTGAGTGACAGAAGGAAAAGGACAAGAATTGAAGAAGAAAGAGAGTAAGGGTCGTATAGAGAAAAAGAAAAAGTTTATATATATTTAACTATTTAATCTATTAATTAATTTTGGTAAAATAAATAGACCAATACCAATTTACCCATTAGATCCCTTTTTTTATTTTCCTTAAAAACCCACGTCAATGTTTGACATATACCTTTTCTTAATATCAAACAAAAACTTCATGTCATATATATCCTCCTGCCCTTATCCCATTCTAAGTGAGGTCGACACAACATGTTATAAACATGCTGTAACATGATTTGGCTGCGTTTTTACGACCGGCCGCCTGCCTGACGTCAACTTGCCTTAGTCGTATTTTACGACACCTCGGTAAGAAGGAGGGTGGTCTATTCTACTAAACCGGATACCACACGGTGGGTCAACTTACCTTAGTCACCTTTTACGACACCTCGGTAAGCAATGAGGGTGGTCTATTCTACTCAGCCGGATACCAAAAATGATAATATTTGCTATAACTCTACTGTAAAAAAAAATATGTATTGTTAATTGTGGAAGGTACTTACAATTTTTAAATCAGAAACATGTAAGATTAGTAAAAATCATCGCGATGATCCTTTGGTAACGAAACGAAACAATTATTGTTGAGATGTACGCAAATAGACTAAAATTTCATACAGAATATATTCAAATAATATTCTTTATTCAAGTTGGCTCCTACAAGTATAAAAAAAATACGTAGAAAAGATTTCCAATATATCGTAATAACAATTATTTTTCGTCAGAACAGAATGCCGCCAAAATTAATTCCTCTTCCATTTTTTAAATCTCCTCTTAAGTTAAGTTTACACTATTGAGAATAATGCTAATATTTATACATCCTAATACACTAAGCTTAATACAATAATTATTATCTTATTATGCAAATGTTAAAAATTGTTAACACAATTTTCAAATAAAAATGAAACTGCCACTGGGTCGGTAAGATATTCTTACTGAGTAGAACTAGTAAGAAACTCGGCGATCAACCCCTTTAAAAATAATTCATTCAGTGCATTCAAAGTAAATTTAGTCGGTTTGTCACAACGATTTCAGTCGATACATTAAAATGACTTTGGAGCGCGCACTAAAGCCTCAGCTTGACCGATTTTTTGCTTCAATTCTCTCTCGAACGTATTGAATGACGAATGCAACTCAAATACAGGCTTAAAACGTCTATGAAAGGGCTTTTTCGAAACGCCATTAAAGTTTTTGAAAGTTCAAATGTCGCCCTCGGAAATGAAACCTCCATTGATACGGAGTGCAAGATAAAATGGAAGCAGCGATTGCTATTTATTTACAAAATCATAACACAGAATTTTGAAAAATATTTATTGTTTTTTTTAAACCTAAAGCTGAACAGGTTAATTTCTCACACACATATCTCAGAACGACAGTTAATGGGAGACTTGAAGACAGAAATTAAAGTGGTGAAGAAAAAGATAAAATTAACAATTATTTTGCTATACTCAGGGATTTAGAGGAAATGCTAAATGTAGAGTTTACATAAGAAGAAGACTAAAGTCTTCGAACAGTGCGTGTTGCCAGTGATGACCTATGGCTCTGAATCTTGGTCGCTGACTATGGGCCTCATAAGAAAGCTCAGAGTCGTTCAGCGGGCGATGGAGCGAGCTATGCTCGGAGTTTCTCTACGTGATCAAATCAGAAATGAGGAGATCCGTAGAAGAACCAGAGTCACTGACATAGCTCAGCGGGTCGCGAAGCTGAAGTGGCGATGGGCGGGGCACATAGTGCGGAGAGCCGATGGACGTTGGGGTCTCAAAGTGTTGGAATGGCGACCCCGCACCGGAAAGCGCAGTGTCGGAAGACCCCCTGCTAGATGAACAGACGACCTCAAAAGGGTCGCGGGGAGCCGCTGGATACAAGCGGCACAAAATCGTGTGTTCTGGAGATCCCATGAGGAGACCTATGTCCAGCAGTGGACGTCCATCGGTTGAAGAAGAAGAAGAGTTTACATTATTAATAAGCTTATTTGAATCAAGACTATTTTGAATTGATTTCATTTATTGTGTATCTTTGGATATAGTAATGTGTGTCAGCTGTAACTTTTTAAAATTATGTAATTAAAGCGCTTTTTCATATGTATGACAGCTCTATTATACCCTAAAACTTAACTCATCAAACTAATCTAATAAACTATTCTAAAGAGCTCAAAGAGCTCCGATTTAGGTTTTGATAATACATTATAAAAGACACTAACGTGCAATTTGTTCAAGCTAACTGAATTTAACATAAAATTCCTAGCCAAGTCAAATCGGAACATTCCATCAACCAATGATCGCATCGCACATAGGGAAAGTAGTTTTTCCCATCAAAAACTTGAATTTGTTGCTCGGACACGTTGAGCAAATCCTAATAATAAACTGTAATCTTGATTTACCCTTATTTCATTACCTAACATCATTTAAAAAATGTTGTAATACGGCTACTGTAATAAGGTAATCGAAATGTCTTGAGACATGAGATTTGTTTATTTATGTTTCTGCTATATGTTTTATTACTAAATGACTGGTGTAGCTGAGCGGTACAGCCACTTGCAGGAGGTGTTCCTCCCCCCGAGCTGTCCTGGCAGCTGCTGGCTCTGGAGCCTGCCCTGGACCACCGGCCCTACCTGCGGATACATCACACCAACTACTCCATTGGTAAGAGGGTAAAGATATTTGGAACCGGTACCGTATAACTTCTAAACAACGAACCATGAAATACTGTACTTTGAGTATGTTTATTAGAAACAAAAGGGTTAAATTATCAGCGTAGTGATTTCTTGCAGAAAAACTTTGATAATACGGAACGCGGGACGACGATTGTATGAAATAGAAAACTTGGCTAAACATAAAATATAATATTATAAATTTAATATGATCTTGTAATTGTATTGTTTCCTGACAATCATTTTATGTTATTTACATTGTTTATTTGAACTCTGGTGTTCAAATGGGGTTCGAAAAAAAACCATTGTGTCTAGTTGTATTAATTGATCTCGTTCTGAACGCGGACTAAACGCGGCTACTGATCGAGCAAAAAAACGAGTTTTTTCCTATATGTCTTTTTTCTATACTAAAGTCTTAGCCATCGCAATCGCAGCCATCGCCGTCTTTATAGTTCTCATTTACGTATTTAGAAGAAAACGAGGGTACTTTATATAGTCAACTTTTTTAAAGTCGATTACTAAAATCAATGATTAAAAATTATATTCATAAAATAATCGATTCATATAAACATTGATTAGTTTTCACATCTCTAATACATAAGGTAGACTTAGGATGTTAGTGTCAACGACTGGTGGTCGTGTTGGTGATGGGGTGGTGTTGTGTGGTGCAGAGGGCGTGGCGTGGTCGCGCGCGGTGGTGACGGCGGCCCGCGAGCTGCACAACGGCACGCTGCAGTGCGCCGCGCGGCAGAGGAGCCCGGAGACACCGTCCGCGCCACCACCTGATGCCCTCACCGCCAAGCTGGAGATACACGTCACCTGTGAGTGGGAGGTGTGGTAGGAGTGGGAGTAGGATGCGCGGTAGGTAGGCAGGACGGTCAACTGTGTCTTGACTACCAACCTGCCTTTTGCGCCTTGCAAAAGTGCGTAAGTCGTTTGTGGGTATTTTGGTATAAGATTGTATAATAAAATTCCGCAATCAATTTCAGCCATCACAGCAGTTTAAAAACACTGTTAAAAAGAGGCTGATACAGAAAGCCTACTATACTCTTGAAGATTATTTAGAAGATAAGAATGTGTGGATAAAGCTCTCTTTGGACCTGTACAAGACAGTAACGACTTAATGTAAATAGTATTAAGAATTGTATTTTTAAAAGAGCAACCGCCGAGTTTCGTGCTGGCTCTTTTCGGTAGGAGCAGCTTTCCGAACCAGCAGTAGAGTTGACGATTCAAAAGCACTTGTTTACATCATCATTTCAATATAGAATATTTTAAATTTAAATTTGCCAAGAGACCATATCCAAATCACGGATAAGCTACTTCCAAAGCCTTAAAGCAGAACTATGAGTAAATGTTTTCATGGACTGTTTAATGGTCATAAAAAATATCATCGCTCCATAATCAACGTTACGAGTCATCTATAAATGGCGCAGTCGGTAGGATAACATTTTATTAAACATTTTTTAAATTCATTTATTGTACCGTGGCTTTAGAATTAATTGTTTACTGTGAACATGTTATCGTATTGCTACAAATTTTTCATGTGTTACAAATAATTTGGATCACATTTTGAAGGTAATTTTATTTTCAGTTTTGGAAAAAAGTGATGGCTCTGAGATTTTTTTCAATCTAAAAAGGTGTTAATTCTAAACTGTTGCTAATGGCCATGATATATGTATGTTTTTTAATTGCTCTGTGCCCTAAATTTTGATTGGTGCTTTTTATTTTATTCGTTCTATAGCGCTTTAACGTGTTTGACCGACTAACTGTAACCTGCGTAATATTGTAACCCTGTACAAGATAGAAACATTAAACGTAACTAGCATTAAGAATTGTATTTTTTAAAAAGAGCAACCGCCGAGTTTCTTGCTGGCTCTTCTCGGTAGGAACAGCTTTCCGAACCAGCAGTAGAGTTGACGATTCAAAAGCACTTGTTTACAAGTTTATTTGAATAAAGAATATTTTGAATTTGAATTGATTGAGATTATCAGTGTTACATATTCCGAAAACCCACAACATTTCGATAAATCCTAGGCCTAGGTAGTATTTTAAGGAAGGGAATTGGTAATTATACTGTTTTTTTTTATCCAGTCACAAACTGACGTATTCCCTTTACGTGTTCTTATAGTAAGTTTAACAGTCCCAGCATTACCCGAAACAGAAGGTTATACATTAAATCTTGTTAATGTGAAGGTACACTGGTTAAACCTGTCCACCAACCAGTGCCCCTGATGCCCCATAGATCCTCCATCGTTCGTGATATCCCGCTGGCCTGGTTTCGGCGTGTCGCTGGTGGCGGGCGGGGCGGCCGCGCTGCGCTGCGACGTGGACGCCAATCCTCCCGCGCGCGCCACCTGGATGAGGGACTCCGACCGGCCCTCCAGGTTACTACAGCGATTGCTTATTAACAAACCATCAATGTATTTACGCCTGCTCAAGCCAAGGTCACGTTTAGGCACCTCGGTACGACCTGCTATGAGGCTGCGAGGGAGGTACGCAGACCGGACTGGTCGAGGGGTCACTAGGCGATTACGAACGGTCACAGGGCACACTTTCCTTTAACATTCGTACTGTGTTCCGTGTAATCGATTTATCTCGTCTAATATAGTCCCCGCACCGTATGGCTACCCCTCACTGGAAAATGCAGTGACGGCAGACCCCCCACGATATGGACTGACGACCTTAAAAAGGTCGCGGGGAGCCGCTGGGTCCAAGCGGCACAAGATCGTGTGTGGTGGATATCCCATGAAGAGACCCATGTCCAGCAGTGGACGACCATCCGTTGATAAAGAAGGAGAAGAATATAGTCCACTCTTTCATTTTTACAAGTCGTCGGAAATGCAAACCTAATGAAAATATTATTTTGCTATAATCCACAATGGATTATAGCAAAATAATATTTTAAAATTAACAGACAAATTAAGTTACGAACGCATTCTTCCAGTTCCACTGATTCGTTTAAGTTTTTGTTTGTACATTTATATTGTTCAGATAATAATTTATTGTTGAATAAAACTATCGCCTAATAAAACTTTAAGCAAATTATACCACGGAGCTGCCGCAGCAATAAAACTTTAGCGATGTTTCATGTCTTATGGAAATACGTAATGAAGAAATCAAGTTTAATTAGACGAAGAAGGCTGGAGACGGCGAGATTAGCCGGAGCCGCGCGGGGAGGTAATGCTGATTATAGGAGAGTTTTGGAAATTTATAATATGATCGTGCAGTGACATAAAATTATCTTAAATATGAAGTGGCAATAATTATTATAATTGGTTACATTTTGTCAAGGCTATATCACTACATAGTATAAAACAAAGTCACATTCTTTGTTTGTCCATAAATCCCTATGTATGCTTAAATCTTTAAAACTACGCTACAGATTTTAAAGCGCATTTATTTTAATAGATAGAGTGATTCAAGAGGAAGATTTTTATGTATAATACCATTCAATATGGAGTAGAGAAATACTGTAATATTTGAGGTTTCTAATGCGATATGGTAAATAATTACATTTTTTCCGCTAACATTGCAAACGCAGGCTAGACCCTACGAGATTTAACAAAATGATGTACTAAGTATTTGTACACCTTAAAAAGGTTTACAGAAAAGTCCGCGATGGTATATGTTTATCTGTTATGGATAACCCACAACAGCATTTTTTGTCATTTACTTTTTACGAAAAATAATGCCTTATTTTTGAAGCAATTTTTGTACAATACAGCATTAATCCTTATCCAATTAAGTGCTTTAAATACATTGTTGATTTAATACAGATCAATATGGTCTTTTACAGCATGTAATTTAAATGAACATTTTCGGAGATATCACAGATTTAAAATCCCGCGAGGGGGCCGCACTTTGCCCTATAACACTTCGAAATTAGCAGGCCGCTAGTGTATAATAATAATGCAAAATAAGATATGGCAATTCTATCGTATCCCTTTGCTTCTTACCAAATGGTTTGCATATGTCAGTTGGCAATCATTTTGTGTAATAGCTTGTTAAAAAGCTGAAATAATATATATATTCGTTACTTTGAGATACAGGTTTTTATAAACTTAATTCGGAGTTCTCGGCAGAAAATTTTGTTTTTTACAATATGTGACACAATTATTTTTTATGTATTTTCTTGATTATGCAATTGGATATGAGGTTTTATAAATCTTTCCCTTGCCGTTATTTTTTTTAAATATGTTAAAATGTGAATTCGGTTCTTCCAAAAATATACCATCATTACCAAATATGAGCACTCATCTATCTTTATTTTCTTTATATGTGTAACAGATGTGAAACCTCCCTTTTCTATTATATATATTATTATAAATAGCAATAATATACAAGATCGAAAAATATAAGAAATATAAGGTCAAAATGGCGACTGGCCTACAGACATATGTTCGGTAATAGCTCGAAATGAAAGCGAACAGAAACATTTGTTTAAGTAAATGAGTGTTTACTTACATCCGGAAAGCCTTGCGAGGGCGCCCTTAATATCTTTATCTGGAGGGGGGCGAAAGGGGGCGCTTAAAACAAACATTAGCAAACATTACGGGTAAGGCCCAGCGGTGAGTGTTTGCCTTCAAAGATATATGGATTTCAATCAATCGTTGATTTAATATCCTAAATTATGGAACACATTACAAGTCTACTTAGATGATTGGCATGCTATATTCCGATTAGGTCTATTCTAAAGAGACTGCCTTAAATATGTCAGCCTCATCTATTAAACGTTTTACACAATTGCGAACCCCGTTTCCACCATTATATTAATCAGTAAAGTATTGCGCCCTGACCAGTGCGTTTAACTAAAATACCAGGTCCAGGCCAATACGAGGTCCCTAATATATTATATTATGACCCGAAGTTCTCTATTCTATTATACACATAATGAGCTGTAAGTGCCTTTACTGCTTGACCAGCTCATCTGAGTGTTCTGTGTCCTTTTTTCTATATTACGAGCTGAAAGTTAAGTTTCACTATTCGTTGGCGAGATAGCCTCAGTGTTCTCTATTCTTTTTCCTATATGATGTGGTCTAAGCTAAGTCCTTCCACTCTTTGACAAGGTTATCTAAATGCTCTATCCTTTCTCCTACATTTTAAGATGTAAGCGAAGTGCCTCTACTCTTTCACCAGCTCCCCTAAATGTACTGCATCTTTTTACCTGCATTTATGTGAGCTGTAAGATAAATGTCTTTAAACACCTTCCCTAAGTGTTCTGTGTCCCATTATGAGGTGTTATCTAAGTACGCCACTCCTTACCACCTCGCTTCTCACTATCCTTACGTTCTCTATCCTTTTATGTGAGTTGTTAGCCAAGTCCAGCTTTTTAGTAGTCCTTCTGTATCCTTTTACGAGTACCTTCATGAATGTGAGTTGTTTCTAAGTCCAGCTCGCCTAATGCTCTGTATCCTGTATCCTACATTGATGTAAGCTGTGAGCTTAGTCCAGCTCTCCTAGTGGTTCTCTATCCTTTTACCTTTATATATCTCCGCTGTTACCCAAGTTCAGCTCTCCTAGTGGTTCTCTATCCTTTTACCTTTATATATCTCCGCTGTTAGCTAAGTCAAGCTCTCCTAATGCCCTGTATCCTACATTGATGTGAGCTGTTACCCAAATCCAGCTCTCCTAGTGGTTCTATATCCACTGTTGCTCGTGTCGGTGCAGCTCGCCGACCCCGCTGGAGTCGGGCGCGGAGGACGGCGCTGGGCAGGGCGCGGCCACGCTGCGCTGGGCGCGGCTGCGGGAGACTCATGGCGGCTGGTACCGCTGCCGCGCGCGTTGGATGGACACGGAGTACTCCTCCATAGGGTACTACCTCAACGTGCTGGGTGAGACTGCTCCACTATTCCTTTTCTCTCTACTCAGTCGGCACTACATGTTATAAACATGCTGTCACATGATTTGGCTGTGATTCTACGACCGGCCGCCTGCCTGACGTCAACTTACCTAAGTCCCGTCTACTCTCTTATATTATCGAACCATTTAAGACGTTGCCTTCCAGGTGCTCTCTTGTCGTGCATCTTTCCTTCTAGGATCAACTTAGGAAATTGATATCGGGATGCTCTCTGCATATGTCCGAAAAGGGCAACCTTTCTTTGCATGACGGTTTTCATCAGCATCCGCTTGCATTGAGCTCTCTCCAAGGTCAGCGTTTGAGACGAAGTGAGTCCAAGGGATCTTAAGCATTTTGTGAAAGCCCTACATCTCAAATGCATGCAAATGTCTAAATCCGTCTTTAGTTAGGGTCCATGATTCACAACCATATAAGAGAGTGGATCAGACGTAGCATTTTAGGACGCAATACCTTATATCGAATGGGATTTTTGGGTCACATGAGGTTAAATTAACGGATATCTAAGTATTCTATTAGGTATCGGAGTTTTCTGAATCTCAGTACAGTTGATGATTATCCAAAAGTCCAACCAAATGATGTGCTGATATTGGCAGCATCTGATGAGGTTCCCGGTCCAGCGGAGTCTGATGCTGAGGAGGACGTGCCTCCTGACCACCAGAAGGTGGAGGTACCACTAGGGGGTAACGTCCAGCTTCACTGTCCCAAAGGTAAGGACCACTACTAAAGTAATAATAAAATGATTTTGCTATAATCCGCGATGAAGTAAAATTGAAAATATATCTAATGCTAAATGTAGAGTGGACAATCCGTGTACAAGAATTTTTAATAATAAATATATGGGACACTTACACACACGGTCGTCCGTCCCCAAAGTGACTTAATACTTGTGTTATGGACAGACAACTGGTGAATATATACTTATATATTTTTAAATAGATACTTAAATACAAATATACACCCAGGCTCAAAGTCCAACAAATTAATTTATAGAAAATGTTGGCTTTCGGTGGGATCAAACCCGCGACCCGCGGAGCTAACGGGCCAGTCATTATGCACGCAGGAGTCGTGAACTGCACACATTCACTACCACAAACTCAACAATAGTTTTACCTCTTAACTTATAAGTATCAGGAAATAGATTCAAAACGCCAAAACCATTCTCAGAATTATTAAATGATATGCAGGCAGCGTGGGCTGCTGGTGGCGGCGCGTGGTGGGTAACACGAGCGACTCGTGGGCGCCGGCGGGCTCGCACCACGCGCACGGCGTGTTGGGTTCGTACACCATACCAATCATAATGAATGTTCAATATTACTTTATGAATGCAATCATCATCCTACTGCCCTTATCCCACTCTAAGTGGGGCCGGCACAACATGTTATAAACATGTTACATGATTTTTACGACTGGCCGCCTGCCTGACGTCAACTTACCTCAGTCGTATTTTACGACACCTCGGTAAGTAAGAGGGTGGTCTATTCTACTAAACCGGACACCACACGGTGGGTCAACTTATCTTAGTCGCCTTTTACGAAACCTCGGTAAGAAATGAGGGTGATACTATTCTATTCAGCTGGATACCACACGGCGTCACTTTATGGATGCAATATCGATGTATAAATAACTAGTAATATCCCGCGGTTTCACCCGCATACATACCGATCTCTTGGCAGTGAAAAGTCTACTAGGTCGGACTTTATTTTTGTTAAATATATCATCAATAGTTGCCGCAGCGCATGCGATTACAGATTTTTATGACTAATTTTTTACCCTTATTATATTTTTATTACGGATCCCTATTTTTTTTTATATACCCTATGTTGCTCAGTAAAGATGCAGCTCTCCAATGGTGAAAGAATTTTTGAAATCGGTCCAGTAGTTTTTTGTGAAAACATTACAAACATACATACAAATTTTTCCTTTTTATAATATTAGTATAGATAAATTATAATAAAATTTATTGACATATGTGTTTTAGAAGTAATGAAAAGTCAATTATTCCCCCACCGTGTGGTATCTGGCCAAATAGAACAGACCACACTCATTTATTGTCGAGGTGTAAAAAGCGACTAAGGTTTGACGCCAGGCAGCTAAATACGTAGCCAAATTACGTGACGACTTGTGCGGACCCCACTTAGAGTAGGATAAAGGCAGGCGAATGATGAAAACTCAATTATTTCATTCTTAATTTGCGAGAAGGCACACCTGTCAAGTGTGATGCGGGAAACATAGGACCCTTCAGTGGTTGAAACCCGAGTCGGGCACCAATTATTTTTTTAATTAAAATTTACGGGGCCAATTTATATTTTCA
The DNA here is from genome assembly GCA_947086495.1 of Morpho achilles. Lineage (NCBI taxonomy): Eukaryota > Metazoa > Arthropoda > Insecta > Lepidoptera > Nymphalidae > Morpho > Morpho achilles. Next base: position 10,141,572 of record CAMTZB010000023.1, on the reverse strand, counting down.
ATTTATCACGTTCTTTCTGGTGAGAATATGTGTAAAGAAATCTGTATGTATTAGGAAGGACTATACTGGGGATATGTGTAATCTTTTGCCTGACTGAAATAGTTTTATTTATTTATTTAGTAAGAGTATCTGGGTGACAGAGCCTTGAGCGGTAATTTTTAAAATGATGTAAATAAAAAGAACAAATAATAGTGCAGGTTTTGCTCGATCCTAGGTATTTTCACCTTTCTAGACCGCCCGTTCCCCAAATGAACCACCATGAATTTACGTTTGACAGCGAAAAATTGTGATTGTATTCAACGTAAATTTAAAAAAAATTTTAGAGCCCGAAAACAGGGATAAAACGACGTGTGGTATTACGGTTGAATAGAATAGCACCACCCTCATTTCTTACCGAGGTGTCGTTAAAAGCGACTAAGGTAAGCTGACCTACCGTGTGGTATCCGGTTGATTAGAAGAAACCACACTCTTTCTTACCAAGGTATCTTAAAATATAACTAAGGTAATATGACGTCAGGCAGGCGGCCGGTTGTAAAAACGCAGCCAACTCATGTGACAGCATGTTTATAACATGTTTGTAATATTTTTTATATATATTTTTTTTCGCCTTTATTATGGATCACTAACCCACTATACTATGTTTTTAATGTGATTCCTTCTCTTAAAAGGGTTGTCTGGAAGAGATTACTGCTTAGTGATAAGACCGACCTTTGCACGCTTTATTATTAGATTTTAAGTTTCCTGTTATTTGTTTTAATGTTTTTATTTGTCGTATTTATGTGCCCCACTTAGAGTGGGATAAGGGCAGGAACATTATGATTTGCTAAAGAAAATGGCGTTATCCAGGTATAAAAGAAGCTCTGTACGAGGAGGGCGGCGAGTACCGCTGCGTGGGGGCCCGGGCCCCCGACCTGAAGCGGCTCCGCGAGCTGAAGAGGGTCACCCTCAGGGTCACAGGTGAGGAACTGGCACGAGGAGTGTGTAAGCATTACCAGCAACAGGCAAAGCCCACATTTTTTGACGATCTCGATCATTCAATATTATTGAAAAAGACTTTCATTTTACGCAACAGCGAACTTTGTAATTTTACGCAAATAAATTTCCCTACAAAGACATTCATAATGATATTCCTTTACACAAGTTTAGAAACTATCTTAAAACAATGCTGCCACATAAAGCATACTATACAATCGAGAATTATCTGAGTGATAATAGCATATCTTAACTGCAGTCAGCTACGCACCAAGCTGCAACGCTTAACTTGTAATTGTTGTTGAAAAGATTATTCGCCGAGTTTCTTGCTGGTTCCTCTCGGTAGGAGCAAACTTCCGAATCAGTGGTAGCTTCTTTATAAATATTTGACGATTCAAAAGTACTGTAAACTGTCCAATTGGATAAAAAATATTTTGAATAAATAATTTATAGAATTAGGCGTTACTTTGCGGAGATCCATAATACAAAAGTAATAATAAAATTACTTTGCTATAATCCGCGAAGAAGTAAAATAGAAAATATATATAATGCTAAATGTAAGTGGACAATCGGTTATCATACCTGATACATGCAGGATTCGTAAAAACACATGCACAAACCTCCACCACCGCCACCACAATACACAAGCACTATATACGTTAACTATCACAAACTCGACCTCGACTCGTGGAGTCTATCTCCTGACGATGCTTCGGTTGCGGGGCGAAACGATTGTTGAGTTTGTGATAGTGAACGTATATAGTGCTTCAAATAGTATATAGTGCTTTTTGGGGTGTAGTGGATGTTTGTTAGTTACTCATGGTCGTAATGTTCTGGTCGACTTGGTGAGCAAGTATGACTAAACTACAAACATTCATAACTCTTCGCTAGTGGCTCCAAGTAGCTGTTGTACGCAGCGGCCACACCCCGGTAAGCCACGTCGACCCGTGGACTAAACCTAGTGGAGGGGGGGTTGTAGTTACTCTGGTGACTGCAGCCTTGCTCTGGGTGTTCCCCCCATTTGTACAAAAGTCTGCTTCGATATGGAAGGCGAGCAATGGCAATATGCCAAAAGGCCTCGGCAACTGTGGCGATGCAGCACGGTTATGTGATGCACCGTAAAGGGCGTATATCAGGGTTCTATTAATGGTATACGGCCATATCACTACATCCCTTATTTTTACTAGTCGTATTGGGCATCCAATCCACTAGTGGACATTAATCTGGGACTAAAGAGTGGGTCTGCACCAGCGCAACTGCTTATCCACTTATCAAAATCACGCGTAGATGACCCCGGCATTTTTCTTTCTTGGCAATACGGATTCAAAGACCTGCGGCGATGGAGATCTGATGGTGGGAGGAGGACAACGATGTGTCCAAATCTTAGTTAGAGTTCTGCACGTAGGCGACTAGATGAGAGTGGTCGCTCCTGGAATAAGCTGAAGTGGGATTACAGGTTCGGCAGCACATCTAGTGACAAAGCAGCCCTGTTTAGGAGTACTCTGCTTTCCTTCGCACGGAGGAGGGGCCTAGAAAAGGTGGCCTAAAAATAGCTCGCTTCATAAAAATTTAGGTGTCATATCGCGGGCATCTGAACATCGATATTACGCGGTCGAAAAAGAATACATAAAACAATCACAAAACAATTAGTATTAGGAGCTTGGAACGTAAGGACCTTAAAAGATAACGATTCTAATATATGCCCGGAAAGGAAAACTGCTCTTATTGCAAGAGAACTAGCCCGTTATAACATTGACATAGCAGCGATTAGTGAAACTCACCTACATAGCAATGGCGTCCTCCGCGAAGAACTTGGGGGATATACTTATTATTGGATCGGAAAAGAAGTGAACGAGAAGGCAAGCAGTGGGGTTGGTTTTGCAGTTAGAAACAAATTGGCAAATACTCTACAAGAATTACCTAAAGGAGTTAATGACCGAATAATGACCCTGCGCATGCAACTAGCATCTAAAAAATATGTACAGCTAATCAGTATATATGCACCAACTTTAACAGCCTCCGATGAAGATAAAGCCAGCTTTCACCAGGATCTTCGACAAGTTTTGGTGCAAATTCCTAAAAGCGATAAAATTGTTTTATTGGGGGACTTTAATTCTCGTGTAGGCAGGGAATACGATATTTGGAATGGAGTTCTAGGCAGGCATGGAATAGGTAAATGTAACAGCAATGGTCTTGAACTCTTAACCCTATGTGCTGAATTTGACCTTTGCATAACCAACACGTATTTTCGCTTACCAGAGAAATATAAGACCTCTTGGATGCACCCAAGATCAAAACATTGGCATCTACTGGATTATGTTATAGTACGCAAGAAGGATTTGTGCGATGTACTTATTACGCGATCAATGCGCGGAGCCCATGGCTGGACAGATCACCGCCTGATAAGGTCCAAAATGCGCATAAACCTTAAGCCTCCTTCTCGTGCATCACATAGGCTACCAGCAAAACTTGATATTGGAAAACTCGTCCATTCTGATCAATTGCGGGAAAAGCTAGACACTGCGTTTAATGAACAAAGGCACATGGTCATTTTAGATAATAAAATTGATGACATCTGGAAAGAGTACTCTACTAACTTGAACTCATGTGCCTTAAACGTAATTGGAAAGCAACAAAGAAAAAATCAAGACTGGTTTGACGATTCAAATGACGAAATAAAGAAACTTTTAGAGGAAAATAGGCGTAACTTAAAGAATTTTCGCGATTCAAACTCTCGAAAAATACTGCAACAAAGATTAAAAACAAAAATTAGAGCACTTAAAGATGAATGGTGGTCTGCGAAAGCAAAAGAAATACAGCATTTTGCGGATTCGAAACAATTAGGGAAATTTTATGATGCCATCAAGACCGTGTTTGGACCATGTATGCGAAAATCAGCAGCGATTCGAACGCAAGATGGAGAAGAGTTACTTACGGATAGGAGAGCGATCCTTCAGCGTTGGTCGGAACATTTCTGCGAGGTTTTAAATCATGATGGAAATTGTGTTGACCTTCGTTATCTTAAAGATATGGAAAAACTACCTCAGTGCAACAATTTGTCAAATCCTCCCAGCTTCGACGAGTATAGCGATGCAATTCGAAAATTAAAAAATGGTAAATCAGCTGGAATTGATGGCGTACCGAGCGAAATTTTTAAGTATGGAGGCCCAAGCGTGGCTGATCGTCTGTTTGAAATTATACTTAAAGCGTGGGAAACAACATCTATTCCGCAAAACTGGAAACTTTCTCTTATCTGTAAACTTTATAAAGGTAAAGGTGACATCACTAACTGTAACTCTTACAGAGGTATTTCTCTATTATCGACTGCAGGAAAAGTTTTGGCTCATGTAATCACCTCTCGACTAGTTAAACAAATGGATCAAGTACTTCCAGAATCGCAGTGTGGATTCCGACCGAATAGAGGAACAGCCGATGCAATATTCGTTGTTAGGCAAATCCAAGAGAAAAGTCTAGAACAGAATCGCCCTCTATTCTTGTGCTTTATTGATCTCGAAAAAGCTTTCGATCGCATACCTCGAGAAGCACTTTGGATCATACTAGCGAAGTTTGGGTTGCCGGAGCAACTGATTGAATTGGTGAAACAGTTTCACAATAACACAATGGCCCTGGTTTCCCACGAAGGGGAGCTTTCAGATTTATTTCCCGTAACCTCTGGTGTAAAACAGGGATGTGTCATGGCACCCATCTTGTTTGATCTGTATCTCGCCGCCGTTCTGAAAGATGCCGCTAAGACCTGCAATGATCAAATTAAATTAAACGCTAGAACGGACAAGAGTTTATTCAATTTGTCTCGATTTAGAAATAAGTCGAAATCTACCACAGTTTCTGTAATGGATATACTCTATGCTGACGATATTTGCTTAATGGCAGACAACTTAACTGTATTGCAAAATTATATCGACGCCTTACAGCAATCATGCACCAAGTTTGGACTAACTATTAGTGTCACCAAAACTAAAATTCTGCAACAACCCCCTAGAGGACAAAAGGCTGGACTTTCTTCAATTTATATTAAAGACTCCCTAGTAGAAGAAGTACCCAATTTTCAGTATTTAGGTAGTCAAATAAGGAATGACAACACTCTTATCTCTGAAATATCAGCACGTATAGCAAAAGCTGCTGCGGTATTTGGTAAACTCAATGATCGGGTATGGAAGTCACACGACTGTAAGCTTCATACCAAACTTTCCGTATATAAAGCAATAGTACTTCCTACTTTACTTTATGCTGCAGAAACCTGGTGTATCTATAAAAGCGATATCAGAAAATTAGATAAATTTCACATGAGGTGTCTTCGCTTCATTTTGCGTATAAAGTGGCAAGACAAAATATCGAATACAGAAGTATTGCGGCGTTCAAATATGCTTGGAATAGAAGCTATAGTAATGAATTTTCAGCTTAAATGGTGTGGTCATGTCTACCGTATGGAGAACTATAGGCTACCAAAAACTGTTTTCTACTCAGAACTTGCAAGTGGAAAACGCAAATCTGGTGGGCAGTACCTACGGTACAAAGATGTATTCAAGCGACATCTAAAAGCTTGCAAACTACCTGTAGAGGGTTGGGAAAATTTCGCACAACTTAAGTCAGACTGGCGTTTTCGTGTCAAGGAGGGTATTAAATGTTTTGAGGATACGCGACTGCTTGACCTTGATGCGAGGCGCCAACTGCGTAAAACTCGGCCAAAAATTACATATAATTATACATATAACAGTACTGGTCAACTCTACTGCCCAACCTGTGACCGCACCTTCACGCACAAGTTTGGATTTGCCAGCCACATCCGTGCTCACGCAAGGAATGCATAGGGTCGCCGTTGTCGGATACGACAAGGAGCAATATATAATATAGTGCTTGTGTATTGTGGTGGCGGTGGTGGAGGTTTGTGCATGTGTTTTTACGAATCCTGCATGTATCAGGTATGATAACCGATTGTCCACTTACATTTAGCATTATATATATTTTCTATTTTACTTCTTCGCGGATTATAGCAAAATAATTTTATACTTACTTTAATTTTACTTTTGTATTTTGAATAATTTGACTGAAAATGAACTAATGATAGATGTACGCTGTACCAGCTGTGTATTTCGTGTTAAATTATTTTCATTGATTATGAAATATGATGTATTATTTATGTATTTGAAGGTAAAATGGGATTTTGTTATCATTTATTTAGTAGTTAACACAGTGAAATATATAATATTTATTATATCTATCCCACACTCATTTCCCTAACTGAACAATCTGAGGTGCACGTGTAGTTAGTGTGGTGGGCGCAGGTGGGGCCACGGCCACGGCGCTGGGCGTGGAGCCCACGCCCACGGGTTGGCGGCTGGAGTGCGGCGCGTGCGGCCGGGACGTGCGCGTGATGTGGCTGCGAGGGGGGATCGTGACCCCCGCCATCCTGACCCCCGACTTAGCGCAGCACTGCTGGAAGGCCATCATACAGGTATGCATACACAGCTGCTGGCGGTAGGACTACTTGCTTATCCTCCAATACTCGACCCAATGCAGCAATGTTGAGAAGCTCTCAGACAGGTAAAAATTGTATTTAGAATCTTTATTTTCTGATGAACCCTATCATCTACATGACATGGAGTGGAGTAATTCATGAGGATAAGCTTGCGACTCCTGCTGTGCGCCGTGAAAAAATGCGTAAGCCGTTTGTGGGTTTGGGTATAAGATTATATAATAAAATACCGCAATCAATTTTAGCTTTGCCATTACAGCAGTTTAAAAACACTATTAAAGAGAGGCTGATAAAAAAAGCCTACTATAGTTGAGGATAATTTGGACGATAAGAATGCGTGGATATAGATACTGACCGACCCTGTACAAGATAGTAATGACTTAATGTAACTAGTTATAAGTGTTATGTTGAAAAGAGCAACCGCCGAGTTTCTTGCCGGCTCTTCTCGGTAGGAACAGCTTTCCGGGATTAAAGGGATTTTGTTTTATAATATTTATAGATTTTCTTTGGCCCACGCTTTCTTGGATTTGCGTGACGAGCCTGTTATACTGTTCGGGAATAGTTTACGTATAACGTTAACGTCGACTGTGGGATTCTAGGTTAAAAGTGGCCTAAATATTGCTCCAAAAACCTCTATCTTCCAAAGAAATCAATGTAGCTGTTCCAAAGAATTTACTGTTAACCTTTACCTTACTCAACAATGGCACTTTTAGTAAAAACGTACGAAAATCCGTTGAGTAGATTTTGAGAAAATCAGTCACAAGCTTTAGGGCTACCTTAAGGGATTTTGTTGTATAATATTTATAGTTTGTCTTCGGCCCACACTTCCTTGGATTTGCGTGACGAGTCCTTTATACTGTTCTGCATAGGTCCCTGAGGTCGATGAGGTGTGGTGCCTGGCCGTGACCACAGGTGGGGGGGCGGTGGCCGTGTTCCCCAGGAAGATGCTGCAAGCTTCCTCGACACCAGCGCGGCACGCCGTTAGAGCCCTCCAAGCAGGCGCTGGTGAGCTCCTGGCGAAAAAGACTGTCCTGCCTCTGGGGACGCTCCTCATGTTCTGGACCTTGGTCTTTGTTTAAGAGTCCATCTATTCTTGCTGCGAATTGTATTTAAATACCTAAAACCATTATAAAAGTTATTTTGTTTTCATGTCACTTTTATTGAAACTGGAAATATTATAATGCTAAATCCAGAAGATTTCCCTTTATTACGTTTTAATATTTGGTGATATTGCAGCTATTCGACACTTTTAATGTCTATGTTAAAGATATGTAAAGGTGGAATCTTGGCAGTTAAATTTAACCCACTTTCCGGTGTCTGAATTGAGCTGAAATTTTACATACTGCTCCGGCCCCGATGACAATGCAAGTTTATGACAAGCATTACCTGATGCCAGGATTGGCTCTAGACGAGGGAACTCCTCAAATGTTCCTCAACTTAATTTTTTTATAATAACAAACATAAAAACTTTGTTTCGATTCAACGGGTTTAAAATGTTAATAACTTCAAAATCACCAATAATTTGTATATGTCATTGTTTTTTGCCAGTTAAATATTTATTAATATTGGTGTCACACTCATTTGATAGAGCTTCTGTACAAAATTAGTATATTCATTTTCCATGTTTCATTCCAAAATAATTCGCAGCATAATTTCGTTCCCGAAACCTCGTTATGATATGCATAACACTAACGAATTTTCGACTGAAACCAAAACATTGGGGCGATATAATTTATTTTTGTATTTTATTGAATATTTTATATTAATATTAAGCTGTCATTTATCCCCAATATTTAGATGTCCAATATGGCGTATATTTGTTAGATGAAAATACTTGTGGCCGATTTCTTTAAGTTAAAACGCATTATTATAACGCAAAAGCTTCGTAGTGTGTGCGGTTTGAAAATGGATAACGCAGTCTATATTTAGCATTAAATGGGTTTTATTTTGTTTGTTAATAATCTTATTATAGGTAACTTCCATCACAACAGATAAATTTACAACTGTAGATCCTTTATTATGTACAACATAAAACAAACAAATTTATGTCAAAATTTTATAGTACAAAACGCAAATTAGACATTTGCTATTACTTGTAAATCATTCAAAACTGCTTTATTTAAATAAACATAACTTGAAATCAAGCAATAATAGAAAAATTATAATATTATTTAAGAAATATAATTCAATGCAATACAACTTCAATAAATACAAAACGAAATTTATCAATTTGAAAGAGCATAAACCATAATTTTTTGATGCCAAATTAAAACAGTTTAAATGATTGTAAATATTAATAAACATCTTTTTAATGGGTAAAATATAAACCTTCCTCCAGACCTTTTTCTGAGCCAGTAAAGAAGTCGGCCATAACTAAACATTTGTTGTAAGACTTAACTTCTATGTTAGCTCCTAATACTGTAGTGGAACTATACTTTACTTCTATACTTTACTTCTATATATAGCTCTTCGTCCTGTATCATTAGACTGTAGCTGTACGTAGTGCGTGCCCACCACGCCGTTACGGTAGTCTCTTGTTGTGGTTGATGGGTTTTAATACCATTGTTGCATAGTACAAACTGAACCAGCTTTAATTGTGTATTGCGTTTTTTCTCTGTTTCCAAAGAAAAATGGGATTTTTATCGTATATGCCAAGGTCGAGCTTAAGTTATACCAAATCTCATCACGTTACGAACAGACAGAAAAACATTAGAATTAGGCATTGACTATATTAGTTTGAGTTATGGATTCAAATAAATGCCTTATGCCACTTACAATGTATCTATTTGTTAACAGTTTGAATAGATATACCTTTTTTTTATTCCAATTTAGTAAAGAAAAAATACCCCATAACCTTTTTTTTCTTTACTTCTATATTGGACATAGCCTATAATTAGTCCAATAATTATCCTCCTCTCTGCTTAATCCGTTAGCCGTCAATAGATACTACCGTAACGAGCAACGCGCGGCCTGTCTTAGGATTGTGTATGTAGTACTTTGACCTCTCGTAGCTTCTATTACTATTTGTTATTTTATAATACTATTTGTTAACTCTAAACTCTGTGGGGTGTGTTCGTTGCAATGATTTCTAAATCTATGTATATTATAAAACAAAGTTTCCAAAAGCTGTCCCAAGGAGTCAATGTGATTGATTTTCTTAAAATCTACTTACCGGATTTTTGTATTGATTTTAGTAAAAAATGTGCAAATCTTGAGGATGGTTTAGGTCAATAATAAATTATCCAGAACGGATAAACTGATATTGTTCAGACTTTCACTGAAAGATAGAGAAGGTTGTGGAACAACATATAAACAGCTTTATATCCAAGGATTCTGGTAGGTTGGGATTTACTGAGGATATAAACATTAAAAATACTTTACCTCCGGTTCTATTTCGACTCCGTAAAATGGGGTAGATTTTATAATTACAATTTTCATCTAGTTTTTTTTCGAATTTATTGTGTGTTTTAAGTCTTTTAACGTATTTAAGTGTAGACCCAAATTCACAGGTTAAGTTTGAACTCGTCATAAACCAACTCATTGCAACGAACACCCTGTCGTGCGTCCACTCTCCGTCTAACTCTCTTTTCCCACTGTCCAGTTCTCACGTATTGTTATTTTAGTTGTAGCGTGTACGAAACAGGTAAGCGATGTGCCAAATTGTTGATTGTCATAGATTTTTCTTATATCGAGCTATTGTGTATTTAATGTATGTTTTAAAGTAACGTTGTCGACACAGTGCCCGGAATATATTCACTGCATCTAATCAAATCAAATCTAAACCTTCCTTTTACGACACACTTAATATCATACAAAAAAAATCATAATGCGATCATTGTTTAATGTAGATCAATGTTTAAGTATCAAGAAATATTTTGAATCCTTTTGATTCCAGTATTATCATTATTTGTGGTAAATACGTATTGTGACCTCATTAAAGATATAATTGAATACACAATAACGGACACTGTGTCGGTCCGTGTTAAATGTAATTTACAAAATATAAATGTTTAGAGAATTGTAAGGAACACCAAAAACGAAATTAAATTAGAATTTATAAGTGATATTGTATTTGATATCGTTAAGATGATCTCTGTGGAGTTTGCCTTCGACGAAGAAGGCGGAACTTTCTAGAGATCTGCCGTCCCGGCGTATATCTGCATTATATTTTATATAGATGTCAAATTTGTAATAACTAAGATACATTAGAGCGGTAATGTACTGGAAGAGAATACAAAAAATAAACCACTTATAAGTAGCAATTGCAGACTAAAACACAAGAGCCAAAATCAACATTCTAAATTAAAATTCAGTCTCTTACTTAGGATTTTGGTACCTATAAATTTAAAGGACCTAGAACTCAATAAAGGTATTGATAAACTTATCTTTGCAGCGCGATTGTATTTAATCTAACTTTAAAGCAATAATTCTTGTGTTGATGCCATTTGATCAATTGGCAATTTTCTGGAAATGCCTATTGTTTTATGGACAATTCCTTAAAAGTCCTGAATTTTCCAGATAACAAGACCAAACACTGACTTGAATAAATTTCGACAGGTCTTAAGGTTGTTCAGGTTTCAGATGCTAATATCGTATTTCATAGTAGAAGTTGATGAATCCATTGAAACTTTGAAGTTTCGTCCAGTACACTACAGCCACGATGTTAATACATTATGTATCATAGCTTAAAAACAATCGTGTAAATGTCGATGTCAATTTTAGACGTCCGATTACCTCGGACAGTTTTGTATTCAGTATGTTTGCTACCAAAACTTTTGCAACAATCTTGTAGCGTATTGCTTCGTCGCTAGCGATTGATTTGACGCGATCCGACATGGAGGGGTGAGTTTTTAGCATTTAGCATTTTCTTTATAAAGTAAATTGCATGAAAGAAGTTTATATTAAATAATTTCGTTTGCGTTAATCTTTAAGAATGATTTATTGTTTTTAATTTTTTGTAATTATCGTGACTGCAATTATGTTCTACTGTGGCTTTATGTCTCGATGCAAATCGGTCGCTCGCAACGCTAATTTAAGTGAAAGAAATTTTTATCAGATGTTCGATGTTATAATGTTGTTCTCGGTGGTTAGTTTCATTAGATTGTGTTCTTTGTCTTCTCTTCATCTCTTCTTAGCTCAACTTTGCTGCTCTGTAGCGAGTACAACATTCTTAAAAATACGTCCGAGCGGATACTGGGGTGCGATGTAGTGGAGAAACGTTGTTCCATCGTTTTTATAATTCGAAATTTAGATTCATTTTAAGTATAAACTTTATACATCAATGCATATATTCCTACATTAATTTAAAATGAAAATTCTAAGCAATCGAAAAATTATGCAATATTAAAAATTATGGAAAAGCTTTTTGATTAACATAAATTTACTTAAACCAGCAACTGTCGTTTCTGGTTATGGATATAAAAAATAAGTCGTCAGGTACAAAATTATAATATATAACTGAAATCGTTAACATAAAGCTTTGGTTATATTAAAGTAAGACAACTCGTCAGTATTCTAAAATTTTTAACCTGCAAATAATATGTATGTGGCATAACGATATGACAAATTAAAACAACTAATATATAATAAATTTGTAGATTATTCTACTTTGGTTTTTTCTAAAACAACTTGTCTTTTCAACTCTTATCAGACGCCGTCCCTACAATCTTAACATTTGCCGAATCTTTAAGTGGTGGTTAAGATAAATTATATGTATAAAGTTTTTGTGAATTATTTTATCCTAAATTATCTACTACATCTTTCCAGTAGTCGCTCGGTCTCAGAGTATTATCATCGTTGATGTTGTAAAGAATTGTGATAAATTAGGTAGTTTTATAAGCTTCGTGTGGCTGTCGCAGTTAATTGAATACGTATAACCATTCTGAATCTAATTCTAGAAACTTCAATTCCATTACTTCTATTTAAATATTTCCAATTTTATCTGCCTTATTTTCTTAAATATTACTTTTTAATTTGATTCAAAATTGTTTTATGTTTAATCAATGTCTGGACACTTCAAAAGTCACTTCTTAATATTATCTTTTATCATTCTAATTCAAATTCAAAATATATTCAAGTAAACTTGTAAACGTGCTTTTGAATCGTCAACTCTACTGCTGGTTTGGAAAGCTGTTCCTACCGAGTAGAGCCAGCAAGAACGCGGCGGTTGCCTATAAACGATTTACGTACTTTTGCAAAGCGCAAAGGAGCCGCAAGCTAATGTCGGTTTTTACTTTGTCTATTATATACATCGTCTATTGTTTTATAGTTCTTCTTATTTTAATGTGCAAAAATTAAATTTCTTAAAATATACTGTGAAGCAAATGTAGGAATACCTATTTCCTTAAACTTCTCTCGCAGGGAATCATGGACTTAAATTCTAAATGCCATTAAGAAAATGTAGCTATTAGATATATTTATGGACTTCGTAAATTTCACCACATCACTGAGTTCCGTCATAAGTTAAATTGGTTCTTATCCAAAAGAGAAGAAATTTACATATTCTATCATTTATTTATAAAGTACTCTTTAATCTATTAATCCCAATATATCTTAAGGAGCGTTTCAACTTCTGGTCGGACGTAGGGTGTGGCCGGATAAGATCTATAAATACCTTAGATTTTGCCTTCCCTAAATGCTCCTCACTGACTTACTCGAGATCATTTAGCTTTCAAGGTGTTAAGCTGTGGAATGAGTTTCCAGTATCAATCCGCAAATCTATTTCCCTTTCGGTATTAAAGTTACAGACTAAAAAATATTTGTCTTAAGCAATTATATATTAGTAGCATCTTTTCTATTTATTCATTTCATCTATTTATTTTACCGAAATGAAATAATATATTAAATAGTTAAATTTATGTGAACATTTCTTTTTCTCTTTATTACCCGTATTCTCTTTCTTCAATTCTTGTCCTTTTCCTTCTGTTACTCAAACGTTAAAGAGACCCCATTTAAGGATAAGTCCACATTTATACATGTGCTTTTTTAATTTTTGTTTCTCTTTTCTAACTATATGTATAAAAAGCAATAACTGCGACCGTCACGGAAGCTTCTAAAACACCAAGTACAGAGGTGTCGGCGGGTCGCGGGTAGACCTTGTTTATATCGCGAAAGAGTTAAACGAGATCTGGTTAGTTAAGTGTTAAGTTAGATTGTAGTGAGATGTATTTTTGTACGGTCTCTAAACGTTCGGTCAATTCACAGTGGTGCTAATTCGGCTCGAACTACGCTAAATGTTTTGGTTAAATCCAATATTTTCATTTATTTCATAGTTAAAGTTTGTAGAACTTTGGGTAAACTAAATATTAAAGATTAGCTTAGTAACTAAGTTAGAGTAAAATTGTTGTAAAGTATTTTGTTTTAATAAAAATCATATAAATTCATGCGTATAGGATAAGAGCGGCAGAAAATCTATTTGATACCGAGTGCGCAAAATTCAAGTAGAAAAAAAATGTTTTATTTATGTAAAAATACAATTAAACTAACTTTGTAAGAATTATTTGCTTAAAGTTTTAAGTATTATTACTTTTTTAAAGCATTTTTTTGCTGCTTATGAATTTTGAAAATCACTCCTCAAAATTTTTATTTTACAAAGTTGGACCGAATTAGCATCATATGTATAAAAAAAAATATATCGAAAGGAGATAATTTGTTTTATAAGTACCTGGATATGAAAAACGTAATGATCCGTCCATTGCGGAGTTAGTTAAGGAGCTATTAGGTCCCCCCTCCACTCCACTGTCCACTCAACCTTGACTTGCCGTAACGCGACTTTCACTTGGCCGTTGGAGATCTGTATGCCTATATTAGCATATAAGAAAATAAAGTCCGTCCCATACAATACCTATTTCCATGGATTTGAATGTCTAATACAAGGATGCGCAAGATAACCTGAAATTTGAAGGGAGTTGATGTTCGTGGATAACTTACATATGTCATAAACATATGTAAGTTATCCACAAATAAGCTAAATTTAAGGATATATTCTAAAAAGTAAAACTTAAAGGCTTGTCTGCCAATTTTTATTAGGTAATTTAATTAGTCATTTAAATTCACATTATCTCTTATGCCATCATTATCTCTTGTCTTTAATTGATTATATTTAAGTCGTATAGCACCTTCTAGGGGTACGACTTTTCTTTAGTTATTTATTGTTTACAACGTATAGATTTGCAGTAGTGTATTTACGTAGATGCTTGATTTAAAAGCAAAAAATTCTATATTCAAATTTAAAGTATGCTATCTCATATATATTTGTTACAAAATATAATTAAAACTTAGTTTCGGTGAACGATGCGGTTGTCAAAGTTACAATTATACAAGCAAAGGATAGCGATAAGGGTTGTTTTTATAGAAATTGGGATATATTCTAGAAAACTGGATATTAGTCTACACTTCCTTACCATCAGGTTTCCTTAAATTCTTTCAATGGCCAAGTGTGAATGCGTTTTAACGGGAAATACTTCTAGATAGAGGAATCTATAGATAGATTTAAAATTGGCTTGAAATTGGTAACTTTTCGTCATAGATGCACCTCCCCTCCCCCTAGACCCCGCGGCCCCCCGCCTCTATAAACATTGTATACTGTAAACATAGACGATATTGTATCACGGCAAATATAGTTCAGGAGACGACCGGGAGAATCTCAGTGTGAGAGAATTATAAAGTTTTAATCACTTACTAGTGATATTGTTTTTAATGAAACGCATAACTATTTATTTCTTATCTTATTTTATTTTTATGTGATGGACTCTATCTGATAATAAATCACATAGAGTTAAGCCAGCTTTATGGAAGTGACGATTTAGTTTATTATATAATTTTGGATGAGATTTTTAATCGTGATGTTAATTTAGCAAAAGCGTTGGCATCAATTTTAAAAATTTGAAAAATCAAGTGCCAAACAAATCTCAAATTTTGTAAGTGTAGAAAGTGTTATTTTTGTCTATAAATTCTTAATTATCATAATTTATTCAATAACGTTTGAATATTGAAAATGACAACAAAGTCATTAAACTTACACAGAAATTTAAATTGCAGTTTTTCATTATGATGAACTATTACGATAGCAAAGTTTTATTACGCTAGTACGTAATGCTGTATCGAGTTTGGTATTTAATGATTACACTCAAAATAATTAATTTAGAGCAGTGATTTGAGAATCACTGTAAAAGCACTTTTGAGTGCCGCCAAATTTCAAAAGTGTGCCACCAAATTTTGCAATTATGTAATAATGTTAATATTATTAAATTATATCATTTAAAAAGATTAATATTTTTATTATTAACTTGTAATTAATCTTCCGAAAGACTATTTTTTTATTACTTACTCACATTTTGCGTTGCTATCATTTTTATCTACATAATATGAGATATCCCGCGGTCGTCTCTCCAACTGCAAGCGATATTTTTGTTAGCCAAGGGCAATCGTGTAGTGATAGCCGTCCGAGTGACGCGGCGGGCTCCCGAGCTAGCGGCGCCGAATGTTAGTAACATATTGTATATGTATATTTACATTTTATTGATATTATACATTTATTGTTTATTTATATGTCCATGTATCCATTGCAACGTTTATGGAATCTCCTGTACCGGATAAAAATAAATGGAAAACAATATAAAAAGGTGTTTTATTTGGCTATTTACCTTACAAATCAGTTTTCAAATTAATTGACAATAAACATAGAATTTTGCACGGTATCCGGCTGAATAGAATAGTACCACCCTCATTTCTTACCGAGGTGTCGTAAAAGGCGACTAAGGTAAGTTGACCCACCGTGTAGTATCCGGTTGAGTAAAATAGACCACCCTCTTTCTTACCGAGGAGTCGTAAAATACGACTAAGGTATGTTGACGTCAGGCAGGCGGCCGGTCGTAAAATACGTAGCCAAATCATATGACAACATGTTTGTAATATGTGCCGACCCCACTTAGAGTGGGATAAGGGCAGGAGGATGAAACATAGAATTTTGCACGCAAACTTGCTCAATGGTTTTGAGTACAAAACAATGAGATATGTTTAAAAACTTATGTTATTTATAAATATTTAAAATTGATTATGAAATTTAAGATTAAAAATGATATAGAAATTACCGCGGTATACAAGAATATTTGGAATAGTTGCCATAATCTAATCAGAATTAGAGTAGCTTCTCAAGTAGCAGGTTAGGGTATTCTTATCTGATATTTAATGGTAATCATCATCCTTCTGCGGTTATCCCCCATTAAGTGGTGTTGGCAGAACATGTTATAAACATGCAGTTATATAATTTGGCTGAGTATCTTACGACCGATCGTTGGCTTTGCGACACCTCGATAAGAAATGAGGGTGGTTAATTTTATTCAGCTGGATACCACATGACAATTATTTAATGTTAAGATTTTTTTTAAAAGTTACTTGTGTTAGAATTGGTATAAAAAAGAATACATCAAAATATATCAGAGCTTTTAAAATAAAAGTATTTAATGTTTTACATTTTACTCATAGTAAAGTAAAGTAACGTCCTGTGACTATCCCACTGCTGGGCGTAGACCTCCCTCCGTTCTCAGAAGGGTTGGAGCTAAGACCTACCACCTACTAAGATATGCAGGTTTCCTCACGATGTTTTCCTACACCGAGCTTGTGGTAAATTGCAATTATCAAAAGACCCATAAGTTTTAACAGAAAAACTTATTGGCGCTTGCCCGGTTGAAACCTTTGATCGCCTTGAAAGAGTCGCACAATCTCACCGCTGAGCTACTCCACAACTATTTTCTTATATTATTGCTATTTTGTAATTATTCGACACTCGGCAAAGATACCAAGGCGTCTAATAGTCCAACTTAAAATTTAAAACTTTGTTTTTTGTCAACTTTACTGTTGGTTTGGAAAGCTGTTCCTAACTGAAAAGAGCCAACTAGAAACTCGGTCGCTCTTTTTAAAATATAATTCATTTACTTTATTACATTACGTCATACTCATCTTGTGCTAAGTCGTTGCTAAATCCAGGTATTTTCATAAGTAACGTAATCCTCAATAGTATGTTAGGCTTTTATAGCAGCATTTTTGACAGTTATTTTAAATTGCTGTAATCGCAAAGCTAAAATTGATTAATTCGGGTCTCTACAGGTGACTTTTGGCTTTTTATTACAATTCCCGTTTAACTTTTTCCAATTTCTATAGTTGGTATTATTCGTCCTGCCCTTATCCCACTTCAAGTAGGGTCGGCACAACGATACAAACATGTTATCACATGATTAGGCTACGTATTTAACGACCGGCCGACTGCTTGACGTCAACTTACCGTAGTCGTATTTTACGACACCTCAGTAAGAAATGTGGGTGGTACTATTCTAATCAGGATACTACACAATGTTATTTCTATATTTGATACCCTTATTAAATATTGTATTATTTATGCTTACTAAAACTTTCTTATAATTCACCTTCAGTGCAGTCTCGTACTGTAATGAACGAATGAAATATAATATTACTGTTCACCAGAGAACAATGAGTGCTAGTACAACTGTTAGCCATATCGCTAACAAGCGATCTCAGCGAGAAAACGCCGGGGGGAGTACGTGACGTGCAGTAATGGAGGGGGGTCTACACGAAGTTAGCTATTGTAGAAACGAAATAAAACACCAACTACAGAAGTCGCTATCGAAGGACTCAAAGAAACCTAAAAATACTTTAAACTAATTTAATTTTAGTACCTGGGTAACACGAGCCTTACTCGTTAATTTTTAAAGTTAAAAATTAAAAAAAAAAACAAAAATTAAAAAAAACTAGCAGTCGCCAGCGGCTCAGCCCGCGTGGAAAGATTAAAACCGGAATATAGAATTTAGATGATAATAAAAATGGTTAAAGACATATGCTGTCGCGGACTTTTATTTAGAACATTTAGAGGGGCACAATTTTGTAATACATGATTTTTACATAGCTACCACATATAGAAATACCACAATTCCCGTTCATGCACTTCTCTTGAAAGACGAATAAAGACTGACTGTCACTGAAACGTTTTATCAATAGAAAACAACTATTGCCAACTTTTCAATAAAAAGGGCGCGATACTCTTGTTTCATGACTGTGTTGCTATAAAATACAAAGCGGAAGTCAATGGCGACAACACATATATTTTCAAAAAGCCCAAAATGTAAACCAGCAATGCGCTAAGTGACAAATGTGACTCAGAAGCGTCACTTCAGAAACAAACGAACCGTCATGAGCAAGATGAATTGTAGAAACTTACAAACTACCCGCGAAAGAAATACATTTTTCATGAGCCGAATTCGCGCCGAGTTCAGAACTTTACAAATATAAACGGATGAAAGTAAAATTCATCAGGAAAGTTTTGATACTCGCGGGAACGTTGTTGAAAATGAAAAGTTAAATAACGCCAGATGTTATCCCACTGCTGGGCATAAGCCTTTTCCCTTAGAGATGAGTTTCTATTAGTTCCACGCTGCTCCAATGCGGATTGATAGTTTGTATATATTTACTTAACTTAATGTAACTAGTATTAAGAATTGTATTTTGAAAAGAGCAACCGCCGAGTTTCTCGCTGGCTCTTCTCGGTAGGAACAGCTTAGCAGTAGAATTGACGATTCAAAAGCACTTGTTTACAAGAATATTTTGAATTTGAATATCTCAAGTATTGTCCAAACATATACAAATTCAAATTCAAATTCAAAATATTCTTTATTATAATAAACTTGTAAACAAGTGCTTTTGAATCGTCAACTCTACTGCTGGTTCGGAAAGCTGTTCCTACCGAGAAGAGCCAGCAAGAAACTCGGCGGTTGCTCTTTTAAAAATATAAATCTTAATACTATTTACATTAAGTCGTTACTGTCTAGCACAGGTTCAAAGAGAGCTATATCCACACATTCTTATCTTCCAAATAATCTTCAAGAGTATAGTAGGCTTTACAGGTTTACTTACGATGTTTATGATTTACCAGTATCAATCCGCAAATCTCTTTCCCTTTCGGTATTTAAGTTACAGACTAGAAAATATTTATCTTAAGTAATTATATATTAGTAGCATCTTTTCATCTATTTATTTTACCAAAATTAATAGATTAAATAGTTAAATCATATAAACTTTTTCCTTTTCTATATATGACCCGTATTTTCTTTCTTCTTCAATTCTTGTCTTTTTCCTTCTGACTCCAAGGTTGACTGATAGAGATCCCTTTTAAGGAAAAGTCCGCCTCTATACATGTACCTTTTTAATTTTTCTTTCTTTTTTCTATCTCATCATCTTCCTGCCCTTATCCCACTCTAAGTGGGGTCGGCACAACATGTTATAAATATGCTGTCACATGATTTGGCTGCGTTCTTACGACCGGCCGTCTGCCTGACGTCAACTTACCTCTGTCGTATTTTACGACACCTCGGTAAGAAAGAGGGTGGTACTATTCTACTTAACCGGATACCCCACGGCTTATTCATACGTCAACTTACGATAGTCGTATTTTACGACACCTCAGTAAGAAAGAGGTTGGTCTATTCTACACAGCCGGAAACCACACGGCGGGTCGACTTACCTTAGTCGACTTTTACGACACCTCGGTACGAAAGAGGGTGGTCTATTCTACTCATCCGGATACCCCACGGCTTATTCATACGTCAACTTACGTTAGTCGTATTTTACGACACCTCGGTAAGAAAGAGGTTGGTCTATTCTACTCAGCCGGATACAACACGGCGGGTCGACTTACCTTAGTCGACTTTTACGACACCTCGGTAAGAAAGAGGGTGTTACTATTCTATTCAGCTGGATATCACTCGGCGCCTTTCTCTTTACTAACTAAATGTATAAAAATAAAGAAATAAAATAAATAAATGTTTTCCTTTACACAACACATAGACAATGCCCGGGTCATAGGCTATTGTAGGCAATCATTAAAGTTTAAAGTTTATTTATTAAAGTATCAATTTTACACAAGAAACAGTTAATTATTCGGCAGAAACTAAACAAATACACAGTTCTTTGTTGATGTTTCTTAAGTTACCTATTACATTAAACTTGCTATGGAAGGAAACTGACGCCTGAACTAGGATTCCCTGTATTTCAGGTCGCCCGAGACTTCAGATTCATGAAGAATCATAGACGATTATTGGCGAGTTCAGCCGAGTATGCCCTCTACACGATCGTGCTCGCACTTGTTCGTTTGTTATTACCAACTATAAAGACTATAACGGGTCACTGAACACCTCTGCCGCTACTCTCAAAAGTAGCACAATTCGCACACGCAAGACTGCGCGACCATATCCGGCCGGGGGGAGCCCCCCCCAAGGGACGCGCGGGAACGCGGGGCGCTCCCTCCTAATACGTGGTATTAGGAGGGAGCGCCCCGCGTTCCCTCGCGCTGTAGTGCGGCGCGACATACGGGACAACACTAGCGTCCCCTTTTACGCCAATCGCACCTGCAGCAGCGCCACCATCACCACCAGCGCCTGAACCACTACCACGCTTCCGGATTTCATCCGGCGAGCGAAAGTCGCCAGACTCCGCGCCTTTGTTCTCCGCCGATGTAGCTGGGCTTACATCGGGCGGCGAAGCACCGAAGCGTCCGCGGGCTGCCGATTCTTCGCCCGAATCCCTCGAGGGAGACGACAAGCGTCCGAAGACGGACCAGTCACCGGCCACCTCACTGACAACGTCGTCGTCATTCGACGTACAGCTAACAGCCGAGCAAAGGACTCGGCCCACTCCACCGCCGGCCTCCTCGCCTCGGGATGAGGGTGGCGTGCGACCGCTTGCAGAGAGCGCGTCGCAGGGATCCGTCTCGTGGCCTCGGGACTCGACGAGCTACGCCGGATTTGCTTCGTCGCCGTCTCCAATGGCGACGTCCCGCCCCCCTACCCCTCAGGCCGGGCCATCCGGCTACGCCGCCGCCGCCGCCGCGCCGCCGTCACCCCGCGCGCTCCAGCAGCGCCAGGAAGAGCTGCAGCAAAAATCGCAGGCCACTACCGGAGCGAAGACAGCGCGCTCCGAATACCCTCCCATCACCGTGGAGTGCCTCCCCAACTGGATGAGGCACTTCACCGCGATCCGAGAGAAGCTCGGACACGCCCCTAACGCCCACCCGATGGGGAAGGGCGTCAGATTCCTCCCTAAGTCGGTGGAGGAATTCCGGGTGCTCCAACGGTACCTTCTCGACGCTGCCAAGCAGGATCCGAACATCGCGTGGTTCTGCTACAGCCCAGGGTCGAGCCTACCCAGCAAGGTAGCCATTAGGGGGCTACCCCAAGACACTCCGCCAGCAGAGGTCATCGCGGCGCTGCGCAGCCTAGGGTATCCGGCGACCCAGGCGAGGGCCATACCACCGGTCAGAGGGCGGCACGGCTGCACATACTTCGTGCAGCTGGAGCATCTGACCTTCGAAGAGCTCGGTCACCTGTACAGAGAGACCGAGCTCCTGTCGATGCCGGGCCTCATCATCGAGGCATGGAAGGGCGGACGAGGTCCGCCACAACCGCCGGCAAATGACCCGATAGGCAGGGGGGAGCCCCTGCGAAAAAAACGAAACCGGCGCAGGCGTAGGCAGCCGAGGCCAGCAGATGCTGAGCCCGCCGCCGCGTCCACACCGCACCCCAGGCCGCCAACATCAACATCGTTGGCGGCAATACCAGTAATCGCCGAGGCGCCGAGAAGCCGCGGCCACCGACAGGCCACAGAAGAGGCGGAGCTTCGAGTGCCGCTATACCCTACTTTCCCCCGCCAACCCCCGCGCAGGACTTGGGCATGAACAACATTGTCCGGGTCCTGATCGAGGCGCTCATGGCGGCGCTCACGCACTATGTGAGCACGAGGGATGTAGTCGGCGCTATAACGGCTGCCATAACCCAGTTCGGGCGGTCGTACCAGTGACCGCCCTAAGAGTACTATACTGGAATCCGGGCGGCATAAGAGGACACGTCCGTGAGCTAACACTACTCGCCCAGTCGCAGGATATCCATGTTATCCTCCTGGGCGAAACCAAACTCACGGACAGCGTCGAGCTCCGCGTGCCCAACTTCTTCGTGTATCGGCGTGATGAAATCTCTCCCCGGGGCTATCCGTACCGAGGTACGGCTGCTCTGGTGCGGAGGGATATTATACATGAAGAGTTGGAGCACACCCCGTTCACCAGCACCCGTAGACAGGGGGTGCGTGTCAACGTGGGCAACCAGGAGCTCCGCATTTATGCCGCCTACAAACCACCCGGATTGACTTTCTGCAGCACCGATGTCGGGACCATCTTCGGACAGCAGGGACCCGCAGTGATCGTGGGTGATCTCAACGCGAAACATCATGCGTGGGGATCGCGAATCATCACTGGGGTCGGGAGGCAACTGCACGAAGATAGCGTGAGGAGCGGGTACGGTGTGGTGGGGCCGGGAGCGCCGACCCACATACCCACCGACTGCCGCTCCCAGCCAGACGTCATCGACATAGTGCTGCATCACGGACTTGACAACCCATTCGATATCGAGGTCCTCTACGACCTCGACACGCAACATCTACCGGTTCTGGTCACCCTAGCCACCCAGGGAGGCTTTTTAGTGCCCCGCCCGCCGCGAACGCGGACGAACTGGGAGCGCTACACCGCAGAGCTTGCCGGGCTTGAGCTAGCAGGCCCGATCACTACACCTTCGGGAGTCGACGATGCTGCTGCACTCGTCGCGGAGGCGATCATCGCCGCCAAAGCAGCAGCCACCACCACCACGTCGACTTCACCGGACACTAATCGAAGGAAGGACCTGCCGAGCTCGCTCCGCAATATGCTCAAGCGGAAGCGCACCCTACGCCGCCTATGGGCCCGCACTCGCTGCCCCAGGGTGAAGGCTGACCTGAACCGGCTTGCAGAGAAAATCGCGCGTGCCGTAGTCGCTCTCGACGAGGCGCGATGGGAGGATACCGTCGATCGAGCGACCGAACACGACACAGCGCTGTACTATCTCTGCAAGAAGCTTACCGGACATGACACCCCCGTTTACCCGCTGCTCGTTGCTGCGGGTAAACGCACCTATGCCGCCAAGGATCGTGCTGAGATTTTGGCGGCCCACCTGGAGAAGACATTCACGCCCAACGCCCCCAACACCTCCAACATCCATATCATCCGTCATCACGCGGCTGTCCACGACAAGCTGGAGAGGTTCCTGTCGGCCCCTACACCGCCGCTCCGGGGAGAGGACTTCATCTCCCTGTCAGAGCTGCGGTCGGTCGCTGCTCGCCTTGATAAGCGAAAGGCGCCAGGCCCCGACGGAATCGCCAACGCCGCGTTGATGCTGCTGCCCCGAACAGGTCTCGTAGCGCTCACGAGACTGTTCAACGGAGTACTCCGCACCGGCCACTTCCCAGAGGCGTGGAAGACCGGGAAGATCATCGTTCTTCCCAAGCCGGGGAAGGACCGCCGCCTGCCTGGAAGCTACCGGCCGATCACCCTGCTCTCGCACATAGCCAAGCTGTTTGAGCGTCTGCTGCTGCGTCGAGTCACGCCCCATCTGCCCCTGCGCGAGGAGCAGTTTGGATTCCGCAGCGGCCACTCGACGACGCTCCAGCTGGCGAGGGTCATAAACCACCTGACCAGTGAGCGGAACAACGGGCGCTACACCGTGGGGGTCTTTCTCGACATCGAGAAGGCCTTCGACCGTGTGTGGCACGCCGGGCTCCTGGTCAAAATACTGGACACCACCATGCCGCCTGCTTATGTGCGAGTGCTGGTATCGTTTCTACACGGCCGTAGCTTTTACGTGGCAGTGGATGGTCCCCAAAGTGACTTAATTAATACTTGTGTTATGGACAGACAACTGGTGAATATATACTTATATATTTTTAAATAGATACTTAAATACAAATATTCACCCAGGCTCAAAGACCAACAAATTAATTTATAGAAAATGTTGGCTTTCGGTGGCATCAAACCCGCGACCCGCGGAGCTAACGGGCCAGTCATTATGCACGCAGGACTCGTGAACTGCACACATTCACTACCACAAACTCAACAATAGTTTTACCTCTTAACTTATAAGTATCAGGAAATAGATTCAAAACGCCAAAACGATTCTCAGAATTATTAAATGATGTGCAGGCAGCGTGGGCTGCTGGTGGCGGCGCGTGGTGGGTAACACGAGCGACTCGTGGGCGCCGGCGGGCTCGCACCACGCGCACGGCGTGTTGGGTTCGTACACCATACCATACCTATCATAATAAATGTTCAATATTACTTTATGGATGCAATCATCATCCTCCTGCCCTTATCCCACTCTAAGTGGGGCCGGCACAACATGTTATAAACGTGTTACATGATTTGGCTACGTTTTTACGACTGGCCGCCTGCCTGACGTCAACTTACCTGAGTCGTATTTTACGACACCTCAGTGAGAAAGAGGGTGGTCTATTCTACTAAACCGGATACCACACGGTGGGTCAACTTACCTTAGTCGCCTTTTACGAAACCTCGGTAAGAAATGAGGGTGATACTATTCTATTCAGCTGGATACCACACGGCGTCACTTTATGGATGCAATATCGATGTATAAATAACTAGTAATATCCCGCGGTTTCGCCCGCGAACATACCGATCTCGTGGCAGTGAAAAGTCTACTAAGTCGGACTTTATTTTTGTCATCTTGTTTAAAATATATCATCAATAGTTTCCGTAGCGCATGCGATTACAGATTTTTATGACTAATTTTTTACCCTTATTATATTTTTATTACGGATCCCTATTTTTTTTTATATACCCTATGTTGCTCAGTAAAGATGCAGCTCTCCAATGGTGAAAGAATTTTTGAAATCGGTCCAGTAGTTTTTTGTGAAAACATTACAAACATACATACAAATTTTTCCTTTTTATAATATTAGTATAGATAAATTATAATAAAATTTATTGACATATGTGTTTTAGAAGTAATGAAAAGTCAATTATTCCCCCACCGTGTGGTATCTGGCCAAATAGAACAGACCACACTCATTTATTGTCGAGGTGTAAAAAGCGACTAAGGTTTGACGCCAGGCAGCTAAATACGTAGCCAAATTACGTGACGACTTGTGCGGACCCCACTTAGAGTAGGATAAAGGCAGGCGAATGATGAAAACTCAATTATTTCATTCTTAATTTGCGAGAAGGCACACCTGTCAAGTGTGATGCGGGAAACATAGGACCCTTCAGTGGTTGAAACCCGAGTCGGGCACCAATTATTTTTTTAATTAAAATTTACGGGGCCAATTTATATTTTCAATTTATCACGTTCTTTCTGGTGAGAATATGTGTAAAGAAATCTGTATGTATTAGGAAGG
The DNA here is from genome assembly GCA_947086495.1 of Morpho achilles. NCBI lineage: Eukaryota > Metazoa > Arthropoda > Insecta > Lepidoptera > Nymphalidae > Morpho > Morpho achilles. The sequence goes on along the minus strand of CAMTZB010000023.1, from coordinate 10,115,831 downwards.
ACTATACTGGGGATATGTGTAATCTTTTGCCTGACTGAAATAGTTTTATTTATTTATTTAGTAAGAGTATCTGGGTGACTGAGTCTTGAGCGGTAATTTTTAAAATGATGTAAAAAAAAAGAACAAATAATAGTGCAGGTGGGGCTCGATCCTAGGTATTTTCACCTCTCTAGACCACCCGTTCCCCAAATGAACCACCATGACCTTTACGTTTGACAGCGAAAAATTGTGATTGTATTCAACGTAAATTTTAAAAAAATTTTAGAGCCAAAAACAGGGATAAAACGACGTGTGGTATCCGGTTGAATAGAATAGTACCAGCCTCATTTCTTACCGAGGTGTCGTTAAAGGCGACTAAGGTAAGCTGATCTACCGTGTGGTATCCGGTTGATTAGAAGAGACCACACTCTTTCTTACCAAGGTATCTTAAAATATAACTAAGGTAATATAACGTCAGGCAGGCGGCCAGTTGTAAAAACGCAGCCAACTCATGTCACAGCATGTTTATAACATGTTGTGCCGACCCCACTTAGAGTGGAATAAGGGCAGGAGGATGATGACTTGCTAAAGAAAATAGCATTATTCAGTGTTAGGTCGTAAGTGGACTGTATAATTGTTTTACTGGTATAATAAAAGATCGGAGCACTTTGTAACGCATGTATTCGTTCCGCCATCAAGAGAGAAGAGAGATGTTGCCACATACACGTTAATTATTACTACTAACATGTTAGTGCTGCCAACATCCAGGTATAAAAGAAGCCCTATACGAGGAGGGCGGCGAGTACCGCTGCGTGGGGGCTCGGGCCCCCGACCTGAAGCGGCTCCGCGAGCTGAAGAGGGTCACCCTGAGGGTCACAGGTGAGGAACTGGCACGAGGAGTGTGTAAGCATTACCAGCAACAGACAAAGCCCACATTTTTTGACGATCTCGATCATTCAATATTATTTAAAAAGACTTTAATTTTAAGCAACAGCGAACTTTGTAATTTTACGCAAATAAATTTCCCTACAAAGACATTCATAACGATATTCCTTTACACAAGTTTAGAAATTATCTTAAAACGATGCTGCCACATAAAGCATACTATACAATCGAGAATTATCTGAGTGATAATAGCATATCTTAACTGCAGACAGCTGCAACGATTAACTTGTGATTGTTGTTGAAAAGATTATTCGCCGAGTTTCTTGCTGGTTCCTCTCGGTAGGAGCAAACTTCCGAATCAGTGGTAGCTTCTTTATAAATATTTGACGATTCAAAAGTACTGTAAGCAGTCCAATTGGATAAAAAATATTTTGAATAATTTGACTGAAAATGAACTATAATGATAGATGTTCGCTGTACCAGCTGTGTGTTTCGTGTTAAAATACCATTGATTATGAATTATGATGTTTTATTTATGTATTTGAAGGTAAAATGGGATTTTGTTATCATTTATTTAGTATTTAACACAATGATATATAATATTTATTATTTCTATCCCACACTCATTTCCCTAACTGAACAATCTGAGGTGCACGTGTAGCTAGTGTGGTGGGCGCAGGTGGGGCTACGGCTACGGCGCTGGGCGTGGAGCCCACGCCCACGGGTTGGCGGCTGGAGTGCGGTGCGTGCGGTCGGGACGTGCGCGTGATGTGGCTGCGAGGGGGGGTCGTGACCCCCGCCATTCTGACCCCCGACCTGGCGCAGCACTGCTGGAAGGCCATCATACAGGTATACATCAATAAGTGCTGGTGGCAGAACTATTACTTTATCTACCAATGCTCTACGCAATGCGGCAATGTTTCTGATGTTGCCAGACAGCTTAAAATATAAGGCGTATTTAGAACATTACTTGCTCGTGATGCAGCATGTTCTACAGGACATGGAGTGGAGTCAAGGTAAGTACTTATAAGGATAAGGATAACATGATAGATAGATTAAGTGTATCAAAGCCTCCGAGTTTGTTGCTGGATCTTCTCAGTAGGAGTTTTATCTAACCAGCAGTAGAGTTGAGTATTTAAAGTCAGAGAAGTTAAATTGAAGAAATATTTTAAATTTGAATTACAATAGGTGTGATAATCATTATGGGACATTAAAAATTGGTTGGCGTAAAGTCTGTTAAGTAGTTCAACTGTCATTAGGGTGCTATCTTCTGACGATGTTTGACGATTAAGTATACGTTTACTTTGGTATAGTATACTAGTTGTAGCCGCTGTGTCACCCTCGTGGAAATTAGTCTGTCATAAAGTTATTCCCGCGTAAATCCCGACTCATACTTTGCAATTTTTAATTTTGCAATATCATTGGTACCATTGTACAAATACGATTTGTAAATGTTTCTTAATAAAAAAATCTAGTTTCATTGCAATTTATTAGAACGAAATGGAACAAAATGGAAAGAAATGCGTTCCATTTCTTAACTTTTCGTTCAATTTCGTTCTATTTCGTTCCATATCTTTCTATCATATTTCATTTTATTTTACAATAGTCTTACTTATAACTCCACAAAAATAAACTACTCTGTGGGATTCTAGAATAAAAGTAACCTATATATTGGTCCAAAAACCTCTATCTTCCAAAGAAATCAATGTCGCTGTTCCAAAGAATGCACTGTTAAACTAAACCTTACTCAAGAATGGCACTTTTGATAAAAATGTACGAATATCCGTTAAGTAGATTTTGAGAAAATCGGTCACAAACTTTAGGGCAGGTTTAAGGGATTTCGTTTTATAATATTTATGGATTGTCTTCGGCCCACGCTTCCTTGGATTTGCGTGACGAGTCCTTTATACTGTTCTGCATTTTCGTGTCAAGGAGGGTATTAAATGTTTTAAGGGTACGCGACTGCTCGACCTTGATGCGAGGCGCCAACTGCGTAAAACTCGGCCGAAAATTACATATAATTATACATATAACAGTGTTGGTCAACTCTACTGCCCAATCTGTGACCGCACCTTCACGCACAAGTTTGGATTTGCCAGCCACATCCGTGCTCACGCAAGGAATGCATAGGGTCGCCGTTGTCGGATACGACATGGAGCAATATATATACTGTTCTGCATAGGTCCCTGAGGTCGATGAGGTGTGGTGCCTGGCCGTGACCACAGGTGGAGGGGCGGTGGCCGTCTTCCCCAGGAAGATGCTGCAGGCTTCCTCGACACCAGCGCGGCACGCCGTTAGAGCCCTCCAAGCAGGCGCTGGTGAACTCCTGGCAAAGAAGACTGTACTGCCCCTGGGGACGCTCCTCATGTTCTGGACCTTGGTCTTTGTTTAAGAGTCCATCTATTCTTGCTGCGAATTGTATTTAAATGCCTAAAACCATTATAAAAGTTATTTTGTTTACATGTCACTTTTATTGAAACTGGAAATATTATAATGCTAAATCCAGAACATTTCCCTTTATTACGTTTTAATATTTGGTGATATTGCAGCTATTCGACACTTTTAATGTCTATGTTAAAGATATGTAAAGGTGGAATCTTGGCAGTTAAATTTAACCCACTTTCCGGTGTCTGAATTGAGCTGAAATTTTACATACTGCTCCGGCCCCGATGACAATGCAAGTTTATGACAAGCATTACCTGATGCCAGGATTGGCTCTAGACGAGGGAACTCCTCAAATGTTCCTCAACTTAATTTTTTTATAATAACAAACATAAAAACTTTGTTTCGATTCAACGGGTTTAAAATGTTAATAACTTCAAAATCACCAATAATTTGTATATGTCATTGTTTTTTGCCAGTTAAATATTTATTAATATTGGTGTCACACTCATTTGATAGAGCTTCTGTACAAAATTAGTATATTCATTTTCCATGTTTCATTCCAAAATAATTCGCAGCATAATTTCATTCCCGAAACCTCGTTATGATATGCATAACACTAACGAATTTTCGACTGAAACCAAAACATAGGGGCGATATAATTTATTTTTGTATTTTATTGAATATTTTATATTAATATTAAGCTGTCATTTATCCCCAATATTTAGATGTCCAATATGGCGTATACTTGTTAGATGAAAATACTTGTGGCCGATTTCTTTAAGTTAAAATGCATTATTATAACGCAAAAGCTTCGTAGTGTGTGCGGTTTGAAAATGGATTTTATTATTACTTCCATCACAACAGACAAATTTACAACTGTAGATCCCTTATTATGTACAACCTAAAAAAATAATTTTATGTATATATTCCTTAGTACAAAACGCAAAGTAGACACATTTGCGATTATTTGAAAAATCATTCGAAACTGCATTTAAATAAAGATAACTTGAAGTGAAGCAATTATATAAAAATTATAATATTAATTAAGAAAAATAATTCAATGGAATACAACTTAAAATAAAGAATAATATAGAATAAATACAAAACGAAATTATACAATTTGAAAAAGCATATATCAAAATACAAACTAAAATATTTGGTATTTTTGACGCGGTTTCAAATGAAAACAGTTTAAACGATTGTAAATATGAATTAATATCATTTTAATCGGTAAAACATAACTCCATACCTTTTTCTGAGCCAGTAAAGAAGTCGGCCATAACTAATAACTAAATATTTGTTGTAAGACGTAACTTCTATGTTAGCTCCTAATACTGTAGTGGAACTATACTTTACTTCTATACTAAGCTCTTCGTCCTGTATCATTAGACTGTAGCTCTACGTAGTGCGTGCCCACCACGCCGTTACGGTAGCATCTTGTTGTGGTTGATGGGTTTTAATACCATTGTTGCATACCGTACAAACTGAACCAGCTTTAATTGTGTATTGTGTTTTTTCTCTGTTTCCAAAGAAAAATGGGATTTTTATCGTATATGCCAAGGTCGAGCTTAAGTTATACCAAATCTCATCACGTTAGAACAGACAGAAAAACATTAGAATTAGGCATTGACTATATTAGTTTGAGTTATGGATTCAAACAAATGCCTTATGCCACTTACAGTGTATCTATTTGTTATATAAACAGTTTGAATAGGTGATATACCTTTTTTTATTCCAATTTAGTAAAGAAAAAATACTCCATAACCTTTTTTTTCTTTACTTCTATATTGGATATAGCCTATAATTAGTCCAATAATTATCCTCCTCTCTGCCTAATGCGTTAGCCGTCAATAGATACTACCGTAACGAGCAACGCGCGGCCTGTCTTAGGATTGTGTATGTAGTACTTTGACCTCTCGTAGCTTCTATTACTATTTGTTATTTTATAATACTATTTGTTAACTCTAAACTCTGTGGGGTGTGTTCGTTGCAATGATTCCTAAATCTATGTATATTATAAAACAAAGTTTCCAAAAGCTGTCCCAAGGAGTCAATGTGATTGATTTTCTTAAAATCTACTGATCTGATTTTTGTATTGATTTTAGTAAAAAATGTGCAATTCTTGAGGAAGGTTTAGGTTAATAATAAATTTTCCGTAACGGTTAAACTGATTTTGTTCGGACTTTCACCGAAAATGAGGAGGATGTGGAACAACATATAAGCAATTTTTTATACAAGGATTCTTGAGTCGGGATTTACGGAGAATATAAACATTAAAAATACTTTACCTTCCGGTTCAATTTCAAGACCGAAAAATGGGGCACATCTTATAGTTGGTTCTACTCGGAAATAGGTTTTTTGTATTATGTATTTTTATATTTGTTTTAAGTCCTTTAACGTATTTAAGCGCAGAACCAAATTCAAAGGTCAAGTGTGAGCTCGTCATAAACCAACTCATTGCAACGAACATCCCTGTCGTGCGTCCACTCTCCATCTAACTCTCTTCCCACTGACCAGTTCTCACGTATTGTTATTTTAGTTGTAGCGTGTACGAAACAGGTAAGCGATGTGCCAAATTGTTGATTGTCATAGATTTTTCTTATATCGAGCTATTGTGTATTTGATGTATGTTTTAATGTAACGTTGTCGACACAGTGCCCGGAATTGATTCACTGCATCTAATCAATTCAAAATTAAACCTTTCTTTTACGACACACTTAATGACATAGAAAAAATCAAATTGCGATTGTTTAATGTAGATCAATGTTTAAGTATCAAGAAATATTTTGAATCTTTTTGATTCCAGTATTATCAATATTTGTGGAAAATACGTATTGTGACCTCATTAAAGATATAATTGAATACACAATAACGGACACTGTGTCGGTCCGTGTTAAATGTAATTTACAAAATATAAATGTTTAGAGAATTGTAAGGAACACCAAAAACGAAATTAAATTAGAATTTATAAGTGATATTGTATTTGATATCGTTAAGATGATCTCTGTGGAGTTTGCCTTCGATGACGAAGGCGGAACTTTCTAGAGATCTGCCGTACTGGCGTATATCTGCATTATATTTTATATAGATGTCAAATTTGTAATAACTAAGATACATTAGAGCGGTAATGTACTGGAAGAGAATACAAAAAATAAATCATTTGTAAGTAGTAATTGCAGACTAAAACACAAGAACCAAAATCAACATTGTAATTTAAAATTCAGTCTCTTTCTTGTGATTTTAGTACCTGTAAATTTAAAGAACTCAATAAAAGTCACTGGAGTTAACTCTCCAGTGCGATCGCATTTAATTTGACAAAAGTAAAGCAATATTTCTTGTTTTGATGCCATTTGATCAATCGGCATTTTTTTTTGGGAATGTATATTATTTTATAATTCCTAACAAGAGGCAAATTATTCCAATAATAAGATCAAACACCGATAGAATCAATTTCGACAGGTCTTATCAGGGTTGATCAGGTTTCATATGCAAATATCGTATTTCAAAGTAGAAGTGTGAATCCATAGAAACTTCCAAGTTTCCTCCAGTACACTACAGCCTCGATGTTAATACATTGTGTATCATAGCTTAAAAACGATCGTGTAAATGTCGATGTCAATTTTAGACGTCCGAATAGCTCGGACAGTTTTGTATTCAGTACGTTTGCTACCAAAACTTTTGCAACAATCTTGTAGCGTATTGCTTCGTCGCTAGCGATTGATTTGACGCGATCCATTGCAAAGCGGGGAGTTTTTATAATTTGATATACTTTATTTTCTATATCAACATTTATCTTTATAAAGTAAATTGCATAAAAGGAGTTTAAACTAAACAATTTCGGTTGTTTAAATGTTTCAGAATTATTGATTGTTTTTACTTTTTGTAATTATCGTGACTGCAATTATGTTCCACTGTGACTTTGTCGCGATGCAAATCGGTCGCTCGCAACGCTAATTTAAGTGTAAGAAATTTTTATCAGATGTTCGATGTTATAATGTTGTTCTCGGTGGTTAGTTTCATTAGATTGTGTTCTTTGTCTTCTCTTCATCTCTTCTTAGCTCAACTTTGCTGCTCTGTAGCGAGTAGAACATTCTTCAAAATACGCCCGAGCGGATACTGGGTTGCGATGTAGTAGAGATATGCTGTTCCATCGTTTTTATACTTCGAAATATAAATTCAATTTAAGTACAAACTTTATACATCAATGCATTAATTCCTACATTAATTTAAAATGAAAATTCTAAATGCAAATCAAAACTATCGGAAAATAATGTAAAATTGAAAATTGTGGAAAATCTTTTTCATTGACATATACTTAAATCAGCTGCAACTGTCGTATCTGGTTATCGTATAAAATAATAAGTAGTCAGGTACAAAATATTGACAAATTATAACTGAAATTGTTAACATCAAGCTTTGGTTATTTTAAAGTAAGACAACTCGTCAGTATTTTAAAATTTTTAACCTGCAAAAAATATATGTGGTGCATAGGGATATGCCAAATCAAAACAACTAATATAGAATAAATTTGTAGACTATTCTACTTAAGTTTTTTCGAAAACAACTTGTCTTTTCAACTCTTATCAGACGCCGTCCCTACAATCTTAACATTTGCCAAATCTTTAAGTGGTGGTTAAGATAAATTATATGTATAAAGTTTTTGTGAATTAATTTATCCTAAATTTTCTGCTACATCTTTCCAGTAGTCGTTCGGTCTCAGAGTATTATCATCGTTAATGTTGCAAAGAATTGTGATAAATTAGGTAGTTTTAAAAGCTTCGTGTGAAGGTCGCAGTTCTAGAAACTTCAATTCCATTACTCTATTCTATTTAAATATTTCCAATTTTATTTGCCCAATTTTCTTTAATTTAGAAGATATCTGTTTTTTAATTTGATTTAACATTAATCAATGTCTGGACACTTCAAAAATGTCTTCACATCTATCCAAAAGGATCCTTGATGCTTTAATCTTATCTTTTCTCATTCAAATTCAAAATATTGTTTATTCAAGTAAACTTGTAAACGTGCTTTTGAATCGTCAACTCTACTGCTGGTTCGGAAAGCTGATCCTACCGAGTAGAGCCAGCAAGAACGCGGCGGTTTCCTATAAACGACTTACGTACTTTTTCAAGGCGCAAAGGAGTGAGGCTCCTTTGCGCCTTGAAAATTCTTATGAGCTTATATCGGTTCTTACTTTGTCTATTATGTACATCGTCTATCGTTTTATTTTTCTTCTTATTTTCATGTACAAAAATTAAATTTCTTAAAATATACTGTGAAGCCAATGTAAGAATACCTATTTCCTTAAACTTCTCTCGCAGGGAATCGTGGACTTAAATTCTAAATGCCATTACGAAAATGTGGCTATTAGATATATTTACGGACTTCACCACAAACACCACATCACTGAGTTCCGTCATAAGTTAAATTGGTTCTTATCCAAAAGAGAACAAATTTACATATTCTATCACTTATTTATAAAGTACTCTTTAATCCATTAATCCCAATATATCTTAAGGAGCGTTTCAACTTCTTGTCGGACGTAGGATGTGGCCGGCTAAGATCTATAAATACCTTAGATGTTGCTTTCCCTAAATGCTCCTCACTGACTTACACGAGATCATTTAGCTTCCAAGGTGTTAAGCTGTGGAATGATTTTCCACTATCAATCCGCAAATCTCTTTCCCTTTCGATATTAAAGTTAGAGACTAAAAAATATTTGTCTTAAGCAATTATATATCAGTAGCATCTTTTCTATTTATTCATTTCATCTATTTATTTTACCGAAATGAATTAGTATATTAAATAGTTAAATTTATGTGAACATTTCTTTTTCTCTTTATTACCTGTATTCTCTTTCTTCTTCAATTCTTGTCCTTTTCCTTCTGTTACTCAAAGGTTGACTGGAAGAGATCTCTTTTAGGGATAAGTCCGTCTTTATACATGTGCTTTTTTTAAATTTTCTTTCTCTTTTCTAACTATATGTATTCAAATTCAAATTCAAAATATTCTTTATTCAAATAAACTTGTAAACAAGTGCTTTTGAATCGTCAACTCTACTGCTGGTTCGGAAAGCTGTTCCTACCGAGAAGAGCCAGCAAGAAACTCGGCGGTTGCTCTATTAAAAATATAATTCTTAATACTATTTACATTAAGTCGTTACTGTCTTGTACAGGTTCAAAGAGGATTATATCCACACATTCTTATCTTCCAAATAATCTTCAAGAGTATAGTAGGCTTTCTGTATCAGCCTCTTTTTAATAGTGTTTTTAAACTGATGGCTAATGGCAAAGCTGAAATTGATTGCGGAATTTTATTATAGAATCTTATACCAAAACCCAAAAACGAATTACGTACTTTTGCAAGGCGCAAAGCAGGAGCCGCAAGCTTATGTCGGTTCCTGCTTTGTCTATTGCATACATCACCTCATCATCTTCCTGCCCTTATCCCACTCTAAGTGGGGTCGGCACAACATGTTATAAACATGCTGTAACATGATTTGGCTGCGTTTTTACGACCGGCCGCCTGCCTGACGTCAACTTACCTCTGTCGTATTTCACGACACCTAGGTAAGAAAGAGGGTGGTCTATTCTAATAAATCAGATACCACACGGTGGGTCATCTTACCTTAGTCGCCTTTTACGACACCTCGGTAAGAAATGAGGTTGGTCTATTCTACTCAGCCGGATACCACACGGCGGGTCGACTTACCTTAGTCGCCTTTTACGACACCTCGGTAAGAAAAGAGGGTGGTACTATTCTACTCAGCCGGATACCACACGGCTATTGCATACATCACCTATATCATCCTGTCCTTATCCCACTCTAAGTGGGGTCGGCACAACATGTTTTTCTCTCCATTCTGTCCTATCTTTCGTCAACTCTTTCGCCACTCCTTTTATATGCATATCATACTTCACACAATCCAACCATCTCTTTTTAGGCCTCCCTCTAGGCACATATCCATCCACATTCAAATTTAACACACGTTTGGTCACATGATTTTCCTCCCTCCTCATTACATGTCCATACCATCTCAATCTTGCACTTCTCGACTTTTCTATAATGGGCGCAACTTTCAGACTTCCCCTAATATACTCGTTTCGTATTTTATCCAGTTTTGTCACACCACACATCACCCTTAACATTCTCATCTCATTTGCATGTACTCTTCTTTCATCCCTCCTTTTTATTGCCCAACATTCTGATCCATACAATACGACAGGTCTTATGACTGCTTTATAAATTTTTCCCCTAACTTTAAGGGGCATTCGAGGGTCACATATTGTGCCTGGGACCTGCCGCTACTTCATCCATCCTGCATTCATTCTTTTACCCACATCTCGATCTATTTCACCGTCGTTTTGAAAAAGCGAACCAAGGTACCGAAAATCAGAGCAGACTGGCAAAATGTTCCCATCCAAACCGATCGGGGAGAAATTGGAGGTCCCACTAAAATCGTAGTACATACATACATCACCTATCGTTTTATAATTCTTTATATTTTTATGTACATAAATTAGATTGCTTAAAATATATTGTGAAGCAAATGTATAAAAGGCAATAACTGCGACCGTCACGGAAGCTTCTAAATCACCAAGTACAGAGGTGTCGGCGGGTCGCGGGTAGACCTTGTTTATATCGCGAAAGAGTTAAACGAGATCTGGTTAGTTAATTGTTAAGTTAGATTGTAGTGAGATGTATTTTTGTACGGTCTCTAAACGTTCGGTCAATTCACAGTGGTGCTAATTCGGCCCGAACTACGCTGAATGCTTTGGTTAAATCAAAACTAATATTTTCATTTACTTTATAGTTAAAGTTTGTAGAACTTTGGGTAAACTAAATATTAAAGATTAGCTTAGTAATTAAATTAGAGTAAAATTGTTGTAAAGTATTTTGTTTTAATAAAGATCATATAAATTCATGCGTATAGGATAAGAGCGGCAGAAAATCTATTTGATGCCGAGTGCGCAAAATTCATGTAGAAAAAAAAATGTTTTATTTATGTAAAAATACAATTAAACAAATTTTGTAAGAATTTTTTGCTTAAAGTTTAAAGTATTATTACTTTTTTAAAGCATTTTTCTGCTGCTTCACTAAAATCCACGCCTCAAAATTTTTATATGACAAAGTTTGACCGAATTAGCATCATATGTATAAAAAAAAGTATATCGAAAGGAGATAATTTGTTTTATAAGTACCTGGATATGAAAAACGTAATGATCCGTCCATTGCGGAGTTAGTTAAGGAGCTATTAGGTCCCCCCTCCACTCCACTGTCCACTCAACCTTGACTTGCCGTAACGCGACTTTCACTTGGCCGTTGGAGATCTGTATGCCTATATTAGCATATAAGAAAATAAAGTCCGTCCCATACAATACCTATTTCCATGGATTTGAATGTCTAATACAAGGATGCGCAAGATAACCTGAAATTTGAAGGGAGTTGATGTTCGTGGATAACTTACATATGTCATAAACATATGTAAGTTATCCACAAATAAGCTAAATTTAAGGATATATTCTAAAAAGTAAAACTTAAAGGCTTGTCTGCCAATTTTTATTAGGTAATTTAATTAGTCATTTAAATTCACATTATCTCTTATGTCATCATTATCTCTTGTCTTTAATTGATTATATTTAAGTCGTATAGCACCTTCTAGGGGTACGACTTTTCTTTAGTTATTTATTGTTTACAACGTATAGATTTGCAGTAGTGTATTTACGTAGTCGCTTGATTTAAAAGCAAAAAATTCTATATTCAAATTTAAAGTATGCTATCATATATATTTGTTACAAAATATAATTAAAACTTAGTTTTGGTGAACGATGCGGTTGTCAAAGTTACAATTATACAAGCAAAGGATAGCGATAAGGGTTGTTTTTATTGAAATGGGGAAGATATTCTAGAAAACTGGATATTAGTCTACACTTCCTTGCCATCAGGTTTCCTTAAATTCTTTCAATGGCCAAGTGTGAATGCGTTTTAACGGGAAATACTTCTAGATAGAGGAATCTATAGATAGATTTAAAATTGGCTTGAAATTGGTAACTTTTCGTCATCGATGCACCTCCCCTCCCCCTAGACCCCGCGGCCCCCCGCCTCTATAAATATTGTATACTGTAAACATAGACGATATTGTATCACGGCAAATATAGTTCAAGAGACGACCGGGAGAATCTCAGTGTGAGAGAATTATAAAGTTTTAATCACTTACTAGTGATATTATTTTTAATGAAACGCATAACTATTTATTTCTTATCTTATTTTTATATGATGGACTCTATTTGATAATAAATCACATAGAGTTAAGCCAGCTTTATGGAGGTGACGATTTAGTTTATTATATAATTTCAGATAAGATTTTTAATTGTGATGTTAATTTAGCAAAAGTGTTGGCATCAATTTTAAAAATTTGAAAAATCAAGTGCCAAACAAATCTCAAATTTTGTAAGTGTAGAAAGTGTTATTTTTGTCTATAAATTCTTAATTATCATAATTTATTCAGTAACGTTTGAATAATGAAAATGATAACAAATTCATTAAACTTACACAGAAATTTAAATTGCAGTTTTTCACTATGATGAACTATTACAATAGCAAAGTTTTATTACGCTAGTACGTAATGCTGTATCGAGTTTGGTATTTAATATTATACTCAATATAATTAATTTAGAGCAGTGATTTCAGAATCACTGTGCCACAACACTTTTGAGTGCCGCCAAATTTCAAAAGTGTGCCGCCAAATTTTGCAATTATGTAATAATGTTAATATTATTAAATTATATCATTTAAAAATATAAATATTTTTATTATTAACTTGTAATTAATCTTCCGAAAGACTAACTTTTTATCACTTACTCACATGTTGTGTTGCTATCATTCTTATCTTCGTAATATGAGATATCCCGCGGTCGTCTCTCGAACTGCAAGCGATATTTTTGTTAGCCAAGGGCAATCGTGTAGTGATAGCCGTCCGAGTGACGCGGCGGGCTCCCGAGCTAGCGGCGCCGAATGTTAGTAACATATTGTATATGTATATTTACATTTTATTGATATTATACATTTATTGTTTATTTATATGTCCATGTATCCATTGCAACGTTTATGGAATCTCCTGTACCGGATAAAAATAAATGGAAAACAATATAAAAAGGTGTTTTATTTGGCTATTTACCTTACAAATCAGTTTTCAAATTAATTGACAATAAACATAGAATTTTGCACGGTATCCGGCTGAATAGAATAGTACCACCCTCATTTCTTACCTAGGTGTCGTAAAAGGCGACTAAGGTAAGTCGACCCGCCGTGTGGTATCCGGTTGAGTAAAATAGACCATCCTCTTTCTTACCGAGGAGTCGTAAAATACGACTAAGGTATGTTGACGTCAGGCAGGCGGCCGGTCGTAAAATACGTAGCCAAATCATATGACAACATGTTTGTAACATGTGCCGACCCCACTTAGAGTGGGATAAGGGCAGGAGGATGAAACATAGAATTTTGCACGCAAACTTGCTCAATGGTTTTGAGTACAAAACAATGAGATATGTTTAAAAACTTATGTTATTTATGTCCTGTTATGAATATTTAAAATTGATTATGAAATTTAAGATTAAACATGACATAGAAATTACCTCGGTATACAAGAATATTTGGAATAGTTGCCATAATCTAATCAGAATTAGAGTAGCTTCTCAAGTAGCAGGTTAGGGTATTCCTATCTGATATTTAATGGTAATCATCATCCTTCTGCCGTTATCCCCCTTTAAGTGGTGTTGGCCGAACATGTTATAAACATAAGTAAGTAACGGCCTGATACTATCCCACTGCTGGGCATAGGCCTCCTATCTCCATTTTTGGAGAGAAGGGATGGAGCTAAGACCTACCACGCTGCTCCAATGCGGATTGGTAGGCTACACATATCCCTAGAATTTTCTAAAGATATGCAGGTTTCCTCACGATGTTTTCCTTCACCGAAAAGCGTGTGATAAATTGCAATTATCAATTAGACACATAAGTCTTAATAGAAAAACTCATTGGTGTCTGCCCGGGTTTGAACCCATGATCGTCACTAGAGATTCACACGGTCGCACCGCTAGGCCATCACAGCTTGTTATAACCATGCAGTTATATAATTTGGCTGAGTATCTTACGACCGATCGTTGCCTTTTGCGACACCTCGATAAGAAATGAGGGTGGTTAATTTTATTCAGCTGGATACCACATGACAATTATTTAATGTTAAGATTTTTTTTAATTAAGGTTACTTGTGTTAGAATTGATATAAAAAAGAATACATCAAAATATATCAGAGCTTTTAAAGTAACAAAAGTATTTAATGTTTTACATTTTACTCATAGTAAAGTAAAGTAACGTCCTGTGACTGTCCCACTGCTGGGCGTAGACCTCCCTCCGTTCTCAGAAGGGTTGGAGTTAAGACCTGCCACGCTGCTCCAATGCGGGTTGGTAGGTTACACATATCCCCAGAATTCTCTAGAGATATGCAGGTTTCCTCACGATGTTTTCCTTTACCGAGCGTGTGATAAATTGCAATTATCAAAAGACCCATAAGTTTTAACAGAAAAACTTATTGGCGCTTGCCCGGTTGAAACCCGTGACCGCCTTGAAAGAGTCGCACGATCTCACCGCTGAGCTACTCCACAACTATTTTCTTATATTATTGCTATTTTGTAATTATTCGACACTCGCCAAAGATACCAAGGCATCTAATAGTCCAACTTAAAATTTAATTTGTCAACTTTACTGCTGGTTTGGAAAGCTGTTCCTAACTGAAAAGAGCCAGCTAGAAGCTCGGTCGCTCTTTTTAAAATATAATTCATATACTTTATTACATTACGTCATACTCATCTTGTGCTAAGTCGTTGCTAAATCCAGGCATTTTCATAAGTTACGTAATCCTCAATAGCATGTTAAGCTTTTATAGCAGCATTTTTGACAGTTATTTTAAATTGCTGTAATCGCAAACTTTTCGCTTTTTATTACAATTCCCGTTTAACTTTTTCCAATTTCTACAGTTGGTATTATTCGTCCTGCCCTTATCCCACTTCAAGTAGGGTCGGCACAACGATACAAACATGTTATCACATGATTAGGCTACGTATTTAACGACCGGCCGACTGCTTGACGTCAACTTACATTAGTCGTATTTTACGACACATCGATAAGAAAGAGGGTGGTCTATTTAATCAACCGGATACAACATGTTGGGTCAACTTATCTTAGACGCCTTACGACACCTCAGTAAGAAATGCGGGTGGTACTATTCTAATCAGGATACTACACAATGTTGGTTCCCTTATTAAACATTGTATCATTCGTGCTGACTAAAACTTTCTTATAATTCACCTTCAGTGCAGTCTCGTACTGTAATGAACGAATGAAATATAATATTACTGTTCACCAGAGAACAATGAGTGCTAGTACAACTGTTAGCCATATCGCTAACAAGCGATCTCAGCGAGAAAACGCCGGGGGGAGTACGTGACGTGCAGTAATGGAGGGGGGCTACACGAAGTTGGCTATTGTAGAAACGAAATAAAACACCAATTACAGAAGTCGCTATCGAAGGACTCAAAGAAACCTAAAAATACTTTAAACTAATTTAATTTTAGTACCTGGGTAACACGAGCCTTACTCGGTAATTTTTAAAGTTAAAAATGAAAAAAAAACAAAAAAAAAAAAAAAACTAGCAATCACCAGCGGCTCAGCCCGCGTGGAAAGATTAAAACCGGAATATAGAATTTAGATGATGATAAAAATGGTTAAAGACATATGCTGTCGCGGACTTTTATTTAGAACATTTAGAGGGGCACAATTTTGTAATACATGATTTTTACATAACTACCACATATAGAAATACCACAATTCCCGTTCATGCACTTCGCTTGAAAGACGAATAAAGACTGACTGTCACTGAAACGTTTTATCAATAGGAAGGTTCCACCGGAAACAACAACGGCACAGTGTTGCCGACATTTCAATAAAAGAGGGCGCGATACTCTTGTTTCATGACAGTTTTGCTATAAAATACAAAGCGGCAGTCAATGGCGACAACACATATATTTTCAGAAAGCCCAAAATGTAAACCAGCAATGCGCTAAGTGACAAATGTCTCAGAAGCGTCACTTCGGAAACAAACGAACCGTCATGAGCAAGATGAATTGTAGAAACTTACAAACTACCCGCGAAAGAAATACATTTTTCATGAGCCGAATTTGCGCCGAGTTCAGAACTTTACAAATATAAACGGATGAAAGTAAAATTCATCAGGAAAGTTTTGATACTCGCGGGAACGTTGTTGAAAATGAAAAGTTTAATAACGCCAGATGTTATCCCACTGCTGGGCTATGCCTTTCCCTTATTGGAGATGAGTTTCTATTAGTTCCACACTGCTCCAATGCGGATTGACAGTTTGTATATATAAATAGTATTAAGAATTGTATTTTTAAAAGAGCAACCGCCGAGTTTCTTGCGGGCTCTTCTCGGTAGGAACAGCTTTCCGAACCAGCCGAAGAGTTGACCATTCAAAAGCACTTGTTTACAAGTTTATTTGAATAAAGAATATTATGAATTTGAATTTGAATATCTTAAGTATTGTCCAAACATATATAGGTTTCCTTAAGATGTTTATGATTTACCAGTATCAATCCAAAAGTAATAATAAAATTATTTTGCTATAATTCGCGATGAAGTAAAATAGAAAATATATATAATGCTAAATGTAGAGTGGACAATCGGTTATCATACCTGATACATGCAGGAGTCGTAAAAAACACATGCACAAACCTCCACCACCGCCGCCACAATACACAAGCACCATATACGTTCACTATCACAAACTCAACAATGGTTTCGCCCCGCAACCGGATCATCTTCAGGAGATAGACTCCACGACCAAAATCGCAAAGTGAAGCAATACCCAAATAAGCTTAGTTATATACTAATCGGTTCAACCCACCATTTATATTATTTTGCCTGCGAACAAGTGTAACAAGCTTGTGTTTTTACGAATCCTGCAAGCATCAGGTATGATAACCGATTGTCCACTCTACATTTAGCATTATATATATATATTTTCTGTTTTACTTCATTGCGGATTATAGCTAAATAATTTTATTATTACTTTTGTATTATGGATCCCCGCAAAGTAACGCCTAATTCTATAAATTACAGAATCAATCCGCAAATCTCTTTCCCTTTCGGTATTTAAGTTACAGGCTAGAAAATATTTAACTTAAGTAATTATATATCAGTAGCATCTTTTCATCTATTTATTTTACCAAAATTAATTAATAGATTAAATAGTTACATTATATAAACATTTTCCTTTTCTCTATATTACCCGTATTCACTTTCTTCTTCAATTCTTGTCCTTCTGTTACTCAAAGGTTGACTGGAAGCGATCCCTTTTAGGGATAAGTCCGCCTTTATACATGTGCCTTTTTACTTTTTCTTTCGCTTTTCTATCTCATCATCTTCCTGCCCTTATCCCACTCTAAAGTGGGGTCGGTTAAACATGTTATAACATGCTGTCACATGATTTGGCTGCGCTTTTACGACAGGCCGCCTGACGTCAACTTACTTCTGTCGTATTTTACGACACCTCGGTAAGAAAGAGGCTGGTCTATTCTACTCAACCGGATACCCCACGGTTTATTCATACGTCAACTTACGTTAGTCGTATTTTACGACACCTCGGTAAGAAAGAGGGTGGTCTATTCTACTAAACCGGATACCACACGGTGGGTCGACTTACCTTAGTCGCCTTTTACGAAACCTCGGTAAGAAAGAGGGTGTTACTATTCTATTCAGCTGGATATCACTCGGCGCCTTTCTCTTTACTAACTAAATGTATAAAAATAAAGAAATAAAATAAATAAATGTTTTCCTTTACACAACACATAGACAATGCCCGGGTCATAGGCTATTGTAGGCAATCATTAAAGTTTAAAGTTTATTTATTAAAGTATCAATTTTACACAAGAAACAGTTAATTATTCGGCAGAAACTAAACAAATACACAGTTCTTTGTTGATGATTCTTAAGTTACCTATTACATTAAACTTGCTATGGAAGGAGACTGACGCCTGAACTAGGATTCCCTGTATTTCAGGTCGCCCGAGACTTCAGATTCATGAAGAATCATAGACGATTATTGGCGAGTTCAGCCGAGTATGCCCTCTACACGATCGTGCTCGCACTTGTTCGTTTGTTATTACCAACTATAAAGAGGAGCCATAAGACTTTCAAGCTCTTAAAAGTATAAATTATAGCAATCAGTTTGAAAATTTTATATATAGCCTTGATAACAGCGAACTAACGGAGACGTTGTGGCTTCTTAAGATAAATTAAATATATCTGGACATTTCCTGGAGCAGCGCCAGTTCCCGGTGACAAAACAAAGGGATAAATCGCAGTGAAACAGGTCGGATGCGCAAACACCTCAAATTGACATTTTAAATGTTATTACGAACTTCACCAAGTATTTTAGGACCAATTTTTGGGTGCATTCTAGATTATTTCAGCAAGTAAACTTAAGAAATGTAACGATCTTTTACCATACAATTCTTGGGTATAGGCCTTTTCAGTCCATTGTTTTTTTTGGGGTTAGGTTGGATTGGTAGGTTACACATATCCCCAGAATTCTCTAGAGATATGGAACCTGCATATTTTCTCTTATTATCCTCGAACTGTTTTCCTTTATAATTAACTGCATTGCTGTTATCAATTAGACATATTGTTTTAGCAGAAGACAAAGATATAGCTAGCACCAATAACTTTTTTAGTTAAAAACTTATGTGTGTAATTGAAAAGTGCAATTTTTCACAGCTTTTCGGTGTACATACATACAACTTGAGGAAACTTTTAATTGAATTCTTTGCATATTTTAAAAGCCAAAAAAACGTGCTATAGTTTTTGCAGAAGGATGTACATAAGTCCAAAGTTGTTTTATCCCATTTCACCTCATGGTACCAGGGTTCCATAAATCAGAAGCTATGGGATCCAATCAAATCAGCATAAAGAACACAATTAGCGGCCGCGGCCATTATGGGTAATGGTTTTGGAAATTAATGGACCGGAGAGATTGCGGGAACACCATTAGTTAGGGAGACATGAAGTTAAAGATTCCAGGTTTGCCATTTTGCTTGTTTGATCGACCTCATCACACGGTACTCTGAGAGGGAATGATGGGAAACCAGTACAGGACCTTTTCTTCCTTCCTCACGATGTTTTCCTTCACCGAAAAGCGTATATAACTTTTTTGAAAAAAAGGACAAGTGTGAACCAAACTACAAGGTTTCATAACTAATATTTCAATGCGTGCGAAATAAATTTTTATGTTTCAAAGTGCTGAGCAAGCATTTCCTTAAGTTATAACTCCATTTCAAATTAAACTTTACAGTTTATAACATAAAGTTGAAATTCACTTACATACGATCTCGTAGGTATCGATTTTGTATGTAACAACCGTTGAATTTTCAGCCTTGTGATATTGTGATTAGGTTGATAATCCTATATTAGTTGTAGCGTGCAAAATTTAAGACATGATAAACAGATGAACACCCAGATTAATTTGAGTTAGTGCTGCCTTTAGATATTTTAATATGGAGCAATTTTAATATTGCGGCCGTTTTTGTACATTTTGTCTTTACATCGCTTTTATCAGTGCAATAGAAAAATGTTTTACACAAAAGAGATATGAGCGATCTTATCTAAATATAAAAACAAAGTCCAGTCTGTCTACCTGTATGTGGTCGATTTTCTCAAAATCTACTGAATGGATTTTTATACGGATTTGACTAAAACATGCAATTGTGCGGTAAGGTTTAGGTTTATATTAATTCTCCGGAACGACTGAATCGATTCTGATAGGTCTTGCACTCGAAGATAAAGCAGATAATATACAGGCTACTTCTTACCTAGGAATTCCAGGGGGGGGGGGATTTAGGTAGAAATATATTGTGAAATAAATAAAAAAAAGGGGACCCTCGTTGCGTCGTCTGT
This sequence comes from Morpho achilles, assembly GCA_947086495.1. Taxonomy (NCBI): domain Eukaryota; kingdom Metazoa; phylum Arthropoda; class Insecta; order Lepidoptera; family Nymphalidae; genus Morpho; species Morpho achilles. The sequence continues at coordinate 10,095,557 of CAMTZB010000023.1, read as the reverse complement.
TCGTGATAAATTCGTAAACTATGAATATAAACGGAATGTAAAACAGAAACGCAATAAACTCATAAATATAAATGGATTTTGATATGGTTTTCACCAATGGACACAACAATTCATAGGTACAGGTTTCAGTGTATAAATTGTTACAGTTTTATATCAATTAGTTGAAATGTAACGATAACTGTTGTAAATACCATTTCGGGGCGGATTAGCTGCGAAAGCGGTCACCGACAGAAAGACGTATAAGTAAAGCATATTATATTTTACGGAAAACTTATTATTGCCTACACGGGAACACAACTCGGGTTATCTTGGTAAAATCAATCTGAATCTGAAAAGGATAATTGCCTACACGAGATTCAAACCCAGAATATCTTGGCAGAGTTTTATAACTGAATCTGGATATTTGTTATTTTCGTACAATGTTTTAAGTGTTCTTACATTTTCATCGATTTCCCTTAAGCCGCGTACGTTGAAATATCTCGCATGAAATGGGAAAAATAAGTGACACGTAATATTTTCCGATAAGGGAGCGTGCGATAGGCGAACGGGAAAATACTCGCTTCCTTTTCCCGGCGGGAGTATTTGTAAGTTCGTTTCCAAAATGAGCCGCCGGCACTTATACTATATGTAAGTCTGATGTCTTTAATCATTTACAAATCTTAATTTTTCCGTGTGTAACACCTCGTCATACGCCAGGTAAGCCATAGTTAAAGCCAATAAATAAAAGCCAAGTTTCATAAGTATCAGCGAAGCCAAATTCAAAATATTCTTTATTCAAGTGGACTGTTTAGCCGTGTGGTATCCGGCTAAGTACTCATAAAATAGTACCACCCTCATTTCTTAACGAGGTGTCGTAAAAGGCGACTAAGGTAAGTTGACCCACCGTGTGGTATCCGGTTTAGTAGAATAGACCACCCTCGTTCTTACCTAGATGTCGTAAAATACGACTAAGGTAAGTTGACGTCAGACAGGCGGCCGGTCGTAAAAACGCAGCCAAATCATGTGACAACATGTTTATAGCATGTTGTGCCGACCCCACTTAGAGTGGGATAAGGGCAGGAAGATGATGATGTCCTTAATCATTTACAAATCTTAATTTTTCATTATGTAACACCTCGCCATACTTCAAGACATAGCTAAAGCCAACTAATTAGAGTTAAGTTTCACAACTGTAACACAAAATGTAATGACTGCTCTTCATAATCGGCGATTATTGACGTGACAACGTCTTAAATTAGGTTGCGGCTTGGAGTCACTCATGAAAAAGTGTAACGCCCGCTCACGTCTGTTACGATGAGTCACCGAACGAAAGAGAGACCCACCGGACTGGTGAATGCCTTGCGTCTCTCTCCCACTCCAATCCATCACATTTAAAAAGACGTTGTCACGTAAAATCTTCGCCCGTAAATCCGACTTTACAGGCGACCGTTTTTTTTTTGGATTATGATTAGAGGAGATATTCGGCAGTACTCTTCAATCTTCTATGATCACCTTCGATCACCTACAACCCGGGAATAGTCGGTTTTCGGACACGCATCAAAAGGAATCGCTGGGATATATTGTATGTATCGATTGTCTCATATGGACGATCATCATTGCGCAATGATCGTGCTAAATGTAAATGGTCATACGGCTAATATCACCGATATTGAAGAGCAATTATATCGGATGTGACATCAGCCGTACCCCCTTATCTTTGGTCCATACCACCGTGAGAAGGAATGCTTCAATATAAGCCATTGCCAGCCATTGTTCTGTCTTTTGTTACAGTAAAAGTGTATTAAAGGCCTTTCTCCTCTTCTTCTTCTTCAACCGATGGACGTCCACTGCTGGACATAGGTCTCTTCATGGGATCTCCAGAACACACGATCTTGTACCGCTTGTATCCAGCGGCTCCCCGCGACCCTTTTGAGGTCGTCTGTCCATCTTGTAGGGGGACTTCCGACACTGCGCGACACCCCCTGCCCCGCCGTTACCCAAACCGCTGCCAGAGCTGGGAATAGCGGAGCTGCCAGGAACTAGGGGCTGTGGTTTTGTTTGTAATGCCATGAAGGTATTGCCAGTAATAACCACGCTTGGTCTGCGGGTTGGTGATCACTGTCGGTCTGGTAGAATTTAGGTCAGCTATTTGAATGGTTATACCACCATTGGTCGGTAGCCAGAGCCTCATTGGTGAATCTGCAGGGTGCACCAGGCAGTTGAGGTTGACAATAGAGGAGACTGATTGGGACGAGCCTCCCCTTACACCCCCTTCCTTCACTTCCAAGGTCTTCCTCACGGTCAGAATAAACTATCTGACTAAAGTGACCTTGGTCGGGAGAGATGCGCTCCCAACCAAGGCCGTTGGCATCTACCAAATATCGGTAGGGTCTACCGACTTCTACACTGTCCCTTTTTACACCAACCCGACCAAAGTCATCTTGGTTTATCCAAACCTTGTAGAAGGCTTTTAAGTCACAACTGTAGTTATTGTTTATATGTTATTCCACAATTTTTAAAGATTTAACCGTGTTTTGCTAGCTCTTTCGGTTTAAGCAATTAACCAGCAGTAGAGGTGTCGACTCAAAATTGATTTGAAATTTGAACGTGTATAATGAAAAAGAGTTGTACAAGAAGTTAAGGTGCCGTAATCCTTGGAATCCGCTTGTTGATGTAGTTAAGATTCAAATTCTACTGCAGGGTTTCCTTCGATTGAAACAAACGTGTGCACAGCTTAGATGTTTAATTGCGACTGTTTTATAGGTTGACAGAATTGACAATATATACTAAACATACCGCCCACCAAAAGGGCTGTAAAGGCCTTTTTTAAATACAAAAGTTACATTATATAACAATGGATATCAAAAGAGAATAAGTTTACTAAACATTAGTTATAATCAATGGGCAATGCACATAGTTTCGTTATAGATCGTTTAATGACAGAGCCACTACTTTTAACACTATAAACCCTAGTGAATCCATCTGCGCCTGGATGTTTATCTACCACCCGTCCTAACGCCCATTTGCCTGGAGGTAAGTCTGTTTTAATTATTACAATATCTCCTATTTTAAACTCCTTTTCTCTTTTCAGCCATTTAGATCGTTGCTGTAATCTTGACAGGTATTCTCCTTGCCATCGCTGCCAGAAGTCAGTCAGGAGTTTTTGAGTATGCTGCCAGCGTGATAAGGTATGTATTTTAATATTTTTTATTTCAGGTGAATCTGTTTGTCGAAGGCGACCGCCCACCCTGACTATATTATTCTCGTCTAAATATGGGTTTAGGGATCGCAACTTACTTTTTCTTTTTACTTGCTTTTTTAGTTTTATTCTTTCTATTTCTTCTTTATACTCTTGTTCTTGTACCTTTCTTATACATATGTTTAGGGATTCTTCTAATTCATTTGTTGTTATATCTTTGCTAATATCCATCAGTTTTTTCTTACTGTTTAAAAATCTTCTACAATAAATTATCGTTTTTAGTAGTTGCGTTAAATTATCAAAATCTTCAAATTGTGACATTAAAGACTTCTCTTCTTCATTCTTCGACTTAATGGTATTAAGGTAAGTATTAATTTTAGTTGTCCTTTTTTCTAATTCTGTTTGTACTATTTCTTGTTTACTAATATTTATTTCTTTTTCAGATAGACATCGCGGTCCTTTCCACCACAGTCTACAGTTCTTCAGTTCTGATAGTAACATTCCACGGGAGGCTAAATCAGCAGGATTTTCAGGTGATTGAATATGATACCAGTGCTTGTTGTTCAGATTTTCGACAATTTCAACCACTCTGTTTGCAACAAAGGGTTTCCATCTGTTGGGTTCGCCACAAAGCCATGCAATAACAATTGAAGAGTCTGTCCATGCATACATTTGCGATGTGGGTATTCTCATTGCATCGCCTACTTGTTTCATTAACTTAGATAGTAGCAGCGCACCGCAGAGTTCTAAGCGTGGTAGGGATATTGTTTTCAGTGGTGCTACTCTAGTTCTAGCAGCAATCAGGTTTGTTTTAACTTTATTCGCCGTTTCAGTTCTGATATAAACGACTGCTCCATATGCACACATAGAAGCATTGCAAAACCCATGGATTTGTAAATCTTCTTGGTTCTCACTAAATGTGCCATACCATCTTTCTATTTGAATATCATTAATATGAATCAAATCTGATCTGATCCTTTTCCATTCTTCTTCTAGTGTTTCACTTACTCTTTCATCCCAATCTACCTTTTCAACCCACAGTTTTTGTATAAGCATTTTAGCCATAACAGTACTCGGAGCTATCCATCCAAGCGGATCAAATAGTTTTTGTAGATCAGATAAGATGCCACGTTTTGTGATAGATTTATTTGTAGATGGTAAAACTATATTGTACTGAAACTTATCTGTTTTTAAATTCCAAACTATTCCTAAAGTTTTAATAGTTCCATCGAGATTCAAATCTATTTGTGCATTAGCAGATTTTTTGTTTTCATTAATTGACTTCATGAATTCGATGTTGTTAGATGACCATTTTGTAAGTTGAAATCCACCTTTCTTTAGTATGTCTGAGATTTCTCTAGATAATTTTACAGCATCTTCTACTGAGTCTGCTCCAGAAAGTAAATCGTCCATATAAAAGTCTTCTTTTATAGTTTGTACAGCGCGACTATGATCATAACCTTCATCATGGGCTACTTGGTGCAATGTCTTCACAGCCAAGTATGGTGCAGGGGCTGTCCCAAAGGTAACTCTAAGAAGACGATATTCTTCCAGGTTCTCGGACTCGTTTGATCTCCATAGAATTCGTTGATAGTCTGCGTCGTCTTTAGTAACCAATATTTGCCGATACATTTGTTGTATATCAGCAACAAAACAGACATGTTTCATTCTCCATCTTATCAACAGATTTCTCAAATCATCCTGTAGCTGGGGGCCGACAAGTAATTCATCATTTAATGAAACGTTATTTGATCCTTTACAGGAAGCATCAAATACGACGCGTGTTCGAGTGGACTCCTTATCGTTGCGAATTACTGCGTGAGGTAAGTAAACTGATTTTCCTTCTTTTTCTGTTTCAGGTACTTTCTCCATATGTCCTTCTTCTAAATAGCCGTTAATAACTTTAGTGTATTCTATTTTCAGATCTGGTGTTCTCTTCAATTTTCTTTCTAGTTGTAAAAATCTCTGTGTAGCTATATCTTTCAAATTTCCATTTAGTGATTGTGGACTGTCAGTTTTAAATGGTAACTTGACTATGTATCCTTCCTTATTTCTAGTAGTTGTTTTATATATGTTCTCACAAAGTTGTTCTTCTATAGTAAAATGTCTTTTGTTATCAACGTCTATTTCCCATATTGATTTTAACATATCTTCCATATCAATTTGATGATGCATTACTAATAAATTGTTAGTTTCAGGTTTTGAATAAATTTCTCCGAACAGAATCCAACCAAGAGTAGTCTTTTGGGCGCTTGGTCCCCCTGGTGGACCTCTGATAAACCCGTCTTCTAATATTTGTGTATATTCTTTTACTCCTAGCAGGAGATCTATAGATCCTGATTTGATATAAGATGGATCTGCTAGCTTGAGCCCTTTGATGTGAGGCCAGGTTTGTGTGGCCAGTGTATTTGTAGGTATCTTTGCAGTCAACTGTTTCGACATCACATAGGCTTCTATGGGTAAATTAAAGTTGTTTGATTGGTCCCAATGTGATCTTATTTGTAGTTGCACTACATGTGTAATCTTCGCTCTCGTAGATCCTACACCTGTGACAGATCCTTTAACAGGTTGTCGTTTGAGCTTTAGTGATTGAGTCGCCTTCTCACTAATGAATGTTGCTTGAGAACCCTGGTCTATTAGCGCTCGTAGTGGAATGGTGTGTCCGTATTCGTTTGTTGCTTCCACTATCGCTGTCGCTAGTAGTGCTATTCGCTGACTAGTACTGGATTGTGACGAAATCATTGTGTTGACTTGAATTTCTTCCTCTTCTACTACATGTGTTGACACCTGCGGTTGTGAAGTGCTCGATGAAGCCGCAGTGTCTGTACTCGTATTAACATGAAGCAGTGAATGATGACGCCTTCTACATATTCTACAGGACATTGGTAGTTTACACTTTGATACCGGATGTCCTGGTACCAGACAGTTGTAACATAATTGTTTGTTTTTTACAAACTCGTTTCTATTTGCAGGTTCCAAACTTGTAAATTTCTTGCAATGGCATAAGGTGTGATTATCTTGACACATAATGCACTCTTTTTCTTTCAGCGTAGTAACATGATAAGTGCGTTCTTTAATGCGATTGGTAGTTTCTCTTGAAGGTGTATTGATTAATTCCAAAGTGCGGAATTTAGACTCCAAAAATTTCTTCAATTCATTCCAGGTAGGTAATGCTTCTGATTCTTCCTTGTAAGCTTGTTCTTCCCAGTCTTTATGTGTTTCAGGGTCCATTTTCTGCACCACCAGATATATTATTATTGGATCCCATGAGCTCGTAGCAACGTCAAGGTTTTCTAGAGTGTTCAAACATTCGGTTGTAGTGTCCAATAAATTTTTGATATGAACAGACGACTGAGAATTCAATTTTTTTTGGTTAAATAATCTCTTCATAGTAGCATTCAAAATTACCTTTTTGTTTCCATATCTCGCCTTCAAAACTTCCCAAGCATGGTTATAGTTGCTCGCCGTTATTGTTATGTGCCTTAAAAGATTCTCTGCTTCTGCTGTAACGCTTGACTTGAGATAGTGTAATTTTTGAACCTCGGTTAAATATGTATTACTATGCACTAAAGAAACGAAAAGGTCATGGAATGCGGGCCAAGCCTCATAGCTTCCGCTGAATGTAGGCAATTGTATTTTTGGCAGTTGTGATATATTGCTTTGGGTATTTCCAATTTCAAACGATGAATTCGTTGACCTCGGCTGGCTGGTAGAAGGTCCTGTTATCGCCAGAAGCATGTCACTTAAATCCCCGTACACTACATTATACAAATCTTCATAAATAAAAAATTCTTCATTAAGAAAATATGGCAAAGTTCCTTTCAATTCTTTAGGTGTTATTCTTACAAGTTCAATATGTGCCTTCTTAAACGTATTCCAATAATCCTGAATTATTTTTATTCTCGCTTCTATGTATCCTTTTGTTATCCGTGACTTTGAACATTTCTTTAAGTTGACTTGGGTCTTTCATAATACTGTCGCTGTGTCTTCCAAAACTGCTAATAATTGTGTTTGTTCTTGTGAAGCAGCCATTTTTCCCGAAAAAAACAATTTACGAGCAAATATTCTTCAATAATATTCACGTAAACAAAGTTATAAAACTTCGAATAACTAATTGCTTCAAACGACGCGTTCTTATCTCTTGAATGCAGGCTTATTATTCTCGCTGCGCGAGCGACGGTTCGTTTGCCGCTTGTAAGATCCGGCACGATTGCGACCATATGTTGATGTAGTTAAGATTCAAATTCTACTGCAGGGTTTCCTTCGATTGAAACAAACGTGTGCACAGCTTAGATGTTTAATTGCGACTGTTTTATAGGTTGACAGAATTGACAATATATACTAAACACCGCTGATGAGGCAAGCTTGAAGACAATGCTTCGAAAGGCTTCGCGGAATCGTAACCGGGTTTCGGGAATAAAACAATATTTCATTTTTATTTAAATAAATTCAAATTTCACTTGTATTCTTGTCTCCAACTAGTAAAGTCTTGTAATTTTCATCTTTTGTGTATTAAATTAATAATTTTTTAAAAAAGACACCCGCCGCCGTATCATAACTAAGAATAAACATGTGGTTGAGGCGAAAAGTTAACTTACACAATAAATAATTCTTTCTAGTACTCAATTTTTATCATATCGTTGATAAAATAAATTTCATGAATAAGAAATACAATGTCGTAATATCTGACTAGGCTTCTGAGGAAATATGTCATAAATAACGATTCTACGTTAGGATTGTAATCCGATAACTTATTTCCGGTATATTTTATACCGGAAATGATTTTCCGATAAAAATATTATTCATATCGTGATTTATTAGTGGAGACCGCAATTTTCTTGTGATGGCGTATTGAGGTTATTTTAACAATAAACTAGCTTTGCCAGTAACTTTGCCCGCGTAGAAATCAGTATATGACAAAATTTTCCTAAATTTCAATTCGGTAACAAAAAAGTTGTTATTGTTAGTTAACTATAAGATATAGAGACATGCTGTTGTGGACTTTTTTGTAGTATTTTTGTAGATCTACAATTCTCTAGTACATTACTTTAGTGTATTACTACTGGTTTACGCGGCGCACGCGAGTAAATCTCCCAGCAGGTGACTTTTTTTTTAAAACCGCGCGACCCACAGCACTATTTACATACAACCGCATTGTATTAACCTAAACCTTTCGAAAAAACTACACTATCTTTTAGTAAAAAATGTACTAAAATCCGTTCAGTAGATTTTGAGAAAATCGATAACATACAGACGGACAGTTTTTAGGGACTTTACTCTAGTCTATGAGTACATAAAACAATGTTAAACGTATTTTGAAATTTACGTTGACGCCAACGAAAACGCCGTGTGGTATCTGACTGAATAGAATAGTACCATCGTCATTTCTCACCGAGGTGTCGTAAAAGGCGACTAAGGTAAGTCGACCCGGCGTGTGGTATCTGGCTGAGTAGAATAGACCATCCTCATTTCTTACCAAGGTGTCGTAAAATACGACAAAGGTAAAATTGATATCAGGCAGGCGGCCGGTCGTAAAAACGCAGCCAAATAATGTGACAGCGTGTTTATAACATGATGTGCCGACCCCACTTAGAGTGAGATAAGGGCAGGAAGATGATGATATTTTCGAAACCTTGGTAAGAAAGAGTGTGGTCTCTTCTAATCAATCGGATACCAGCCGGCGGGTTAACTTACCTAGTCACCTTTTACGACAATTCGGTAAGAAATGAGAGTGATCTATTCTACTCAGCCGGATACCACACGGCTTTAAAAGTCTGCTAAAGATATTTTTTACATTTAAGTTGACGCCAACGAGTTCGCGGGTACATATTGTATACTATAACTCCCTTTACATTCATCCTACCCTCCAACGCGATATAAAAACTTTCCTGCAGCCCGTTTTAATGGCGCCGCAATCTCTCCGGTACATTAATTTTAGAGCTATTATCATTAGCTTCAACAGCTTAGCTGTCTTTCGTCGCTTATTTTATCGACTGTGGAAATGTTTGGAAAATTTAAAATCCCTAATATTAAAGTACTTAGAAATGATTTCCAAAATATATTAAAACAATTCTTAAACACTTTATTACTCATAATTACCTAAATAAAAATTATTTTTCGTCAGAACGGAATGCCGCGAAAATGAATTCCTTTTCCATTTTTTAAATCTCCTCTTAAGTTGAGACTAAAATATTGGCACTAATGTCAATATTTACTTACACTAATACACTAAACTTAATACAATAATTATTATCTTATTATGCAAATGTTAAAATTGCTAACACTAATAAATCCCAAAATATTCTTTATTCAAGAAAACTTTTAAACAAGTGCTTTTGAATCGTCAACTCTACTGCTGGTTCGGAAAGCTGTTCCTACCGAGAAGAGCCGGCAAAAAACTCGGCGGTTGCTCTTTTAAAAATACAATTCTTAATACTAGTTACATTTAATCGTTTCTATCTTGTACAGGGTCGAACAATATTTATATCCACGCGTCCTTATCGTTTAAATAATCCTCAACAGTATAGTAGGCTTTCTGTATCAGCTTCTCCTTAATAGTGTTTTTAAACTGCTGTAATGGCAAAGCTAAAATTGATTGCGGAATTTTAATATACAATCTTATACCCAAACCCACAAATGACTTACGTACCTTTGCAAGGCGCAAAGCAGGGGCCGCAAGCTTATGTCGGTTCCTACTTTGTCTATTATATACATCACCTATTGTTTTATAATTCATATCAGCCTCTCTTTAATCGTTGTTGCCGTTTCTGAGATTCAGAAAATATATTTATTTATACATACAAGATATTAGATATATTATAGAGCAGCTGGAAATAATAAAACATAAAAACGGCACTCTAATTAATGGACAGATAAACGTTACAAGTTCCAGTTTGCTACACGTGTTCAAAGACAAAGTCAACTAAATGGTGGGGGTTTAACTCGTTACTATATAACTCAGCTTGCTTGGGTAATGCTTCGATTTGCGATTTTGTCGTGGAGTCTATCTCCTTGCCAATGCTTCGGTTACGGGACGAAACAATTGTTGAGATTGTGGTGGTGAATCTGTGCAGTGCTTGTGTATTATTGTGCCATCGGTGTCGGATAGTGCATGAGTTCTTACAAATTCTGCATGTATCAGGTATGAGAACGAATAGTACACTCTACATTTAGCATTACATATATTTCCTTTTATCGCGGATTATAGCAAAATAATATTCTCATTACTTTTGATAGTAGGGAAGTCCGAAATTTGGTTAATATAAAAATTCCTTTACAGCGCGAATGACATTAAAACTTTAATAAACTTTAGTGCTATCTAACAAGCCATCCCTCATGTCGGTCTGTCCTGCCAGTGACAATAACTCACCCCCCAAACTCCACGGTACATTAATTTCTCCAACCATTATCTTAAGCTATAAAAGTTTCGAACATTTTTTTATTCTTTATATTAATTTTACGGTAAGTGCTTTAAGTCACCCTAAACCTAAGGTTTAGAAACAGTACAGTTTATACAGGAATTTTCTAGAATTTATAGAAGAAATAATGTTTTGGAATATACATAAAATTTATAGAATTAGACGCTAATTTGCGGAGTTAAAAATTATCATAATTTGCACTGTTCAGCTGTGGTAGCCCAGCGGTATCACTGTGCGACTCTTTGGAGGAGGTCTAGGATTTGAACCCAGGGCAGGCACCAATGAGTTTTCTAGTAAAACTTATGTGTCTAATTGATAATTGCAATATATCACACGCTTTTCGGTGAAGGAAAACATCGTGAGGAAACCTGCATATCTCTAGAGAATTCTGGGGATATGTGTAACCTACCAATCCGCATTGGAGCATTGGTAGGTCTTAGCTCCAATCCTTCTCTCCAAAAAAAACGGAGAGAAGAGGCTTATGCCCAGCAGTGGGATAGTAACAGGCCGTTACGTACTTTTACTTACTTACTTGCAATGTACCAAATTTCCAGTTTTCTATTCGTGTTTGAAGGCAAAATTAAACTTACCTTTGTCACCATTCATGACACCTCGGTAAGATATGAGTCTATTCTACTCAACCGGATACCGCACGGCGGGTCAACTTACCTTAATCGCCTTTTTCAACGACTAGAAAGAGAGTGGTCTATTCTCAACCGGATAACACACGAGGATCCACTTTTTTGTCAGGAAAACCCATTATAGGTCATCACCACTGGACGGGGACGAGCGGCGGGTATGTCGGACTCGCACCGACTAAAAACCTGACAGTGCTCCACCACGCTGCTGGTGGCGGGGACAGGGTACCGTTGGAAGCAATGTGTAACTCTGAACTGAATGTGTAACTCTGAACCCCAGAGTGCGCCACCACTGGGTCGGGGCCTTTCTAAAAGTCTCCCCTTCCTCCGCTAATCGATGCATCGGGAGCATCAGATGTATCGACCACCTCGGGGACCTTTTCAGATAAGCGTTCGAGACGCCCAGTGGTCCCCGTTAGGACGGCATACGACAGGCTTCGGCGAGCCGCCTGCGCCCCGCTCGCCTACAGCGGATCGGATCTTGAAGTCGGAGGACTTGACTTCCCGGATCCCGGATTCCGGATTCCGGAGGTAACGTCCTCACAGAAGCAGGCCATCGCTGCCCACTATCTCTCCCTGTCCACCTCGCCGGATCAACTTACCTTAGTCGCCATTTACGACACTTCGGTAAGAAATGAATCTATTCTACTCAGCTAGATACCTTGGCTTGATCACCTTATTATGGAACTTAATAATAAAAATATTTACAGAAATATATGATAGAAATCCGCATAAGATAAAGTGGAAATCTTTTTGAACACAAGACGCGTCTCGTCACTCGTAATAAAGATTCCCAGTTCGCTCGATAAGCGTTTTTCTCCCCGGATCGATGGCAGATGCAAGTAATAACGTACGAAGCGCCGACGGACAAGTTGACCAACACTTATGTACGGTACAAGTCATGAGAGCAGCGGGAAATATACTTAATAATAATAATAAAACGTTTATTGGGAACAATACATAGTACACAAGTTAACTGTACTTACTTATCAGGAACAAGTGATTACAACAGCGAGGCTAACGCCCATAGTGAAAGTGGCATAGGAATAAAATCCCATCGCAGTCGAGGTCGTTTATTGTAGACGATGGGAACACTCGTTGATCTATACAAATACCATAAATAATCAAGTATACAATCGCTTGCGTGCCAAAACACGCATTAATATATAGTTTTTAAATATCTTCGTTATCGCTTTAACATTCAATTCTTGATAGCTTACTTTGAAACTGCTTATATGCGAACTTAAATTTGTATGCAAAATTTGAATTTTTTTGAAAAGATATAAAAAAAATTGCGCCGTGTATCCCGCTGAACAGAATAGATCTCCCTGATTTCTTACCAAGGTGTCGAAAAAGGCGAATAAGGTACGTTAAGATACCCACCGGTTGGTATCCGGTTTAGTAGAATATTCACCCTCCTTCTTACCGAGGTGTCGTAAAATACGACTAAGGTAAGTTGATGTCAGGTAGGCGACCGGTCGTAAAAACGCAGCCAAATCATGTGACACCATGTTTATAACATGTTGTGCCGACCCCACTTAGAATGGGATAAGGGCAGGAGGATATATAGTCGCTTGTGTCCCAAATCTCTTCGTTATCGCTTTGACATTCAATTCTTGACAGATTACTTTGAAATTGCACTTACATGCGAAATTTGAACAATTTTTCGGGAAGCATCCGAGGTCAAACCCGCGCGTTTTAAGGCCGCGGTCAAATAACGCGTGCTCGCGAATCGAAGGCCAGCTTTTTCAGCTTTTTTTCATCAGCAGAAGGTTAGCTTTATCACTATGGGAGTATTTCGGAAGCTACCTAAGATTGTGTAGTAATAATTTCAAGTATTATGAATACTAGCGAGCCGTCCCGGTTTTGCACGAGCAAGTTTGTAGTCGTTGTGAGGAGATATACGCAGAGCCACCATCTCAGTGCTGAATTCCACGCTAAGGCAGTTATCATTTAAGCCATATATTTCTAATAATTTACTTCCATCTGTGGAAGCCCAGCGGTAACACCATGCGACTCTTTCGAGGAGATCATGGGTTCAAACCCGGGCAGAACCCAATGAGTTTTTCTGTTAAAACTTATGTGTCTAATTGATAATTGCAATTTATCACACGCTTTTCGGTGAAGGAAAACATCGTGAGGAAACCTGCACTTCTCTAGCGAATTCTGGAGATATGTGTAACCTACCAATTCGCATTGGAGCAGCGTGGTAGGTCTTAGCTCCAACCCTTCTCTCCAAAAATGGAGAGAAGAGGCCTATTCTCAGCAGGGGGATAGTAACAGGCCGCTACTTCCATAAAATGAGCTGCGAAAATATGATATGAAGTAAAATACTCTATATGCAACTTTAGATATATTTAAGCGTAAAATTCACAACACAGTTGCGAAATCGGTAAAAGACGTGCGGTAAAATGGGAAATGCTATAGTGTTGTGTTGCGGGAAAGGGGGGGAAGGTCCCAGCAGGTAGGTTTTTGTCAGCGGAGTCCTTATGAACGGCTAACTTTGACAATAGTTTGGTGATGGTACAAGACATGAGCGGTACGACTTACTACGACTTGTCTATCTTTCTTCTATCTTAATATTTAAATGAGTTAATCTTGTATATATATATATATATTTTTATTTTTTTTTTTTTTCCGAATCTCGGAAACGGCTCCAACGATTTTCCTGAAATTCAGCATGTAGTAGGTTTTGGGCGAGAAAAATTGATCTAGCTAGGTTTTATGTAAAAAAAATATTGTTTTATTAAAATATTGTTTAAAAATATTGCCATTAACTGTCAAGTCGACGTAGCTTATTCGGTTAGCGGGCAGCCTCGAGAAATGTGAGTGCCAAGGATCGATCCCAACTAAATAATTGTTTTTTAATTATTTTTTTTAAAGTTTTTTTTTGTAAAAAATTCAAAGAATCCAAAGAAAGTCACCCAGATATTAATATTAATGTGAGCTAATCTTAAAAAGGCTGGGTGACCGAGCCATGGTCGGTAACGTTTTCAAAATAAAAAAAAGAAACTTCAAAAAATAAACATAAATTAAATGGGTAAATGGGTATTTTCATTTCTCGCGACCACCCGTTCCCCAAATAAGCTACGCAGACTTGACAGCTAAAGGCAAAAATTCGATTCAATATAAATTTTAGTATTTTTTAATGCCCAAAAACAGAAATATATACATATACTTACAAGATTAACTCATTTAAATATATAAATATATTTTCTAAATCCCGAAAACAGCTCAAACAATTTTCCTGAAATTCAGCATGTGTTTGGGGGAAAAAATCTATCTACCTAGGTATAATTTTAAAAACAACTCGTTTTATTCTTGTTTTTGGGCACTAAAAAAACAACGAAAATAGGAAGGAATCAAATTAAGAGTTTGTATAGCCAACTCATAATATGAGCTGTCAAAGGCAAATCTGTGACAGCGTATTGGTAGAGCGCGGACCAAAAAAGATTGGTTGACCAACTTAAATTCAAATTCAAAATATTCTTTATTCAAATAAACTTGTAAACAAGTGCTTTTGAATCGTCAACTCTACTGCTGGTCCGGAAAGCCGTTCCTACCGAGAAGAGCCAGCAAGAAACTCGGCGGTTGCTCTTGTAAAAATATAATTCTTAATATTATTTACATTAAGTCGTTACTGTCTTGTACAGGTTCAAAGAGAGCTATATCCACACATTCTTATCTTCTAAATAATCTTCAAGAGTATAATAGGCTTTCTGTATCAGCCTCTTTTTAACAGTGTTTTTAAACTGCTGTAATGGCAGTGATGAAATTGATTGCGGAATTTTATTATAGAATCTTATACCCAAACCCACAAACGAGTTACGCACTTTGGAAGGCGCAAAGCCGGAACCGCAAGCTTATGTCGGTTCCTGCTTTGTCTATTGTACACATCACCTATCGTTTTATAATTCTTTATATTTTTATGTACATAAATTAAGCTCTTTACTTGCACCACCCAGTCCGGTACAAGTTTCGCAACAAAAGAAGTCGGTTTATTTCATTGGGACAGAGCCGGCTGTCTTATTTAGTTTGGATTCCAGCTGATATTGTTAGCGGTTACAGACAGACATGCGCATTTAGCTCTTATTGTGCCGTGTTATCTAACAGATAAGTCATTGTGTCTTTTTATAGCTACATATTATATTTTTCTACTAAAAGGTGGTAAAAAACGCCGTGTGGTATCCGGCTGAATAGAATAGTACCACCCTCTTTTCTTACCGAGGTGTCGTAAAAGGCGACTATGGTAAGTCGACCCGCCGTGTGGTATCCGGCTGAGTAGAATAGACCACCCTCATTTCTTACCGAGGTGTCGTAAAAGGCGACTAAGGTAAGTTGACTCACCGTGTGGTATCCGGTCAAGTAGAATAGACCACCCTCTTTCTTACCGAGGTGTCGTAAAATACGACAAAGGTAAGTTGACGTCAGGCAGGCGACCGGTCGTAAAAACGCAGCCAAATCATATGACAGCATGTGTATAACATGTTGTGCCGACCCCACTTAGAGTGGGATAAGGGCAGGAGGATGATGATGACTAAAAGGTGGTAAAAAAGGATTTTATAAAATGTAACAAAATGCGTCTCTTGTTTTAGCATAGACCTACTACGGTATTTGAATACGGATTTATAAGTTACTAGTGTCTCGAGAATTCTCTTAAAATATGCTTGTTTTCGCTGAAGGTGGGTGTCCAGCTCTTCTCGGGAAGGCGCATTGCGTCTGACAAATCGCTGATGACTTTAGACCGATACTCAAAATGCTTGTATTCTCTTAAGATATGCTTGGATATACTTGTTTTCGCTTAAGACATGCTCGTATTCTCTTAAAGCATGCTGCTTAACTTACTTAAACTTAACTTAAGACAGACTATCCTTGATTAGGCATTTCTTTTATTAAAGAAAACCGGGAATCTTGTAATCCTATATGCTAGGTATTTTACGACCGGCCGCCTATCTGAGGTCATCTTACCTTAGTCGCTTTTTGGTGTGCGACACCTCGGTAAGAAAACGGGGAGTCTATTCTGTTCAACCGGATACCACACGGCTAAATATCTGGTATCAAACAAGTAAAAACTTATCATTTTTATTTCCTACAAGAAATCACCAGCGGTTCCGCCCGCGTGTAAAGATTAAAATCGTAATATAGTCTTTTGATAACCATGAAAATGTTTAAAGTGGGTCAACCTTAAAAGCTAAACTAGCTAGAATTTTGTAAAACATGATTTTTTATAACTATTACCGTTTACTCAGCGGACGCAAGGAAAGCTTTCAATTTTGCCGTTTTCGTAATATTTTTTATTGCTGCTCCTCTCCTATTCTTAGCGTGATGTTATAAAGCCTATAGCCTTCCTCAATAAATGGACTATCTTACAGTGAAAGAATTTTTCATATCGGTCCAGTAGTTCCTGAGATTAGCGCGATCAAACAATCAAAGAAACAATCAATCTCTTCAGCTTATATATCAGTATACATTCCGACAGATGTAAAAATATATGAATACGTACTTTGAGTTAAAAAATTCTTTAATTGAACGTTGATTCAGTGGGGCGCTGCTGATGCGGATTTTTTTTATATTTTTTATATAAAAGTAACATCTGCGTTTGGAAATTTCATCGCTCAGAAATGTTCCGCTTTAAATGAATAACGACCATCCCCCTGCGGCGCGTTGACTGCAATTTATCTGAAAGTATACAAAGAATATCATCTTCCTGCCATTATCCCACTCTAAGTGGGGTCGACACAACATGTTATAAACATGCTGTAACATTATTTGGCTGCGTTTTTACGACCGGCCGCCTGCCTGACGTCAACTTACCTCTGTCGTATTTCACGACACCTCGGTAAGAAATGAGGGTGGTCTGTTCTACTTAGCCGGATACCACATGGCGGGTCGACTTACCTTAGTCGCCTTTTACGACACCTCGGTAAGAAATGAGGTTGGTCTATTCTACCCAGCCGGATAACACACGGCGGGTCGACTTACTTTAGTCGCCTTTTACGACACGTTGGTAAGAAATGAGGTTGGTCTATTCTACTAAACCAGATACCACACGGCGGGTCGACTTACCTTAGTCGCCTTTTACGACACCTCGGTAAGAAAGAGGGTGGTCTATTCTACTAAACCGGATACCACACGGCGGGTCGACTTACCTTAGTCGCCTTTTACGACACCTCGGTAAGAAAATAGGGTGGTACTATTCTACTCAGCCGGATACCACACGGCTACTGAAAGTATACAAAGATAAAATGCTAAATTTATAGCCCAGCGTTGGGAATATCAAGAAAGGGTCAGGTTCAAACACTAGACCAGAGTCTATTTATTTATTCCTTTTTAAACATATAGTTAGAAAAGAGAAGGAAACAGTAAAAAAGCACATGTATAAAGGTGGACTTATCCCTAAAAGGGATCCCTTCCAGTTAACCTTTGAGTAACAGAAGGAAAAAGGATAAGAATTTGGGGACGGACGACCGTGTGTGTAAGTGTCCCATATTTATTTATATATTACTTTTCTATTATTATCATTATTCATAGTTGCAATTTGAACTCCAGCTGTATTGGAGCAAAGCAAAAAAACCTACAAGCCTATATTACCTTTTAAAAGTTATTGTTAAAATATATTTTTCAACTGAAAAAGTATTTCTCGATTCAGCGAGTGAATGTAACCGGCGTTTTGTATTTTTTAACATTCTATTCAGCGAATATATTTTTAATTGTAAAATTTTCCGTTAAAGTTAATATTGGAAACGTTTAACTGAGATTTTTGTTTTGCAGCTGAAATAACTGTTTATAGGGTAGAGTAGTAGTTTTTTCCTGTCCCACCGTTGGGTAAAGGGTCTTTAGGGTCAGTTTTTCCCAACGTGGGGCCCACGGCCCACAGGTGGGCAATTTTATGGTTAAGAGGGGCAACTCGATACGACTTTAAGCCTTTCGCTGTGAGCCATTTAAGTGCAATGCTTTCGGTACCAAATTTAACAAAAAAAGCAATTTTTCTCTAAAACCTATTATTTATGTTCTTTAGTTAACAATTAAATTTTAAATATTAAAATTTGTATGTTATTTAGTGGGCCACCGTGTGGTATCCGGCTGAATAGAATAGTACCACCCTCATGTCTTACCGAGGTGTCATAAAAGGCGACTAAAGTAAGTCGACCCGCCGTGTGGTATCCGGCTGAGTAGAATAGACCAACCTCATTTCTTACCGAGGTGTCGTAAAAGGCGACTAAAGTAAGTCGACCCGCCGTGTGGTATCCGGCTGAGTAGAATAGTACCACCCTCTTTTCTTACCGAGATGTCGTAAAAGGCGACTGGGGTAAGTCGACCAGTCGTGTGGTATCCGGCTAAGTAGAACAGACCACCCTCATTTCTTACCGAGGTGACGTAAAATAAGACTGAGGTAAGTTGACATCAGGCAGGCGACCGGTTGTAAAAACGCAGCCAAATCATGTGAAAGCGTGTTTATAACACGTTGTGCCGACCCCACTTAGAGTGGGATAAGGGCAGGAGGATGATGATAAAGTACTGATACTAATAATTTTTAACGTGGGGCCCGCCCAAAAAGAATTTTTCAAATCGGTCCAGTATTTCCTGAGATTAGCGCGTTCAAACAAACAAACTCATCAGCTTTATATATTAGTAAAGATCAAACCTCGCTTTCAAAATTGCACAGTACATAAAAATAAATACGTCATTTCATATTTCCCTTTGACCAATTAGTTTTTTCCCGCCACAAATCGCCACAGAGGCGTCAAAATATTCACATTGTAAAATAAATAAATAAATAAATAAATAAATATATGGGACACTTACACACACGGTCGTCCGTCCCCAAAGTAAGTAACTTAATACTTGTGTTATGGACAGACAACTGGTGAATATATACTTATATATTTTTAAATACATACTTAAAAACAAATGTACACCCAGGCTCAAAGACAAACAAACTCATTTATAGAAAATGTCGGCCCTCGGCGGGAATCGAACCCGCGACCCGCGGAGCTGAAGGCAGGGTCACTACCCACTGCTCAAACGAGCCAGTCAAATACAACGTACTAGAGTTAGCCGCGGGTTTGTCCCGCTTAATGTCTGAACCTTCTAGTAATTTATAGGATGTTTAATTTTACCTTACAACCTGTGATAAATCTAACATCTATATCCTTACAAACATAATGTGCCTATAGCTTTGTGAGTTAACCGAAATGAGGGTGGTCTATTCTACTCAGCGGGATACCACACAGCGGGTCGACTTACCTTAGTCGCCTTTCAAAATACCTCGGTAAGAAATGAGAGTGGACTCTTCTACTCAGCCGGATACCACACGGCGGGTCGACTTACCTTAGTCGCCTTTTACGACACCTCGGTAAGAAAGAGGTTGGTCTATTCTACTCAGCCGGATACCACACGGCGGGTCAACTTACCTTAATTGTCTTTTACGACACCTCGGTAAGAAATGAGGTTGATCTATTCTACTCAGCCGGATACCACACGGCGGGTCAACTTACCTTAATTGTCTTTTACGACACCTCGGTAAGAAAAAGGGTGGTCTATTCTACTCAACCGGATACAACACGGAGGGTTGACTTACCTTGATTGCATATTACGACACCTCGAAAAGAAATGAGAGTGGTCTATTCTACTCAGCCGGATACCAGACGGCGGGTCGACTTACCTTAGTCGCCTTTTTCGACACCTCGGTAAGAAATGAGAGTGGTCTATTCTACTCAGCGGGATACTACACGGCGGGTCGACTTACATTAGTCGCCTTTTACAATACCTCGGTAAGAAATGAGGGTAGTCTATTCTACTCAGCCAGATACCACACGGTGGGTCAACTTACCTTAGTCTCCTTTTACGACAATTCGGTAAGAAATGAAAGTGGTCTATTCTACTCAGCCAGATACACGGCGTTAATAAAATTTCATACAATTGATTAAAATTCTATCTGATGAAAATAGTTTTTGTTTTCTCGCTGTAGAAGGAACGCAAACCTAATGAATTCTTTAACGACATTCGACGATTCAAAAGTACTAGTAAAACTCTAAAATTAAGAATATTTGGAATTTGAATTTGAATCTTTATGGATATCCATAAATGACACTTCTGTTCACAAAGCCATGAAAACACAAAGAAATCTCTTACAATCAAACAACAAATATAGCCTTTATTACGTATCCAATAAGATCTATAATAGAGCACAAATATCTAAACAATTGAACCAAGAAGCACATGCAAAACTGAACTTTATTTATTAAAGGTATGGTTCAATTTAAAATGAACTATAGATATTGAAAAACGTAAACAAAAGAAATCTCTTTAAAATATAACGCATAAGCTTATAACCCTTAAGACTAATACCGTAAAAGCTATAATAAAAATGACTAATGAGTTAAGTAAAAATTAACTTTATAACATACGTAATACGGTTTAAATTTCAATGGATAAACACGTTATAAAAGCAAAGATAAAATACGAAATCGAAACAATAGATTAGTCATTTCAAATAATAATGAATCTTATTATAGTGTAGTAAAGTTTAAAATGCAATGTGTAAATTGTTTGTAAATTTAAATACATTTAAATATGAGTTTTATGCATGAATTATAAGACTTACAATCCATTGTATAAGTATCGTATAATCCAGGGCTGACGATAAAGCCGGAGATACCGCGGTCGCGGGAACAATAGTGTATTGTTTCGGAATAGGGTTGTCGCTACGGGGTTTAGGAAAATGCTTTGGTTTATTTATTTATTTGTTACGACCTAGCATGGTAACAGTTTGACATCTAAATTTTGCATTCCTGTAACAGCAAGTAAGGTAAGCTTTTATCACTATTTCATGTTCCTACTATTAACCGTGGTGGAGTTCCCTCGCCTGGAGCTAATCCCAATTAGGTCCAAAAGTTACTTTTAGAGAGGCCCTGTACCGGATGTGGCGCACTCTGGGGGTCCAGAGCTGCTGACGGGGATGGGGGGCAATGTGTACAACAGTACCCTGTCCCCACCACCAGCAGCGTGGAGCACATAGGTCGTTTTAAGTCGTTGCGAGACCGATATAACCGTCGCCTGTTCCCATTAAGCGGCGGTACCCATAAGGAGTTTTCTCCCTTTTAAAAAAGAAATTAGGAATACGTCACTGAATGTAGTACGTATTCCTTAGCCGCCTATTACCCGTGTGATAACAAATATTTTGAATAATTTATAGAATTAGGCGTTACTTTGCGGAGATCCATAATACAAAAGTAATAATAAAATTATTTTGCTATAATCCGCGATGAAGTAAAATAGAAAATATATATAATGCTAAATGTAGAGTGGACAATCGGTTATCATACCTGATACATGCAGGAGTCGTAAAAAACACATGCACAAACCTCCACCACCGCCACCACGATACACAAGCACTATATACGTTCACTATCACAACCTCAACAATCGTTTCGCCCCGCAACCGAAGCATCGTCAGGAGATAGACTCCACGACCAAAATCGCAAAGCTTTGCGATTTTGGTCGTGGATCAGGTATGATAACCGATTGTCCACTCTACATTTAGCATTATATATATTTTCTATTTTACTTCATCGCGGATTATAGCAAAATAATTTTATTATTACTTTTGAAATATTTTGAAATAGAATTATTATTATTATTTTACCCATCGCCAGCCCTAGCGGCTCCTCAATGAGCGGAGTCACTTATTCGCGATACTTTTGTTGCTGTTTTTGTATCCACGTTAATAGCTTGACGTCTTTATGGCGCGGCGCAGGCGACCTCAGCCCTTACCGTGCCGTGCTAGGGGTTAGAATCCCGCGGGAACGTTCCAAGGGTTGAAATTTTGATTAAGTGAAAACGGGAGTGGTGCGTAACAATGTTTTCGTGAATTAAACGACGAATAATTTCGGACGATACTTGAAAGTTAACTAGATTGATGCTGTATACAGGCAAGCGTGTCTTTTTTCTTAGGTTTTTTTCTTAGGTTTCTCCGTTTTATGTTAGATTATACACATTTTATAAAGTTTATTTAAAAATGTTATTTATTCATATCATAATAATCAAATAAACATCATCCTCCTGCCCTTATCCCAGTCTAAGTGGGGTCGGAACATGTTTTAAACATGTGACTAAATGATTCGGCTAGTTATTTTGCGATCAGCCGCATACCTAAAGTCAACTTAAATTAGTCGCCTTTTACGACACATCGATAAAAATGAGGGTGGTCTATTCTACTGAGGTGGATAGCATTGTGTGTAATTGTTTGTTATCCCAATAAAAAGAAAAAAATAAAAAGAAAAAAAAAAAAAAAAAATAGCAAACGGACATTTTCTTAAATTTCTCTGTTATATTAAAATTCAAGTAAATTTCAATTTATTCTAAATAGTTATGATTAAATTAACAACCGTACACCGACTGCGGCGTATCCGGCTGAGTAGAATATACCATCCTCATTTGTTATCAAGGTGTCGTAAAAGGCGACTAAGGTGAGGTGACGTCAGGCAGGCGGCTGGCCCAAAATAACTAGTATAAAAGGGAAATAAGTAAAGTAATGAAACGTCCATTTAATACCCCACTGCTGGGCATAGGGCCTCCTCTCACTGTTTCTGTAAGGATTGGGGCTAAGACCTACCACGCTGCTCCAATGCAAAGTGTTAAGTTACACATATCCCCAGAATAGCTATCAAACATACAGACCCTCGTTAAATATATCTCTTAAATAATCTAGCTTCAGTGTACGTGAATAACGTTATTTTAATATAATTAAATCTCCGAACCCTCTGTTAATTTTCAAATAGAATTTTGCGGGCGGAATGTAATACGAATTTGCTTTACGTTACTCAGAGATTGAAATGGTCTCATACCATATAAGTTAAATATAGATTTTCTAATGTATACAGTCCACGAAAAAACTGTAACAATGAAGGCTTTTACTATTTTATTGTCTCGGCAAGATACCCGATCTAGCCGAGACAAACATAATGTACAAAACATAAAATGTACATCACAATACATAAGCAAATTCAAATCTAAATATTCTTTATTCATTCTTTATTCAAGTGGACTGTTTTTAGTAGTTTCGAATCGTCATTTGTTATTAAAGATACCACTGATTAGGAAGAATCGAGAATAAAAAGGAGCAAAAAATTCGGCGGATAATCAAATCAGAAAACGACCTAGAAAATTACAAGTCTCACCAGTTTGTACAACATTAAAACTTTCTTGTAACATAATTTAAGTAGCTGTAATCTGAGAGCTATTAATAAATAACCACGCCTTTAGATCTTATTTGTTTATTGTTCGCACGACTTACGGATGACAACAACATTTACAGTTAAAGTACCCGCCACCGTCTAAACTATTTTTATATGTGTACACTACACCTTATTTCTAACCAACTGACGCCAGGGTCGGTTAATACCTGAGGGCGGAAGGGGGCGGAAGGGGGCGGAAGGGGGTGGAAGGGGGCACAAGGGGGCGGAAGGGGACGGTGGAGCGGTTCCGGGAACTTTTGTTCTGGATCCTATCTGCTGCTGGCGAGTCCAGGTGGCAGTGACTTGCCTAAGCCCATCGTCTGCCGCCCTGTCAAGGGACCTTCGGGCGTTCCGAATCTGGTACTCCCAATGCACCGGTCAGCTGAGGAGGACTTCTCCTTTGAGGGGTCCCTACCCGGAGGAGGTGTTCTCTGAGATCAGAGCTGTCGGCGGGGATGGGGGCAATGTGTACAATGATACCCTGTCCTTGCCACCAGCAGCGTGGTGGAGCACACAGGTCGTTTTAGTCGGTGCGAGTCCGATATAACCACCGCCCGTCCCCGTCGGGCGGCGGTACTCATAAGGGGTTTTTTCTGTATAAAAAAGGGTCGTTAACTTAGCCGAATTACATCACATGGTAAAACACTTATACTAATCTATGGATAGTTCGTTATTAGAATTTGTATAAAGCGTTTAAGTACACTAGCACTGAAATCCAATCCCCCTCTTTTATGGAAAAAATTATTTTAGTAATGCGATACAAGTTTTTATTCTGTTATTTTCCTTCAACCCCATATACAGGCTATTTGAATTCATGAATGTATATGAAATAACATGTTCTTGCAGGCGATGCACGTGACCAAATTTCCACGTGATCGTGTCACGGTTCACGTAACATGCAGTGAGTATGGAGCTGTGCTTACTGTCTACGTGATCCAATCAGTTTTGACGAGATCCGTAGAAAAACTGTTATCAGTAAAGGCTAACCAGACATTATCCTGTGGGGTAGCCACAACATGTTACAAACATGCTGTCACATGATTTGGCTGCGTTTTTACAACCGCCTGCCTGACGTCATCTTACCTCAGTGGTATTTTACGACACCTCGGTAAGAAAGAGGGTGGTCTATTCTATTCAGCCGGATGCCACACGGCTTAGTAAAGGTTAACCAGTCTTGAAGCTATAATAAGAATTATATTTTTAAAAGAGCAACCGCCGAGTTTCTTGCTGGCTATTCGCGGTAGGAACAGCTTTCCGAACCAGCAGTAGAGTTGACGATTCAAAAGCACTTGTTTACAAGTTTATTTGAATAAATAATATTTTGAATTTGAATATCTAGCGATAGCCGTATATTATGAAGATGTGATAGTCCATTAGTCAAGTACGTAAGTCGTTTGTGGGTTTGGGTATAGGATTCTATAATAACATTCCGCAATTAATTTTAGCTTTGCCATTACAGCAGTTTAAGAAAAGTAGGGAAACTGATACAGAAAGCATAAAAATCATGCGACTCTTTCGAGTGGTCACGAGTTCGGACCCCAGGCAGGCATCAATGAGATGTTTTGACAAAATTTGGTGTCTCATTAAATTCACAATTTATCATACACTTTTCGATGACGGAAAACATCGTGATAAAATCTGCACATCTCTAGAGAATTCTGGGGATATGTGTAACCGACCAATCCGCATTGGAGCAGCGTGGTAGGTCTTAGCTCCAATCGTGTTTTCCAAAAACGGAGAGTGGAAACCTATGTCCAACAGTGGGATAGCAACAGGCCGTTACTTTACTTGTACTTTACAGAAAGTCTAGTGTACTGTTGAGTATAACATAGAAGATAAGAATGCGTGGATATGTGGATAGCTACTGTTCGACCCTGTAAAAGATTGTAGTAAAAAAATGTTTAGTGCCGTTCATGATGTCTTCCCTTTCGTTCATCTGTAGGTATGTTGTTTATTTGTTACAGAATCAAATACGGGCGCAATAAGAAATGTTACGGACGTGACTTACGAGCCTGGAAATTATTATGAGTTACGCAAATATTTCGCTAGCATCGTATATTGTGATTTAGTTGTGTACACTGCCGCTCGCTTGTCTTATTAGAGCGGACAAAATCTTCCTTACACGTGGAAAATCTTTAAAAATTCTATCTTTAAAGGAGTTAATGTTGTATGTTTAATTACAAGGAATGTTTTATATAAAACATTCATAGCTTTCTTATTATTAGACAATACAAACATGTTTTTATTTAGAGGTTACTGTTGAAAGAGCGACATTTAGTTGCGCATCTGATCTCTGCTAAATTAGAAATGCTATAGGTCGAAGCGCGGCCTCCTCACGGGATTTTAAATCTGTGTTATCTTCGAAAATGTTCATTTAAATGATATATGTTATAAACAGCCATATTGATCTATATTAAATCAACAATGTATTTAAAGTACCTTATTGGATAAGGATCAATGCTGTATTGTTTAAAATTGCTTCGATAATAAGGCATTATTTTTTGTAAAAAGAAAATGATGAAAAATTGCCATTGTGGGTTATCCATAAGAGATAGACATATACCATCGTGGAGTTATCTGTAGACCTTTTCAAGGTGTACAAATACTTGGAACATTATTTTGATCTCGTAAGTTCAGCCTGCGTTTGCAATGTAAGCGGAAAAAATGTAATTATTTACGACATCACATTAGAAACCTCAAAAATTACAGAATTTCTCAACTCAATATTGAATGTTATTATACATATAACCCTTCCTCTTCAATCATTCTATCTATTAAAAAAACCGCATAAAAATCTGTTGCGTAGTTTTAAAGATTTAAGCATACATAGGGACATGGGGACAGACAGGGAAAGCGACTTTGTTTTATACTATGTAGTGATTCGGAATCTCGGAAACGGCTCCAAAGATTTTCGATTAATTAATTTTGGTAAATTAAATAAATTAAAAGATTCAAGATGAAGAATATATAATTACTTAATCTAGGCAATTTAATATTAATATTTTATTAATTTTAATATGTACAAACTAGCAGGCTGTAGTTAGTGATAACTACACGTCACATGTGGCACGTGTTTTGTAAAGTTGCTGACTATGTAAATTAGTTTAAGTTAGTATTAATATTTGATCCGACGCGCGGATGTAGCGCTTCGCTATTCCGGACAGATGCACTCGATAAATATGAATAAGCTAAAAGAATATAGAGCTTTCAAAACCGCAATTCTATTATTTTCTCGTTGGCTCGTTGGCGCAGTTGGTAGTGACCTTGCCTTCAGCTCCGCGAGATTCAATTCCTGCGCGAGGGCCAACATTTTCTAACAAAAAATTGTTGTATAGAATCGGCTATATTGGCGTTTTTGGAAACTGTTTCCGCCGCGATAACGTCGTGTAAAGAGCTCATGAATAAGTGCCCCGGATGGGTTCGAAACTAGTCAGGCTAACCCGATAGAATAACACGTGAGTATAGCCGGTATATTTAACTTAATATTGTTGGTTCTTCGAGCCTGCATATATGTGGTATGTGATTGTTGCCTGCTTCATACACTTAACATTGTTTGTATTCTCTTAACAAACACGGATTACAGCAAAAAAAATTGTTAGTTTCATATATTAAGGGCATGTTTCAAAAATTACTGATAACGTGTCGGATAGTTAACCGACAAATAAACTAAGTAACAGATAAATGTCTCTAAAAAGAGACTAAAAAGTGAAAAGTATAAAAAAGCGGACATTTTAAAAATAGGTATTTGCTATTCAGCAGATAAACTAAATAACAGCCACACGATCTACCTGTTAACTTATTAGGGACTTTAAGTGCTGAATAAGCCCATCAGAAACCTGAGAAACGCAAAATTCCGAGATATGCGTCAGATATGTTCCGAATAAGCTAACTGACAGTTGTTTGTTTCATTTGTGGGTTTTGGATATAAGATTTTATAATAAAATTCCGCAATCAATTTTAGCTTTCCCATTACCGCATTTTAAAAACACTGTTAAAAAGAGGCTGGTACATAAAGCCTACTATACTGCTACGGATTACTTAGAAGATAAGAATATGTGGATATAGCTCGCTTAGACCCTGTACAAATGATAACGAAATGTAATTAGACTTAAGAAATATATTTTTAAAAGAGCAATCGCAGAGTGTCTTGCTGGCTCTTCTCGGTAGGAACAGCTTTCCGAACCAGCAGTAGAGTTGACGATTCAAAAGCACTTGTTTACAAGTTTATTTGAATAAAGAATATTTTGAATTTGATTTGGTAACTGATGAAATAGGCCCTTAGAGGTCTAATACTAAACTTAGTGACTTTAAACCTATGGCATATTTAGTTATTCGTAAAAATGTGTCACTCCGCTCGCCCGGCAGGCAGGTGGGGTGGCGAGGGTAGTTTATAGATGCTCACGTTTTAGATTAACGTACACGTTCGTACAGCACGCTGCTTGGATATTACAGATATCAAATTCAAATTCAAAATATTCTTTATTCAAATAAACTTAGGAACAAGTGCTTTTCATTTCGGTATAAGGTATAAGGGAATTTGGTATAGAACAGTTCAATCTGGCTTATTAAAAAGCTTTTAATGGTTTTAAGATTCCAAGCTTATTAGGAATGATGTATTTTTGCCTATTTGAAAGCGCCATCTGCGAATTGTGTTGAATGCGGTATCGAAGATGTATTTCATATTTTGATAGAATGTGTGCGGAAAAAAAGTCCCCGCTTCAGGAGTGATTTTAGATTTAAACTTAGACTAACATTTTGATTGTAACAGCATTTTGGCTTTGGCTCCAGGTTCGGAAGAAGGCAAATTGTTTATTATATTTTTAAAACAACCGCCGAGTTTCTCGCTGGCTCTTCTCGGTAGGAACAGCTTTCCGAACCAGCAGTAGAGTTGACGATTCAAAAGCACTTGTTTACAAGTTTATTTGAATAAAGAATATTTTGAATTCCAATTTGAATAAGTAAAACATAAACTTAGTGAATTTCTCTGTAACCCATGGATAGGCAGAACCTGTCGCGTGTTTAAAATAAAGCGTTTCTGCATGGCCACCATAGTGGAGGGCTGGAGGTAAACAGTAATGTATTCGCTCCAGACCGGGACGTATCGCGCCTCGTACAACCAACGTGACGCTGAGAGTACTTCATATTAATACACTGTCTGCCTCGGCTTAGTTCTCCTATGAAACATCCTGCTTTCACATAAATAATACTTCATCATTCATCCTCCTGCCCTTATCCCACTCTAAGTGGGGTCGGCACAACATGTTATAAACACGCTGTTACATGATTTGGCTGCGTTTTTACGACCGGCCGCCTGCCTGAAGTCAACTTACCTCTGTCGTATTTTATGACACCTCGGTAAGAATGAGGGTGGTCTATTCTGCTAAACCGGATACCACACGGTGGGTCAACTTACCGTAGTCGCCTTTTACGACACCTCGGTAAGAATGAGGGTGGTCTATTCTGCTAAACCGGATACCACACGGTGGGTCAACTTACCTTAGTCGCCTTTTACGACACCTCGGTAAGAAATGAGGTTGGTCTATTCTACTCAGCCGGATACCAAACGGCGGGTCGACTAACCTTAGTCGCCTTTTACGACACCTCGGTAAGAAATGAGGTTGGTCTATTCTACTCAGCCGGATATCAAACGGCGGGTCGACTTACCTTAGTCGCCTTTTACGACACCTCGGTAAGAAATGAGGTTGGTCTATTCTACTCAGCCGGATACCAAACGGCGGGTCGACTAACCTTAGTCGCCTTTTACGACACCTCGGTAAGAAATGAGGTTGGTCTATTCTACTCAGCCGGATATCAAACGGCGGGTCGACTTACCTTAGTCGCCTTTTACGACACCTCGGTAAGAAATGAGGTTGGTCTATTCTACTCAGCCGGATACCACACGGCGGGTCGACTTACCTTAGTCGCCTTTTACGACACCTCGGTAAGAAAAGAGGGTGGTACTATTCTATTCAGCCGGATACCACACGGCGGGTCGACTTACCTTAGTTGCCTTTTACGACACCTCGGTAAGAAATGAGGTTGGTCTATTCTACTCAGCCGGATACCACACGGCGGGTCGACTTACCTTAGTCGCCTTTTACGACACCTCGGTAAGAAAAGAGGGTGGTACTATTCTATTCAGCCGGATACCACATGGCACACATTAATAATACTTCATAATCACTATTCATACTAATTTTATAACAAGTAAACTTGAAAAAAATCTTTCAACAAAATTTCATGTCCCCATTGTTAACCGTTGAGGTTTTCAATTGTCTGCAAATCCTGGCAGCATCAGGTCATGCTTATCATAAACATGCATTATCAAGACTGGAGCAGTAAAATTTCATCACAATCGAACCCCGGGAAGTGCGTCAAATTTAACTTACAAGATTCCACCTTCACATACATTGCAAGTTGAATAAAAGCCTTTGAAAACGGTATCTTGTCTTGTTAAGCTTTCAAGACTAATATTGTACCAATATTGATGAAATTTGGTACAATTGAACCCACTGGAGCAACCTTTATTTAAAAAACATGCCTTATTAAAGGCTAAATGTATTAAGTTGGCGCCAGCAACGTCGCGGGTGTTATTTATTTAAGTTTGAAACTTACTTACAGAAATATTATTTATAATACTCTTATTGTCCTAGACTCCTAAGCTTGAACTTGTATCTTAGGGGCCAGTACCTTCCCGTGTGTTCGTGTGTGTGTGTAAACTAAAAAAGAGAGGGCCTATTGTGCTGCCTTGTGGTATTCCGTAAATAGAAAAGTTTATTTTACTAATTTTTTCACCAATTCGTACTTTTTGACTTAAATAGTCTGTTTTATGGCGTTACCCGTATTCCAAGCTTCTGTAAAAGCCTTCTGTAAACCTTCTAACTTCTGTAAGAATAGTCTCATAGATACTGTGTCGAATGCTTTGCTTAAAACAAGAAATATTTGTATACATTTTTCTCCTAGGTCAACACATTCAGTAACTTTCTAGGTGTCACTAGTATTACTATATTACTAGCAATAATAAATTAATGAATCAACACTTTTGAACAACACATTAATAACTGTAAAAACACTAAATATTACAAAAGTAGTGATACAATCTGGCGGACTTATCGCTGATGATGGTTTATGGCTTAGTGATAAAATTGACACAATTGAAGCTAATACTTCGGGAATACATAGGAAAGATATAGAGGAAAAATTTCAGTTTTAATTCCAGGCGTATGTATAATTGAATGTATATAGACATTTAAAATGACGCGCATAATGTCGGAAGTAAAGCTTGTAGGAAATATAAAATGACCAACTGCAATTGTATATTTATGTATTGTAAAATACATAATTATGAACAGATTCCATTGAACACAAATGATCGCCCACAGCGTCAGTCTGGACCAGTTATTGGAATATGTACTCACCAAATTGGATGAATCGGGATGAATGCGAAAATCCATTTCAATTTGACGTGCATTGATTCGGTAAGTGTAATGCCGGTTGCAAATTGTTTTTGTCAATATTATTTGATTTAATATCATTTTAAAATAGTTTATCATAAATAAAAAATTGATACTTATACTACACCTCAGTAATAAAGAGGTTGGTCTATTCTACTCAACCGGATACCACACGGCGGGTCAACTGACCTTTTTCGTATGTAACGACACCTCGGTAAGATATGAGGGTGGTACTATTCTATTCAGCCGGATACCACACGGCGGGTCGACCTACCTTAGCGCCTTTTACGACACCTCGGTAAGTAATGAGGGTGGTACTATTCTACTCAGCCGGATACCACACGGCAGGTAGACTTACCTTAGTCGCCTTTGACGACACCTCGGTAAGTAATAAGGGTGGTACTATTCTACTCAGCCGGATACCACACGGCAGGTAGACTTACCTTAGTCGCCTTTGACGACACCTCGGTAAGAAATGAGGGTGGTACTATTCTATTCAGCCGGATACCACACGATGCGTCAACTTACCTTAGTACCTTACTTTTCAGCGGTATTAACTCAAATATAATTAAGAAATTTAGCTGAAATCGCTCATTATTACTGAGTCATCGCGGTTCAGATCCAATAATGAAATACAACAATTATTTGCATGAAATTATCTCAGTTCAATTTACAGCATCCCGGGCCCGACAGCGTTGTTTCACAACAGCAGGTTAATTACACAGTCGATTGGAGTTTAGATTAGATAAACCCGTAATGGGGATATATTTAATCCCATCGCTACATATTATATAACAAACACTTATGTATGTGTATGTTTGTTCGCGGTAAACTCAAAAACTACTTAACAGATTTACATGTAAATAATATTAATAGACAGAATAATTCATAAGAAAGGTTTAAAATATCTAATTTTGAAAGATTTTTTTGTAAATTGGTCGAAATATAACAAAAAAGTTGGATATGTCGGAAATGGTCAAATCACTTTGAAGCTATCAGCGATAGCGCCATTTAATTCTTGTGAGGTTCGAGGTTGGAACCTGCAACCTATTTCTAAGGGTCGCATGGTATTACGGTTAAGCTATCACAGCTTATTTATACTTATTATAAAACAAAGTCTCGAAAAGCTGTTGGTCTGTATGTAATAGGTTTCTCAAAATCTACTGAATGGATGTTTGTATGGTTTTTACTAAAATATTAGGCAATTTTTGAGGGGGGTTTAGGTAAATCTATTACGATTTACGCAGAAAAAACTTTATGACACACTGTGGCGCAGTTAGTTTAAAATAAATTAAAAAATATGAATAAATTAAAATATAAATATAAATTAAATAATAGACTGTGCCTTCCTAAAATAAGTAACTTAACACTTGCATTATGGCAACTTAACACTTGCATCATTAGACACATATATACATCCAGACATCCTGAAGCTGTGTTGGCCCAGCGGTGCGACCGTGTGAATCTTTAGAGACGATCACGGGTTCGAACCCGGGCAGACACCAATGAGTTTATCTCTTAAAACTTATGTGTCTAATTGATAATTGTAATTTATCACACGCTTTTCGGTAATGGAAAACATCGTGAGGAAACCTGCATATCTCTAGAGAATTCTGGAGGTATGTGTAACCTACCAATCCGCATTGGAGCAGCGTGGTAGGTCTTAGCTCCAATCCTTCTCTCCCAAAACGGAGAGAAGAGGCCTATTCTCAGCAGTGGGATAGTAACAGGTCGTTACTTACTTTATATATCCAGAATCGAAGAATCAATGAATTATTTTTTTTAGAAAATATTGGTTGAATCAAACCCGCGACCCATGGAGCTAAAGGCAAGGTTATGCGATAACCACGAACGCGAAAAGGCCTTATATAAACTTTTACTTGAAGCAAATTTGCATCTGCTGCCCTTAATGAGATTAGCGCGCGCTTTGAGCTTACGAGAGCTTTTATTTTACTTTCCGATCGCCGAAGCGAAGCGTGTGATGAAACTAGTTAACTGTCAATATTACCAAAACTAAACCCGACATGTCGAAATTAGTTTATTGGTGTAACCATGATGTTAAATTTGGTGCAGGACACGTTTATTGAGATTTTTTTTTAACACTTGTTATATAAAATAATTTACCATTAATGATCTTTTGATAAACGTATAAAAAACTAACGTGGTGCGGCGCTATCAGTCAAAAAACTTGAAGTAAAACGCAATGACGTATCTTGGAGTTTATGCAAATTGTTTAAGGAAAGACATATTTTGCTGGCGTGATAAATAATTGATAAACTTATCCTACAAACATATATATAGGCTATAGAAATCCTGAAAACAGGAATA
Source organism: Morpho achilles (assembly GCA_947086495.1). NCBI lineage: Eukaryota > Metazoa > Arthropoda > Insecta > Lepidoptera > Nymphalidae > Morpho > Morpho achilles. The sequence goes on along the minus strand of CAMTZB010000023.1, from coordinate 10,062,302 downwards.
GGATGACAGTAAAAAGCGCCATCTATAATCAACTTACCACGCGAAAACAAATCACGCGAACGAAGTCGCGAAAAAAACTAGTAATATTATAAATGCGAAAGTTTATCAGTATGGATATATAATTCTGCTTCAATTTAATTAATATGTGTGTTACTCTTTCACTGCGAATCTGGTGAAGCAATATCGATGAAATTTGGCACAATTATTACTCTTACACCGGGGTATCATATAGGCTATAGAAATCCTGTTAATTCAACGCAACTACACAACTTAAACTTAAACTAAAACAACACAAAATCGTTCGTGTGGACTGTTGTCCAGTCCAGGTCCAAGTTAAACGTTCATAAGGCGTCCGCTCTACAAGCGCGACCCCTGACCTTTCTAAGTAATTACCCGGGCGATATCAAATCGCTCTAGAGTACAAGCCCGGGTGAAGAGGTTATACCTCGAGGCCCGTGCCCCCATCAGCCACGGTTGAGAAGACCCACAATATAAACGAAGGTACGTTAAGCTAGTATAGAATAAGCTTATAGCTACTCAAAAGCGAAATGTGCTATGTCGTTATACCTCGCCATTAAATAGAAGGACGACTTTAAAAAGGTCATCTTATGGATCTTATTTGATAAGATTTTTGTCCAGCAGTGGACATCTGTTAGTTAAATATTGAATAATACAAAAATAGACTAGACATGTTTATCCTAAATAAATAATAAATGTTGTCACACTACCAATAGGGTCCGCGAAATCAGTAAAATTAGCATAGGTTCAAACCGAGGGGTTCGCCTAAACCCAATACCGGCTAATAAAAACTTTAACATCTCTTCACCCTTTGTTAATGTGTATGTTACAACAATGGAAAACTTTTTCTAGTTTGTTTGAATTTTGTTCATGCTTTTTATTAAATTCAAATTCAAATTCAAAATATTCTTTATTCAAGTGGACTGTTTACAGTACTTTTGAATCGTCAAATGTTTTAAAGAAGCTACCACTGATTCGGAAGTTTGCTCCTACCGAGAAGAATCAGCAAGAAACTCGGCGGCTAATCTTTTAAAAAATTATGACAATTTGATGGTTACAAGATAATCGTTGCAGCTGGATGCGTAGCTGACTGCAGTTAAGATATGCTATCACTTAACTAACTAAGAGTTAAATGACTCTGAACTCAACACGAGATGGAAAAGAGGTGTTGCTATGTCATTAAAGCAATAATGAGGTTATCCATAACAGCAACAAAGCCACTGGCATGCACATTAAGTTGTTTTAGTTTTTTATAGGATTTTAACATTCAGTTCAGTGATAACTACTAAATTGCCTCATGTAAAGAATAAACGGTAGAAATTTAGCATTTTTTCTTTGGGATCAGGAATGCATCGCACAATTATTGGTATTGTATTTATTATTTAAATGAGTTAATCTTGTATAATATGTATGTAACATATACATATATAACCATCAAACGATTTTCATGAAACTTAGTCCGGCGATAAACGGATCTAGCTAAGAAAATAATGTTTTTTCCCTGTCATCAGACACTGAAAACTGTAATAATATAATTTGAAAACATAAGTTAATTAAACTGTATAATACGACGGAGTCGACGCACGTACTGTCGGGGGAAAGAATGCGTGCTAATGACGAGTACGGAAAGCATCGCGGACAGACGACGGGTTCCTCACGGCATTCCAGGTGTGGATGTGCCGGACGGAGGATGCACCGTCTCAGACGCGCTAAGGCGTAGTGTTCCAGTAGGATGCACATTAGAGCCCTAGGATCTGATAGCGATGTCGATCTAATAGCATAATGTATAGGGACTTCTTATATTACTATGAAAGCACTTCGATAGCGCGGAGCAAACAATCAGTGGCGCCATCTAGTTTTGATTGCGGAATCAGGTGTTCCTAGTACGTTGTGTTACAACTGTTATTTGTAAAGTTGTAATAGCCCAGTAGGTAATCGGGCAGTCCGTAAAAATAAAATACCCTGGTTCGAGTTCAAGTCCAATCTCTTTTTTTCTTTTTTTTATATTGCATCTTTTTTATGTCTTATAAAAAACCCAAGCGAAGCTCGGTCATCCAAATATTAACATTTAAATAATTTATAGAATTAGACGTTTCTTTGCGGAGATGCATAATACAAAAGTAATAATAAAATTATTTTGCTATAATCCGAGATGAAGTAAAATAGAAAATATATAAAATGCTAAATCTAGAGTGACCACCGCTACCACAATACACAAGCACTACATACGTTCACTATCACAAACTCAACAATCGTTTCGCCCCGCAACCGAAGCATCGTCAGGAGATACACTCCACGACAAAAATCGCAAAGAGCGTTTTTGCGTGGTGGAGGTTTGTGCATGTGTTTTTACGAATCCTGCATGTATCAGGTATGATAACCGATTGTCCACTTACATTTAGCATTATATATATTCTCTATTTTACTTCATCGCGGATTATAGCAAAATAATTTTATTATTACTTTTATATTAACATTTAAGTTGTCTCGAACGAAATTGCAAGTACAGTTGGATCTAAATCTCAAATACATGCAATAACTTTAGGACACCAAAAATAATCTTTAAAAATTATATAAAAATCTTTAAAGACGTCAAATGTGATATCCCTGAATTTGAACTTACATGAATAGTGTGCGATGGGATCACAAGATATATCGCTGGGGACATCAATTGATACAATAACATTTATCTTATCAGTGCGTGATTAATCTCTGGGGATGTCTGGATTGGGATCGATAAATCCCCACGACCTAGATACCCTGGCTGTCCGTCTTAGGACCCGTCTCTTATACTAGATTGATTGGCCATTCGCAATTCAATTGTGGATTATGCAAGGGTTTGACCTACTTGGGACGACGAATTATTCGTAGCACAAGATAGTGAACGTATGTTATATTTATGTGGGGGATGATAAATTATTTGATTTATATTTTGTCAGTAAGTTCTGTTTTGATTATTTCCGTTTCCGTAAGATTGTTTTTGACTAAAGGTTCACATCCGCTTGTAACCAGTTCTATGTCAACTGTCGACAGAACAGTCATTGGCCGGATTTGGTAAGTAGCGCCCTGAACTATCTCTGCGTGGTCGGATAAATGTTAAGTTTAGTATTGTGTTTCTTGATCGTTATTATGCTGCATCGTGTTCGCCGGATGGTATCCGGCTGAATAGAATAGACAACCTTCGTTCTTACCGAGGTGTCGTAAAAGGCGACTAAGGTAAGTCGACCTGCCGTTTGGTATCCGGTTAGTAGAATAGACAACCCTCTTTCTTACCGCGGTGTCGTAAAACACGACTGAGGTAAGTTGACGTCAGGCACGCGGCCGATCGTAAAAACGCAGCGAAATCATGTGACACCTCGGTAAGAAATAAGGGTGGTCTATTTTATTCAGCCGGACACCACACGGCGGATCAACTTACCTGAGTCGCCTTTTACGATACCTCGGTAATAAATTAGGGTGATACTATTATATTCAGCCGGATACCATACGGCGTACAAACTTTGCAGTTTAACTAACAAAATAAGAATAAAGAAGAGTGTGTTGTGATCTCAAAAGAATCCATTAAAACAACCTCCCGAATGATTATTTTTTGATTTTAATAATGTGTACGCTTGAAAAGAATTGCGTATTCCATGAGTGTACATAATATAGTACATTCAGAAAATGTTTTGCACAAAAGTAAAAATACGAACTGTCAACATCACTCGCGTTTATTTTCCTACGCTCCAGGGTTGACAACGTCACAGATTTTTATTTTTTTTATATGCGATAGAAATATAAAGGGAAAATGAGATAAATATAAAAATATAAAAGTGAATGGTTGTTAATACAAACAAACGTCGTGTGGTATCCGACTGAATAGAACCACCCTCATTTCTTACTGAGGTGTCGTAAATGGCGACTAAGGTAAGTTGACCCACAGTGTGGTATCCGTTTGCTAAAAAAGACCACCCACGCTCTTACCGAGGTGTCGTAAAATACGACTAGGTAAGGTAAGTTGACGTCAGGTATGACGGTCGTAAAAACGCAGCCAAATCATGTGACAGCATGTTTATAATATGTTGTGCCGACCCCACTTAGAGTGGGATAAGGGCAGGAGGATGATGATATGCGATAAAAATATAAAGAGCAAATGCGATAACAATAAAAATATGAAAGGCAATTGTTATTAATACAAATAACTGCGATATAGCCGCTATAAAACTGCAAAAATAATTATATGCATAGATCAGTAGGATATTGTTAGAAAAGAGAAAGAAAAATGCACATGTATAAAGGCGGATTTATTCCTAAAAGGGATCCAGTCAACCTTTGAGTAACAGAAGGAAAAGGACAAGAATTGAAAAAAGAAGAAAAACGAAAAATAACGAAAATCTATACATATGGATTAATATTTACACAAAAGATAAAAAAGATGCAATATAGATAACAGTCATTATTTTAATTTATACAATATCACGTTAAGATGAATAGAAGAGGAGCAGCAATAAAAATTATAATTCAAACGGCAAAATTTACAGCTTTTCTTGCGTGCGCTAAGAAAACGGTGAAAGTTATTCAAAAATCATGTATATCAAAAATTTTCCCTCTAAAAGTTCTAAACAAAAGTCCGCAACATCATATGGCTAGCTTTTCGCTGCGAATTGCTCGAATATAATAAAATAAATTGCCATAAACGAAATCACGAGTGTCACTATTTATCTATACAGCGTTATAAGCGTTATAGACAGACGGATACTTACGGACGGATACGGGTCATACTTTTGCGTTTAATGTATTAATATGGAAAACTGCAGTGGTGGCAGCCCTAGCCCGCGGTGTGCGTGTCGTCGGCAGTGTATGTGACAGGCTGGAGCCCGGTAATTGCTCTAAGCACTGCCGGCGCGACGCGTGTGACGTCACAGCGGCGTGTGCGCTCGATGACGTGAGATGTGTCTGCGATTGTATGCGAGAGTGGAATGTCACGAGCATCATTACTTATATTGGAAAATGAAGGTCTCTATAACACACAGTAGCCCTAGTAGTTCTTTTGTATCCATGTAAAGAAAGATAAATAAGAAAGAAAAGGCAAGAAAGAAAAGAAAGAACAGAAAAAAGGAAGAAAAGAAAGGAAGAAGGGGGAAAGAAAAGAAAGAACAAAAAACAAAAAGAAAAGAAAGAAAAAACAATTGTCAAAAAAACAAAAAAAAACATTTTTATATATTCGAATTTTGTGATCAAATAAGAGATATTACTGAGATTTCGGCTGAGTAGAATAGACCACCCTCTTTCTTACCGAGATGACGTAAAAGGCGACTAAGGTAAGTTGCCCTGCCGAGTGGTATCCGCCTGAGTAAAATAGCACACCCTCATTTCGTACTGAGGTGTCGTAAAAGGCGACTACGGTGAGTTGATTCACCGTGTGATATCCGGCTGAGTAGAATAGACCAACCTCATTTCTTACCGAAGTGTCGTAAAAGGCGACTAAGATTAGTTGACGCGCCGTGTGGTATCCGGCTAAGTAGAATAGACCACAATCGATTATTACCGAGGTATCGTAAAGAGCGACTACGGTAAGTTGCCCTGCCGTGTGGTATCCGAGTAGAATAGACCACATTTCTTACCTCAGTTGTCGTATATGGCAACTAAAGTAAGTTAAACTCAAGCAGGCGGCCGGTAGACAAAAACTAGCCGAATCACGTGACAACATGTTTATAACATAATGTTCTAACCCCACTCAGAGTGGGATAAGGGCAGGAGAATGAAAGTGTCAAAGTCAAGTCAAATCTGATTTGAGAGTGACAGAAGCTTGTTTATTCCAAGCTACATAGTAAAAGCTAGTAATCTAATTTCTAATCTAATTTTTTATTTCTTAAAGCTATCTAAATTAAAAAATGGCGTCCTATTTATATGTAAACTTTCATGTTTAATTTCTAACCGAGATATAAACTCTAACCGTAATATTTTAAAAGGCCCTGACATGTTTTTATCAAAGCTCATCTAGATATCTAAACGTAATTAAGAGATACGTTTGAAACAAGTTCAGTATGTTACAGTGATTAAATGTTTTAATTAAAAAAAATATTAACTCTCCAAAAGTTCTTCACCCACTAGCTTATATTTATGAAAGTAATTTATAGAGTTAGGCGTTACTTTGCGGAGGTCCATAATACAAAAGTAATGAGAATATTATTTTACTGTAATCCGCGATAAAAGGAAATATATGTAATGCTAAATGTAGAGTGTACTCGTTCTCATACCTGATACATGCAGAATTTGTAAAAACTCATGCACTACCCGACACCGATGGCACAACAATACATAAGCACTGCACACATTCACCACCACATTCTCAACAATTGTTTCGCCCTGTAACCGAAGCATTGTCAGGAGATAGAAGATGAGTTCTTACAAATTCTGCATGTATCAGGTATGAGAACGAATAGTACACTCTACATTTAGCATTACACATATTTTCTTTTATGGCGGATTATAGCAAAATAAAATTCTCATTTCTTTTGTATTAATGAAAGTACTTGGGTGACCGAGCCTTGCCACCCTCATTTCTTACCGAGGTGTCGTAAAATACGACTGAGGTAAGTTAAAGTTAACCCATTGTGTGGTATCCGATTTAGTAGAATAAACCTCTTTCTTACCGAGGTGTCGTAAAATACGACTGAGGTAAGTTGACGTCAGGCAGGCGGCCGGTCGTAAAAACGCAGCCAATCATTTGACAGCATATTTATAACATGCTGTGCCGACCCCGCTTAGAGTGGGATAAGGGCAGGAAGATGATGATGCCGACCTCGCTTTGAGTGGGATAAGGGCAGGAGGATGATGACTTGGGTGACCGAGCCTTGGTGTTAATTTTTTTAAAGAAAAAAAAGGCAATAAAAAAAGAAAAAAGAGCATATCTGGGACTCTACCAGATAGAGTATTTTATAAAAAATTTCCCAGGGTATTTTCATTTTTTTAGTCCGCTCGTTCCCCACTGAGGTATTACAACATTACAAAAATAGCTAAATTAAAATTTGCATTCAATTTAATGTTAAGTACCTGGTTGACCGAGCCTTGATCGGTAATTTTTTACAATATAAAAAAAACTTTGAAAAAAAATAATAGGTTAGATGGGCCTCGAACCCAGATATTTCCATTTCCGTTCCTTCCACCCGTTCCCCGAATAAGCTAAAACAGGGATAAAACGATTTTTTTAAAAATAAAAACTTAGATCGATTTTTCTCACCCAAAACCCCTACATGCTGAATTTCAGGAAAATCGTTGGCGCCGTTTCTGAGATTCCGAATGTAAACATACAAGATTAACTCATTTAAAATTAAAGATAAATATTAAATTTTAAATTTATATCACCACACAAGCAATTATAAATATGTATTCTAACGCAAGTATAAAAATATAATCAAAAACTGCTGACCTTATTTTCACATGCAACTGCAACCGTAACCAAACAGTATTTACTACAATGCAACCATTCGAGTGGGCGAGTACCACAAGTTAGTTCGTGTGCTTAACAAGCATTACGTAATCAAAACTAGATTACAGTTTGCGAATCTCGTGCCGGCTAACATCGACGCTATTGCAAATCTAGGTCGTGTACATCCATTGATCAATCAAATTTGCTGAATTTCACAGTAATATTCAACTGGAATAACTAATTGTGAAGTAAAGTGTGATGGTTCATGATTTTATAGTCATCATTGTCTCTTTCAATTACCTATATCCATTACTAACTACAACCGCTACTCCGTTCACGTCAACCAAATGTTAAAATACCATCAACACTACGAGTATATGCTCTTGTATGCGTCACTCGTAAGCTTTTATATGAGTCGCTCATATGAGTTGCTCGCTAGCTCTTATGTGAGTCACTCACAAGCTCTTGTGTCAGTCACTCACAAGCTCTTGTATGAGTCACTCACAAGCTCCTGTATGAGTCATTTGCAAACTCTTTTGTAAATCACTCCCAAGCTCTTGTATGAGTCATAGCAAGCATCTAATTTTTTTGATTTTTCTTATTTATTTTACTTCAGATATTCCGTCCACAGTATTAGTAACAAAATAACTCACCCTAGGTTAGTACTTAAAATCTTTTTTACGCTACGTGCGATAAAGATCTTATCATCACGTCTCTTCACAGAAATCGCCTCTACATCTAGTGGTGTTCTACCTACTCTCCTTCGTCTTCTCTGAAAGGGTTGCCAATTCAACCCCAACGTCAATTAATTTGTAGAACTATAGGACCCTCACCCCACATGCCATTTCAGCGTAGACTCTACGTGCTACACAATAAATTTTAATTCCGAATTGCTGTTATATCCTCAAAACTCATTTCAAGCAAACTTCAACAACATGCAAAACTTCGTAAGTTTTTTGGATTCGTCAATGGTCTCACACCCATACCATAGTTTATCCTTATAGTTTATATGTATGCTCTGTATGGATTTAATTAAAATATTAGTTAGCACTTCCGTTCGATATAAATCCAGACTTGAGCGTAGATTCTGGGCAGAGTAATAAATGAGCCATCAAAATAATTGAATTTCCATTTGCATTACCAAATGGAATAAAATCTAATTACAATGATTAAGTAGAACGCATGATTTAATTAAAACCGAACAGTGGGGGGCGGTGGGAGGGCGGCAGGCTGTGTGGGGAATGCGGCGCGGATGAAATGACTAGATCAGATATCGTTAATATTATAATAAGTAATTTTTTCCCGCAACTTCGTTCGCGTGGACTGTAATCTTGGAATTAACAGTAGCTTCTGTCGCTCACCAACCATGTAAATATCTCCATCACAAAAATCAGATCGATCCGGGAGGACTGAGAGAGATTTATCGATTTCTCGAGAGCATATTTTGATAATTTTAGTAAATAACCCGCATGACTTACATGAAATATACCTTTAAATAGCCCAGTTAAATTTTTTCTATAAACAAAAACCGAAATATATAAAAAATCTTTTTAATATAGTAACTTTTTTGACGATTTTTATAAGTTACTTCGGTATATAAACATTAATTGTGCCAAATTTGAAATGAAAATGGAACAGACATACATATAGACTTTCGCATTTATTAATTTAATTTCAAATTCAAAATATTTTTTATTCAAATAAACTTGAAAACAGGTGCTTTTGAATCGTCAACTCTACTGCTGGTTCGGAAAGCTGTTCCTACCGAGAAGAGCCAGCAAGAAACTCGGCGGTTGCTCTTTTTAAAAATATAATTGTTAATACCATTTACATTAAGCCGTTACTATCTTGTACAGGTTCAAAGAGAGCTATATCCACACATTCTTATCTTCTAAATAATCTTCAAGAGTATAGTAGGCTTAGCAAAAGTATAATATTAGTAAGGAATTATTTGTGTTTACTGCATGATTTAGCAATCGTTGAGCGTAGCTTATATAAACAGCCAAATGGCAATGCCTTTATCAACAATAATCTGAGAACTTTGACCTTTGCGCGTCTGTTTTTTTTATGTCTACGCCGCTCCAGTCGCAGCATCACTAATCCACTTATATCCGTGTAATCACTAGCGATTACGTGTATATTGTTTATGTATCTTTGCCACCAATATATGTACAATACATTTATTACAATATTTATATCACCAATTACAAGTAAAACCGATATTTTCTGATACAGCCGGCCGTCTTGCCGATCGACTAAGAAGCACTTTAAACTAATAGGGCGAGAGCCCGTGAACCCCAGACCTTCGTCATTTTATAAAAACTGAAAGTTTGTCAGCACATGCTCCCAATACTGATAAGAACGGTGGTGGAAGTCATTGGCGACAACATTATATAAAGAAATATTTACAAAAAAAAACAAATTAATGTAAAAAATGTCATAAAGATTATATAAAACATCAACAGGTCCAAAAATAATGAATAAGAAACCCATTAATCTTACACCAAAATAATTGCTTAAAGTAATTACCCATGGCGGGTACGTTAAAACTATTTTAATAACTTGTCATAAACTAATACATTGACAGAATAGCAAGAAATAAAAACACAGGATATAGGTGTTGTATAGTAAAGTAACGGCCTGTAATTATACCACTGTTGGGCATAGGCCTCTTCATTCTGTTTTTGGAGAGGTTTGAAGCTAAAACCTACCACGCTGCTTCAATTGGTAGGTTACACATATTTCCAGAACTCTATAGAAATGTACAGCAAATATACAGCGGTAACACCGTGCGACTCTTTCGAGGAGGTCACAGGTTCGAACCCGTACAGACACCAATGAGTTTTTCTGTTAAAACTTATGTGTCTAATTGATAATTGCAATTTATCACACGCTTTTCGGTAAAGGGAAGCATCGTGTGGAAACTTGCATATCTCTAGAGAATTCTGGAGATATGTGTAACCTACCAATCCGGATTGGAGCAGCATGGTAGGTTTTAGCTCCAAACTTTATCTCCAAAAACGGAGAAAAGAGGCCTATCCCCAGCAATGGGATAGTAACAGGTCGCTACCATACAGGTTTCCTCACGATGTATTTCACCGAAAAGCGTGTGGTAAATTGCCATTATCACTTAAACAAAACAGTTTCAGATTATGTATTCTATAACAATAGTCCGGCATTGGTAAAGCGAAAACAATTTCATTTACAAACAAGAGTGGATTATTCCAATATATACAGATAAAAAATCTTTGTCGACATGAAAAAAAAACAATTAATTAAATACAGGCCTATCACTTCTCAAAAAATAAAGCGATTCCAAGTAAAAATATCATCAAAATTATTAAAGATTGACAAAAGTTGCGGTAGCTCAGATGATCTTTTTAATGCCCTCTTTGGTATTATTGGTTGTGATTTCAATAAGACATTTAATATAATAGAAAAAAAAGTGTCAAAACATCTCAAGTTTAGCGATTGGGCCACTGATGGTATTTATAAAAGCAGAAACAAGTTATTTGATCTGTATGCAGAAAAGCAATATAATCATTCCCCCACTTTTCTAGAATATGTAAAAAAATATTCTAAAATATTTCGAAATGTTTGCATACAGGCAAAATCACTGCACATTAAGAGAAAAATAATTAAATCTGAAAATAAAATCAAAACAACTTGGGCTGTTATAGGTGAAGAAATATGCAGACAAAAAATAGATAATTCTGCCATGCAGCTTAAAATTGGGAATGAGATTATTAATTCCGATACAGCAGTGGCAAGTGCATTTGAGCACTTCTTTCAGAATATACCAATTTCTACCACTAGCTCAATAACCTCATCGTCAATAGAAGCATTCAATATATTGAAGGGCTGCGTCGCGGAGAGCATTGTTTGCTTTAAATTTGAACACGTTACTCCATACAACATTGTCAAAACTTTTAAGTAATTAAATATTAAAAAAAACAACAGATCTATGGGGAATGTCTGTAAAATTAATTAATAATATTATTGAGATCATTGCACCAATTATGGCCAAGATCTTTAACAAATCTGTAGACACAGGGATATTTCCGAATTTAATGAAATATAGTAAATTGATACCAGTCTTTTAATCTGGTGATAAGAGCGACCCTAATAACTATAGACCCATCTCCATCTTGCCAACTCTTAGCAAGGTGTTTGAAAAAATCATTCTTAATCAACTGCTGAGGCATTTCAATTTAAATAACTTGCTTCATCCTGAGCAGTATGGGTTTACTAAGGGTCGGTCTACAACGGATGCGGGTGTGAGATTGGTGAAGCACATCTTTGATGCATGGGAGAACTCACAGAATGCCATAGGGGTATTTTGTGATTTGTCCAAGGCATTTGATTGTGTTCAACATAAGACACTGTTGCTAAAGCTTGGTCATTATGGTATCACAGACAATGCGCTTCGACTCGTGGCATCCTATCTTCATAGCCGAATTCAGAGAGTGTGCATTAATGATGTGCAGTCATCTGGATCGGCCTTAGTTATGGGTGTGCCTCAAGGTTCAATCCTTGGTCCTTTTCTGTTTTTAGTATATATAAATGATTTACCGTATTTTATTCAGAGTATATGCGATATTGTACTGTTTGCTGATGCCACATCTTTGATATTTAAAATAAATAGAAATGACTACAAATTTGACGAAGTAAACAGTGGTTTGTCGCAGGTTGTTCATTGGTTCAGACAAAATAATTTAGTACTAAACTCAAATAAAACAAAATGGATAGAATTTGTATTACCTAATGCTGCTAAAACAGCAAATAGACTTTTTATAAATAATGTTTCACTAAAAACAGATAATGCAACTGTATTTTTGGGAATGACTTTGGATACAAAACTCCAATGGAGCACCCACATAACAACTCTTGCAGGTAAACTCAGTTCATCGGCCTATGCCGTTCGAAAGATTAGACAGTTTACTGACGTCGAAACGGCAAAACTTGTTTATTTTGCTTACTTCCATAGCGTTATGTCCTATGGAATATTGCTATGGGGTAAATGCGCGGATAATGAAAAAATCTTTGTATTACAAAAAAGAGCCGTACGTGGCATATACAATTTAAATCCGCGGGATTCCCTGCGAGAGAAGTTTAAGGAAATAGGTATTCTTACATTTGCCTCACAGTATATTTTAAGTAATTTAATTTTTGTATATAATAATATAAAGAATTATAAAACAATAGGCGATGTATATAATAGACAAAGTAGGAACCGACATAAGCTTGCGGCCCCTGCTTTGCGCCTTGAAAAAGTACGTAAGTCGTTTGTGGGTTTGGGTATAAGATTCTATAATAAAATTCCACAATCAATTTTAACTTTGCCATTACAGCAGTTTAAAAACACTATTAAGGAGAGGCTGATACAGAAAGCCTACTATACTGTTGAGGATTATTTAGACGATAAAAATGCGTGGATATAAATATTGTTCGACCCTGTACAAGATAGAAACATTAAATGTAACTAGCATTAAGAATTGTATTTTTTAAAAAGAGCAACCGCCGAGTTTCTTGCTGGCTCTTCTCGGTAGGAACAGCTTTCCGAACCAGCAGTAGAGTTGACGATTCAAAAGCACTTGTTTACAGGTTTATTTGAATAAAGAATATTTAGAATTTGAATTTGAATTTGAATCAATTTATCTGAAACGCGTCCTTTGTCTGTGCTGGATGCTGGGTAATTGGTTTTATGTATTGACAAACGAAAACCAACAGATCCTAATAACTGTTATATACATCGGTGGTATACGTATAAATCAAACCAAAATAATATGTTACAACATGTCTTTAATACAACCTCCTTCATAGTGGTGGTCATTAATATCAAAAAAACAATTTTGGCTGACATATTTTAATAAATCTTTCATTGAGTTGTTGCTAAAGAGTAAATGTGTTGACTTTGGGAAAAACTGTTTTTTATTTATTGAATAAGTATAAAAGAGAAATATCGTCGTTAATTATAAATAAGTAACCAAATAAGCTCTTTCAAGCATTTTTGAATTGTTAAGGATCAATATAATGAAGCTACAACTTATTCGGAATGTTGCTCTTACTGAGAAGAACCAGAAAGAAACTCGGCGGTCAATCTTCTAAATTTTCAATTTTGCATCACTAAACTTTAGTTTTGTATGAAGCTAAAGGATTTTCCAAATCCAGCCATTTTTGTCATCCAAATAATCTTCAATTGCGTAATATGCTTTACGTATAAGCATATTTCTTACACTTAATTTAAATCTTTCTGTAGACAGATCTAAAAAGGTCATAATTTAATATGTCAAAACATGCCATTGGGTAAACATCATGATTCTCCTGCCTTTATCCCACTCTCAGTGTGATCGGCACATGTTTTTCTCTTCCATTCTCTATAATTCGTCAACTCTGTCGCTCCTCCTTTTACATGCATGTCATACTTCACACAATACAACCATCTTTCACTCCCTCTAGTCACATATCCATCTACTATCTATTTTATCACAACCAAACTAATCATTAGGTACACAATTGGGACAAAAAAGACCCATCATCATCCTGCCCTTATCCCACTGTAAATGGCATCGGCACAACGCGTTATTAACATGTTGTCACATGATTTGGCTGTGTATTTTACGATTCGCCGCCTGCCTGACATCATCTTACCATAGTCGCACCTTACGACACCTCGATAAGAAAAAGGGTGGTCTATTCTATTTAACCGAATATCACACGGTGGGTCAACTTACCTTAGTCGCACTTTACGACACCTCGATAAGAAAAAGGGTGGTCTATTCTATTTAACCGAATATCACACGGTGGGTCAACTTACCTTAGTCGCACTTTACGACACCTCGATAAGAAAAAGGGTGGTCTATTCTATTTAACCGAATATCACACGGTGGGTCAACTTACCTTAGTCGCACTTTACGACACCTCGATAAGAAAAAGGGTGGTCTATTCTATTTAACCGAATATCACACGGTGGGTCAACTTACCTTAGTCGCACCTTACGACACCTCGATAAGAAAAGGGTGGTCTATTCTATTTAACCGAATATCACACGGTGGGTCAACTTACCTTAGTCGCACCTTACGACACCTCGATAAGAAAAGGGTGGTCTATTCTATTTAACCGAATATCACACGGTGGGTCAACTTACCTTAGTCGCACTTTACGACACCTCGATAAGAAAAAGGGTGGTCTATTCTATTTAACCGAAAATCACACGGTGGGTCAACTTACCCTAGTCGCCTTTTACGACACCTTGGTAAGGTAAATGAGGGTGGTACTACTCTATTCAACCGGTTACAACATTATGTGCAAAATATACCCATATATGGAATTTAGAAATTTTCTGCGTGTTCCTGCGACCAAAGTTTAAGGAAAAAGGTGTTCTTAAGGTTTCTGTTAAAGCTTATATGTCTAATTGCTTTTTGCAATTTATTACACATTTTACAGGTATAGGCAAATATCGTGATGAAACCTGCATGTCTATAGAAATATTCTGGTATATGTATATCCTACAAATCCGCATTGGAGCAGCGTGGTAGGTCTTAGCTTCAACCATCTCCAAAACCGGAGAGAAGAGGCCTATGCCCAGCAGTGGCAAGTGGCAAAATAAGAAATCGCTACTTTTTTAACACTAAGGTTAAGCGTAGTCACGGATACAATTTGTTTTATATAAAAACACAGAAAGCTCTATAACTAAACAAAAGCTTCCGTCGAAAAGTCTATGACCCTCGTGAATTCAGTGGACAATAAAAAAATCTAATTACAGACAAATCGTTCAATGACAAGGGCTCCCGAATCTTAGTGAGTTTATTTATTTTGGACGATATTAGGTCTGGGTTTAGTAAGGGCGTGGTCGGATACATCCCACTTATATTATAAATACAAAAGTTTGTGAGTATGGACGTATGTCTGTTATTCTTTCACAGAGAATCCGATGGATCAATCGATGAAATTTGGCACAATTATTCCTTATACACCGGAATAACATATAGGCTATAGAAATACTGTTAATTCTACAGGAATAGGATAACATTGAAAAGCGCCATCTATAATCAATCTATCGACAATAGTCCACGGAAACGAAGTTGCTGGTAAAAGCTAGTTTAGGTATATCTAAGATATATAATTAAAGTTAATATCATATATCATTAAATTACGAGTGCCAATGCGATACTCAAGAACACCGTTAAATAACCTTTCATATTTTCCCCATCGTTCTAGAGCTTTGGGCGCTAACTCAACAATCCCCACAATAAAAAAATATATAACCATATTCATCCCCCTGATATATTCCATGTATCCCTCCATCATTTTAGAAAAAAAATCCAAATAATTCTTAGTGTATTACTTAGCTTAGTTGTAATTCTAAATTTCAGATTTAATAACTACTAGCGGCCTGCCCCTGCTTCGCACGGGTATTAAATATATATCCCATGTCAGTCAGTGTAAAAAAAATGATTAAAATCGATCGAGTAGTTTTGATTTATTCATTACTGCCCGTGGCCCGCACGCGTTAAATTTGGAGAAAAACAATTTCCTTTCCCTATACCAAGAAAATTTCCTGCTATCTTTGGAATATCTAAATTCATATAGTTAGTACATTTTTACTTATTTACTTTTACATTTTCCCTATGTATTTTATTTTTACAATTAATTACAGGATGTCTTTAAACAAACTCTTGAAAGAGGGACATAGCTGCTAAAGTCGAAGTGTTATAGGGCGAAGCGCAGCGTCCTCACGGCATTTTGAATCTGTAATATCTCCGAAAATGTTCACTTAAATTACATGCTGTAAACGGCAATATTGATCTATATTAAATCAACTATTTATTTAAGGTACTTAATTGGATAAGGATTAATGCTGTATTGTATAAAAATTGCTTCAAAAATATGCCATTATTTTTCGTAAAAAGTAAATGACAAAAATGCTATAGTGGGTTATCCATAAGAGATAGACATATACCATTGCGGACTTTTCTGTAGACCTTTTCAAGATGTACAAATACTTTGTACATTATTTTGATAAATCTCGTAGGGTTTAGCCTACGTTTGCAATGTAAGCGGAAAAAAATGTAATTATTTACAGAAACCTCAAAAATTACAGTATTTCTCTACTCCGTATCGAATGTTATTATACGTACAAACCTTCCTCTGGAATAACTCTATCTATTAAAAAAAACCGCATCAAAATCTGCGTAGTTTTAAAGTTTTATGCGTACATAGGGATATAGGGACTTTGTTTTATAATATGTAGTGATTATTGTATTGTTTTGTGTTACATTTGCATGTGGTGTTTACCTTTAAGCAGTTTTACATTTAGACTTAGTGTAATAGTATAATAGAATATGTGTTAGAATTAAGTGTTAAAGCTGTTGGTAAACCTGATAAATTAAAAAAAAAAAGTTTGTCATATTTGAAGTTGGATGGTTGTCAGGAATTTAATATTCAAACTTTGATACTTGTTAGTTTATCTTTACCAAAATAATAATCAAATTATTATATTATAATCCGCGATTAAGTAAATAGATAATATATATAATGCTAAATGTATTTTTACGTAATATTTGTCATAAGAATTTTGGTTTCAGTTTTATAGTCTTTGCATTACAGTATCAGAGTAGATAAAAAATATTTTCAAAACTATTTTCATGGCTGGAATAACATAATACACAAACTTGTAGTTAATCCGCCTTTTTAGGGATTAAAGCGGTTATCTATTACTTACCACTCTGCACACAGCCTAAGCTGGCTTATGTTAATTTTGACGGTCGCTGACCTTTGGATAGGCCTTGGACGTGCCTACAGTAGGACGCAAAGAAACATTTCCAGCCTCTAGATCCATATTTTTTGTACACAAACCCAAATATTCAGACTGATATTACACATAAGAAAATAATAATAATACTGAATAATAAGAAAATAGTAATAGTAATAAATTTCTTACCGAGGTGTCGTAAAAGGCGACTAAGGTAAGTCGACCAGCAGTGTGGTATATGGCTGAGTAGAATAGACCACGCTCTTTCTTACCGAGGTTTCGTAAAAGACAACTAAGGTAGTTGACGTCAGGCAGGCGGCAGGTCGTAAAATGCGTAGCCAAATCTTGTGATAACATGTTTATAACATGTTCTACCGACCCCACTTAGAGTGGGATGATGATTGCAAATAAGAAAGGAGATTTTCCGTTTGCAACGTCTGAACGAAACATGGATCTTTTCGTATCTAAAAATTTAAGGGCCACAGTGCTAGAAGCTTCGCAAACCATAAAAATGGTTAAAGTGGCTTAACCTTAAAAGGTAGACATATACTGTCGCGGACTTTTATTTAGAACATTTATAGTGGAACAATTTTGTGATACATGTATTTTTGAATTACCATCACCGTCTACTTACACTCTAGGAAAGATTTAAATTTTGCCGTTTTCGTAATATTTTTATAGCTGCTCCTCACCTGTACATCTTAGCGTGATGTTATATAGTCTATAGCCTTTCTCGATAAATAGACTATCTTACATTGAAAGAATTTTTCAAATCGGTCCAGTAGTTCCTGAGATTAGCGCGTTCATACATACATACAAACTCTTCAGCTTTATATATTAGTGTAGATAAGTCTCCTACATCCGCCTAATTATATTCCATAGCAGTAATATAATTAGGCGTACGTTCCCATCGCCCTAAATGCAAATGGCGTCTCGTAAAGCAATTAACATCAATTACGCCGACAGTCTGTCGTGTTACATCGTCCACCGACGGAATCACTAAATGTACTGATTTACCAATTAAATCTGGGTATCTATGTAAGAGATAAATTATGTATATGACTCTGAAAAGGCTGGACTGATTTTAATAAAATTTTAAGACAGTATTAAAATTTAAACTATCGGATTAGAGCATTTTTATGATTTGTCAATGACAGTTTTGTATCGAGGGAAATCGAACCCAGACTTAGTCACTGGTGGCCAGATTAGTAGTCTTAGGAAAAATGTTAGATATATTCTAAAAAAAAAATATTTGTCTGTGTGTAATCGTTTTTCTCAAAATTGTCGCCAATGACTTCCGCTTTGTATTTTATAGCAACAGAGTCATGAAACAAGAGTATCGCGCCCTTTTTGATTAAAATGGTGGCAACACTGTGTCGTGTTGTTTCCGGTGGAGTCTTCCTATTGATAAAACGTTTCAGTGACAGTCAGTCTTTGTTCGTTATCCAAGAGAAGTGCATCTCGGAACGGGAATTGTGGTATTCCTATTATATCGTGTTATTGTATATAGTGTGCAATAACAATGTATTGAACGGTCTTTGTACAATTTTTACTAAAAGGCAGTGTAATTATTCCGGAGGGTTTAGGTTAAAAGTACGGTTTTATGTAAATTGTGTTGAACAGGTCACGCGGTTATAAAAACCTGCTTAAAGTTTTATTCGCATGCGCTGCGTAAACCAACAGTGATACACTAAAATAATGTACTAAGGAATTGTAGATCTACAAAAATACTACAAAAAAGTCCTAACTAGCATATCTCTATCTCTTACGGTTAACTCACAGTAACAATTTTTATGTCAAAATTTCAATTAAATACACTGATTACAAGTATCTTAATACTTGTGTTATGGTAAACAGATAACTGGTGAATATATATATATATATATATATATATATATATATATATATATATATATATATATATATATATATGAATATATATATTTTTTTAAATACATACTGAGGTACATTTATAAAAAATATTAGCTCTCGGCGGGAATTGAACCCACGACCCGCGGAGCCGAAGGCAGGGTCACTACCCACTGCTCCAACGAGCCAGTATAAAAAGGAAAAGTTAATTATTTTCATCAGTTAAATCGATCGTCAAATAAACCACGTCGTTGACAAACGTCAAATCATGTTACCTTATGTAATTGAGCTGTTAACGTTATACCGTTAAAGTGGGATAGCCGGCCAGCGGTGGGCGAGGGGGGAAGGGGTCTGGACGCGGGATGAATAGGGAATGATGGGATCGACGGGAATAGGGAGCGAATATTGCGGACTCCACGAGTTTCGGGTAGTAATTAAGCATTGTGCTTAGTCGAGATGCTTCGCCCAATATTAATCAATTTTCTTTATCAGAAATATACATAACTATTGCATCCAACATGATATCATAATTTTTTCAAATTCAAATTCAAAATATTCTTTATTCAAATAAACTTGTAAACAAGTGCTTTTGAATCGTCAACTCTACTGCTGGTTCGGAAAGCTGTTCCTACCGAGAAGAGCCAGCAAGAAACTCGGCGGTTGCTCTTTTTAAAATATAATTCTTAATACTATTTACATTCAGTCGTTACTGTCTTGTACAGGTTCAAAGAGAGCTATATCCACACATTCTTTTCTTCTAAATAATCTTCAATAGTATAGTAGGCTTTCTGTATCAGCCTATTTTTAACAGTGTTTTTAAACTGCTGTAATATGCTGGCAAATATCAATAAACTTGCCTATGAAAAGGATTAAATTTACTTTAAGAGTTAACTATAAGAAATATACTAATATGTCATATTAGTAATTTTAACAAAAAAAAAGAAAAAGATAATTATTTAATTGTGTAGTATTTTTTTAATGCCCAAAAACAGGGATAAAATATTTTTTCTGTTAAAGATTATTAAAGATACATAACTATTGCATCCAATATATCAATAAACTTGCATATTAAAAGGTTTAAATTAAGTTTAAGGGTTAACTATACGAAACATACATATACGTCACATTACACATTTAAAAATTAATATCTGGATGACCGAGCTTCGCTCGGTAATTTTTTACAAAAAAAAAACTTTTAAAAAAACCAATTATTTAGTTGGGATCGATCCTTGGCTTTCACATTTCTCGAGGCTGCCCGTTACCCGAATAAGCTGCGTCGACTTGACAGTTAATGGCGAAAATTCAATTCAATATAAATGTTAGTGTTTTTTAATGCCTAAAAACAGGGATAAAACAATATTTTTTACATAAAACCTAGCTGATCTAGCTATATTTTTCTCCCCCAAAACCTACATGCTGAATTTCAGGAAAATCGTTGGAGCCGTTTCCGAGATTCGGAAAATATATATATATATATATATATATATATATATATATATATACAAGATTAACTCATTTAAATATAAAGATTATCTCCACCAACCTCATTTCTTACCGAGGTGTCGTATATTACGACACCTCGGTAAGAAATGCAATTAAAGTAATTTGACCCACCGTGTGGTATCCAGCTGAGTAGAATAGACCAGGTTCGTATTTTTTACCGAGGTGTCGTTAAAGGCGACTAAGGTAAGTTAACCCGCCGTGTGGTATCCGGTGGACTGAAATAGATCACCCCCTTACTTACCGAGGTGTCGCAAAATACAACTAAGGTAAGTTAACGTCAGCCAGGCGGCCGGTACGAAGCCAAATCATGTGTACTCAGTCAGTACAACATGTTGTACTGACCCCACTTAGAGTGGGATAAGGCAGGAGGATGATGTTGAAACATACATAAAGGCTTAAATTAACTGTAAGAAATATGATAATATGGCTATGTAAAGCATATTACACATTTGGAGATTAATTATATTAGTATTAAACTGACCTAATTCAAATTTGGGCTAATTGAGTGAGATATATTTATTGCCCTTATTCCACTCTAAGTGGAATCGGCACAATATTTTATAAACATTTTGTAACATGTTTGGACTACGTATTTAAAGACCGGCCGCCTGCCTGACGTCAATTTACCTTAGTCGAATTTTACGACACCTCGGTAAGAAATGAGGGTGGTCTATCCTACTCAGCAGGATACCACACGGCTTGTTTGTATTATATTAACGATTTGAATAAAAATTTCCTATTTTATTTTGCAATCAAATCTGAGTTTTTCTTACTATTAGAGATAGCAAGCAATACCATTTTACGATAACTACTGCAGATTTATCTTATTTTTACTGAACCTAAATACTGAACAAGAATATAAACTAAACTAAACCTTATTACATACCATTAACGTGCATTTTTCTATGCACTTACTTAGTTTAAGGGATTTCATATACAAGTATATCTGAAACGAAAACGTCGTTAGTATTAAAAATTTGTTATTAAAATTTAAACTTATTGTCATATGTAATAGGGTTGGAATTCGACTGTGATAGTTTTGTTAGGTGTTAATCGCTTGAGCCTTTCAACCATGGGCCCTCGGTATCAAATGCCTCGTATATCGGATTTTAGAAGATAGTCTAAGAATCGCTTTATTTAGTGCAAACTAAAATGAGTTCTGTGTTATGGGAATAAGACTTAAAGTTCTATGGTGCATAATTTGACATCAAAAGTTGGTAAGTTGTATATTTTATATTGAACCAGCTTTGTCCGGTTCGCGAGAAATCAGTGTGCCACAATGTTTTTCCCGCTTGAAATCCCGATCCCGAAGGAACTCTATCATAATTAACTATTAATATAAACCTTCCTCAAGAATAGCGCTATCTTTAAGTATAAACCGAACTAAAATCCGTTCAGTAGATTTTGAGAAAATCGAGTACATACATACAGCTTTTTGGTGAATTTGTTTTTTAATAAGTATAGATAGATGCGAACGGATTTATTTAAAACGTTTGATACAGAACAGATCAAAAGTTTTGAAAATAACATTATTTTTGATTGAAATTTTGAATTAAAACTTGTTATTGTTAGTTAACCATAAGAGATTTGAAGAATAAAACTTTTGAAGTTCTTTTGTAGAAATATTGTAAAAAAGATTAAGCTATCATGCAAAAAATATTCAAAAAAACCAAAACTGGTTTTTTTTCCTTTGGAAGAGCCGTGTGATATCCGGCTAAGTATAATAGTACCACCCTCATTTCTTACCGAGGTGTCGTAAAAGGCGACTAAGGTAATTTGACCCACCGTGTGGTATCCTGTTAAGTAGAATAGACCACCCTCTTTCTTACCGAGGTGTCGTAAAATACGACTAAGGTAAGTTGACGTCAGGCAGGCAGCCGGTCGTAAAAACGCATCCAAATCATGTTACAACATGTTTATAACATATTGTGCCAACCCCACTTAGAATGGGATAATGGCAGGAGGAAATAGTTTTTCATTCAAAAAAGTATTAAATACACATAATTGAGGGTATTTTAATACGTAATAAATCGCAAATAAAGTGCCGGGTACTAGAAAAAATACTAATTAATATCCAGCAAAAAATCTTATAAAACTCACTTAAAAATTCATTAAAAAACTTATCCGACGAAATTTGAATTTCATTAACATAGTTACTCGATATTAAGTTATGCGTAACATCTGGTGTACAGAAAACATGTCCGCCCGCCGCCGGGATCGAACGCCGGACCGTTCCGGAATAACAACTAGGAACTATCTGAATTCTGATTTGCATACACCAAGGGGACAAGCTTGGTAGGGAGTTATTTTCAAAATGGTGCTTAACATTCTTTTGACATTGCAAACATTGCTGTTTAACATGATTTTGACTGTTAATAGCAGATGATTTAATTTCGACCTTAATTCAAATTTAAATTCAAATTCAAAATATTCTTTATTCAAGTAAACTTGTAAGCAAGCGCTTTTAAATCCTCAACTCTATTGCTGGTTCGGAAAAAAACGTTTTCATAATATAAATAATGTTCTTCGATCTATCAAAAGATCATCATCTTCCTACCCTTATCCCACAATAAGTGGGGTCGGCACATGTCATAAACATGTTGTCACATGATTTGGCTACGTATTTTGCGATCGGCCGCCTGCCTGACATCAACTTACCTCGGTAAGAAAGAGGGTAGTCTATTCTACTCAGCCGGATACCGCACGGTGGGTCGACTTACCTTAATCGCCTTTTACGACACCTCGGTAAGAAATGAGGTTGGTCTATTCTACTCAGCCGGATACCACACGGTGGGTCGACTTACGTTAATCGCCTTTTACGACACCTCGGTAAGAAATGAGGATGGTCTATACTCTATTCTACTCAGCCGGATTCCACATGGCGAGTCGACTTACCTTAGTCGCATTTTGCGACACTTCGGTAAGAAATGAGGGTTTTCTATTCTACTTAACTGGATACCACACGGTGGGTCATCTTACCTTAGTCGCCTTTTACGACATCTTGTTAAGAAATGAGGGTGGTCAATTCTATTTCGCCGGATACCACACGGCGTTTTGATCTATCAAAAGATATCAATGACAAAAGTTATAAAAATTTATTATTATGAAAATAGCTGCTATTGAATTTCTTTTTAGCTTTTCTAGAAGTTTTCCTAATAAGCAGTAGATTTGAAGATTCAAAAGAACTTATAGAAAGTCCAATTGAATCGAACTCTACTCTCTCTGAAAGATTTTATAGCGCTCCAACCTCATCATCTTCCTGCCCTTATCCCACTCTAAGAGGGGTCGGCACAAACTGTTATAAACATGCTGTCACATGATTTGGCTTCCACATGATTCCATACTTATAGCGGTCCAACATAAAGAAAAAAAAATATTTTTTCTTCTCTAACAGAATTGCATAGAGCTATCTATTCCTAAATCTATATATAAAGTATAGAATGGCTTGTGAAGATAAGATTCCCTGCGTGTTAGAATCAATCCGCGGCGCGCACTATCGTGTCAAATGAACACGATTTATGTGAAGGGCTCAAATAAATCAGACGCAGCCAGTCCTCGTTCACGCATTTGTTGCGGACACTTTCACACCCTTATTCCGATTTAGGGACACATTAATAACAAGTAAATTGTTTGCTACCTCCTTTTTTACTGTAGGATGTTTATTGTTTGAGATAGGTCTCATTGAGAGAATGTGCAGCTTGCACATTCTCTCAATGAGACCAAGCATTATGTGCAGCTTTCCTAAGAACTTTTTGAGGTCTTTGTCTAGCTAGTAGACTATCAACATTTTTCAAATTGTTTTTTCGAATTTCATTTCATTAAATTTCAAAAACAATTCAAACACCTTATGACTCCAAAGTCAATTAGATCTTCATGCGATGTGCTCCATCCATTGCTACTTCAGCGTCGTTTCAATGAATTTAGTTTCTTTTCAAATGTTTCTGATTTGATTCTGATTTGGTCTTACAAGATACTCTAAAAATAGGTCGCTCCGTCCTTATGAGCTTTTCTTAATTTTCTTATCAGACCAATCGTATTCTTCTTCTAGAGTGGATTCTTCTCCAGCGCCTCAAGATCAAGAACCGCTTTGACTATATCTTTTTAATTGTGTTCGTTACTTAGAGTTAGAGAGACCATTTTTGGATCCATATCATCACTAGTAACACTATTCAAAGCCTTTGATTTGATTAAAGAAGTAAATTAAGCAGTGAAAATAATTCATCGATTTTGAGATAAAATAAGAAACTTTAATAATGTATAGATGTAGAAAATATTGTCTGTCATTCTTGAAAACATTCAAATATGGGCAAAGTTGTGGGTGCTACAAGGTTCAAACTTGGGTCCTATTTTCTTTATATTGCACATAAATTTTTATTTATTTATTTATTTATTTATTATTATTATACCAAAAAACAACATTCATTACATAAATACAAACAACAGAAAAATATTATTATCTATACAAATTTCTTTCCTTAATTTAGACCTCTGTAACCGAACTAGGTTTCCCTGTATCTCGGTATACAGCGCCCTTCCCGTGAATTGTGATATTTTATTTTTGTAAAAATGAATATTATTTGTTGTTTAATGTAAACAAAAGTTAAAAAAGAAAAAAAAGGGTAGTTAGATATGTTCCTCTCGGTGAGTAATATGTAAAGTGCATGAGTGTGTGTGAGAGGTTGTGTAACAAGACCAAGTGCAATGAATAAAAAGCTACCTTTGTGTATAAAAATACATATACATACATATATGTTATGATATACATTTCAATATATCTTCCGTTTCATTATATGACAAGCTAAGCATTAGGTTACTAACTTCCTTTTTACATTTATTTCTGTTCTGTGGATAGATAAATATTAACTTATTAATTTTATTATAAATGTGTACACCCAAAAAAATAGGAAATCTTTTAACAATAAATGGTTTGCACATAAATTTTAAAGAAGGGCCTTTTCGAAGTACAAGCTTTTACCCACAACTTCGTTTGCGTTGACTGTTGTCGCGTAATAGATGGGGTTTTTCAATGTCATCCTATTCCTGTTTAATTAACAGAATTTTTATAGCCTTTATGTTACCCCGGTGTATAAGGAATAATTGTGCGTATAATTCATCTATATTGGTTCAGCGGATTCGCCGTGAAAGAGTAACAAACATACATCCATACTCACAAACTTTCGCAATTATAATTTTAGTAGTTGTTGTATTATGCTATATTTCAGCTTTGCCATTACAGCAGTTTAAAAACACTGTTAAAAAGAGGCTGATACAGAAAGCCTACTATACTCTTGAAGATTATTTAGAAGATAAGAATGTGTGGATATAGCTCTCTTTGAACCTGTACAAGACAGTAACGACATAATGTAAATATGATTAAGAATTATATTTTTAAATTAACGAATTTCTCGCTGGCTCTTCTCGGTAGGAACAGCTTTCCGAACCAGCAGTAGAGTTGACGATTCAAAAGCACTTGTTTACAAGTTTATTTAAATAAAGAATATTTTGAATTTGAATTTGAATTTGAATATGTTTAGTAGTTTAGTAGTAGTAATTGTTAAATCAGTGTTTACGCCGTGTTGTATCCGGTTTAGTAGAATAGACCGCCGTCTTTCTTACCTTGGTTTCTTAAAACACGACTCATCCTCTTGCCCTTATCCCACTCTAAGTGGAATCGGCACAATATGTTATAAACATCGTGTCACATGATTTGGCTACGTATTTTGTGACCGGTCGCCTGCTGAACGTTAACTTGCCTTAGTCACCTTTTGCGACACCTCGGTAAGAAAGAGGGTGGGCTATTTACTCGACCAGATACTACACGGTGGTTCAACTTGTCTTAGTCGCCTTTAACGACACCTCGATAAGAAATGAGGCCTATTCTACTCAGCCGGATACCACACGGCGGGTAGACTTTCCTTAGTCGCCTTTTACGACATCTCGGTAAGCCTCAAACTTTCGGTGTATTGAAATACGACAAAGTGAAGTTAATGTCAGGTAGGCGGCAAAATATGTAGCCAAATCATATGACATGTTGTTCCGACCCCACTTATGGTGGTATAAGGGCAGGAAGACGATGTTTTGCGTTCCCCATAACGCATTTGTATCGAAGTGATATCACCCAATTTGTCCAGAGTAGTCGTCAGTGATATAACAAAGGGGATCGAAATGCGAACCGGTCAGATAAACGAGATTTACGCACACAACTTTTTCTACGAAACTTTGCAAATTTCAAGTTTGGTCTTATCCTTAGGGGAGGTTACACTAGCCAAGCAAACTTTCAGAAAAATTATAACTTTTATTCGACCGAAAATGATTTTTACAAGAAAAAATAAGATTACCTCAAGTATATGTATATGGCAGTATTTTAATAATTTTCTATTTATATTTGCATAGAGGCAGATTTTCATAGAGTTAAGAAATCCGTCTGAATAGAATAGACCACCCTCATACTTATCAAGTTGTTGAAAAAGTCGACGATGGTAAGTTGACCCGCCGTGTGGTATCCGGCTGAGTAGAATAGACCATTCTCTTTCTTACCGAGCTGTCTTAAAATACGACTAAGGTATGTTGACAATATGTTTATAACATGTTATGTCGACCCCACTAAGAGTGGGATAAGCGCAGAAGGATGATTGTGACACTTGATGCAAGTAAAGCACTTAAATAATACTACTACCTAACCGTTTTACAAAGTCTGCATATATCAGGTATGAGAACGAATAGTACACTCTACATACATTACATATATTTTCTTTTATCGCGGATTATAGCAAAATTCTCATTAGTTTTGTATTATGGACCTCCGCAAAGTAACGCCTAATTCTATAAATTATTTAATAAAAACATTAATAAATAGAAAAATGATTTCAAAAAGATATTTTAAGAAATGTTTTCTAATAAACGAAAAGAATATCTATCGAACCCTTAGGGCTAAGATATTTGGCAGTGGCAGCGGCAGATAGTGGTGATTTAGGACTCAGGTCCTACAAGGCCATCCCAATTCTGACACACGGCAAACTATTTCATGAGACAACCAACATTAATAATATGATCGTGATGTAGGAGAACAGGCCAGGGTTATAAATGAATAACTGAATTGTAATAATAAACGTTTACAAAGGTAATAATAAAATTATTTTGCTATAATCCGCGATGAAGTAAAATAGAAAATATATATAATGCTAAATGTAGAGTGGACAATCGGTTATCATACCTGATACATGCAGGATTCGTAAAAACACATGCACAAACCTCCACCACCGCCACCACAATACACAAGCACTATATACGTTCACTATCACAAACTCAACAATCGTTTCGCCCCGCAACCGAAGCATCGTCAGGAGATAGACTCCACGACCAAAATCGCAAAGCGAAGCAATACCCAAATAAGTTTAGTTATATACTAATCGGTTCAACCCCACCCTTTATTTTATTTGCGAACAAGTGTAACAAGCTTGAACTAGAAACATTCATCTTCTCGTTAATGAGGGTGTCATTGTTATGTTTAATAATCTCAAGGTTTTCCAATAGGCTCAGCTTAAGTCCTTTATTGGAACACGTGTGCAATACTTCGAAACTATGGTCATTAGGAACTTTATGACCGCTTTCTATCAGATGTTTGGCGAAATGTGAATTTTGTGGTTTATTTTGTGGCGGCCATATGTTCTTTAAAACGGGTTTCAAAATTACAACCAGTCTGACCCACATATCTCCGCAAAGTAACGCCTAATTCTATAAATTATTTAATAAACGTTTATTCACTGTGCTACACTGGAAGGCAATATGTCCGATCACTATGACGTAGTTTTAAGAAGTAAGAACCATGGCGGATGCTGCTTTTATACAATTAATTAAGGGTGGCCAGTTTATAAAATGAAATGTAATGATTTTTGTAACAAATAAAGCATAAATGCTAACATGTGACGCAAAAGTACGGATACGGATCAGAAACTTAGTCGCTGACTATGGGTCTCACAAGAAGGCTCAGAGTTGCTCAGTGGACGATAGAGCGAGCTATGCTCGGAGTACCTCTATGTGATCAAATCAGAAATGAGGAGATCCGTAGAAAAACCGGAGTTGCCGACATAGCTCAGCGTGTCGCGAAGCTGAAGTGGCGATGTGCGGCACATAGTGCGGAGAACCGATGGGTATTGGGGTCTCAAAGTGTTGGAAAGGCGACCCCCGAGTGCCAGCGAGTGTAGGCAGACCCCCCTCGATATGGACTGACGACCTCAAAAAGGTCGCGGGGAGCCGCTGGGTCCAAGCGGGACAAAATCGTGTGTTGTGGAGATTCCATGAAGAGACCTATGTCCAGCAGTGGACGTCCATCGGTTTCGAAAGAAGAAGGCTTCAAAGTAATAATAATTTTTTTTTGCTATAATCCGCGATTAAGTAAAATAGAAAATATATATAATGCTAAATGTAGTGTGAATAATCCGTTTTCATAATTGATGCATGCAGGATTCGAAAAAACACAAGCACAAACCTCAACCACCGCCACCACATCGCTCCCAGTCATCGAGCGTCATACGAATACAGCCGAATGCTTAGCGTAATGCGCAATAACAAATGGAGGCATGGCAACGGAATAACAAGCCATCTTGTGCGATGTGACGTTTGCTTTGGGATATAGTATTAATTACGAGTGCGGTAATACAAGTTGAATTATAGTTCAGGGTTTAATTAATACCTTTCTGGACATTCTTTAACAGTAAATATACAAGATTAACTTATTTAAAAATTAACGCGATGACGCTGCCAGCGTCGTTGGAACCATTTCACCGTGATTTTTATATTACAGTATAAGTAATTTAGGTTCAATTTAAGTTAAATATTTTCTTAATATAATAATCTAAGACGTCCGTGTGTCCGTGCGCCGCCCAGCACGTACTGTTCGATAAGGGAACTTTATTAGACCTACTTTATAGTTCTACCCTCCGCACCTCACTCCGACATCTTTGACTCTCTCTAATCTACTTTACTTTTTTTCAGGCAAGAGTAAATATGTGGACTAAATGTTTTTATTCAACGGTATATAAAATCAGTTTTTCTATGTATGTATTTGCAAATCTTAAAAATTGGTTTATAAATTTACGTGTGTATCCATTAATCCTTAAGCGATGTCCATTTGACATTAACACTTTTATGCCAAACTTTTATTTCGTCAGACAGACAAACGACCATAAAGACATCAATAAATAGTGATATCCATGTCAAAAGAAAACAGTAACTTTTACACATTTTTCTTATATTTATGTTGGGGCCCTCTTTTAAGTAACTATAGACATATATTTTTGCAATAGTGCTGCGAAAATAATGGAAAAACTAGAGTCGATTTATGAGTAGAAGTCTGAATTTAACAAGTTGCTAATTCATGAAAGGTTTTATAAATATAAAATGAAATTGAGTTAAATTGAGGAACCGATCTCCGTAAGTCGATCGACGGAAATAACATCTACAACAATGTCTACTCAAACACCAAAAAGAAGAGGGTGTTAGTGACTATAGTTTGTGAAGCTGCAATAATTACAGTGATGCCACTTATGAGCCTTCATTGCAATAAATGACTAGCGAGAAAAACATGTGAACCTGAGCGAGTGTGCAACTACCTTTGAAGAAGACATCCCAAGCTACGCACCTAATTAATGGATAATTGCAGAAACAGAACGGTTGAAGGGATATAAAGCAAATAATACAAGGATCAACAAAACAGCTATGACATCTAAAATGGGTAATTAAGAAAAATAAAATGAAATCACGACGTTATACAAATAAATAAAAAGACTTTGCTTTAATTTCTTCAAAATGTTGATATATTTTTAGTGAAGTTGTAGTCAAATTAGTGGGAGTATTGGAGTATTAATATTACTACAAGTACAACCTTATGTCGTTAAGAAAAAGAAATTGTTTTGTCGTCATGGAATCATATTTAAATATTTTATCGAATTACCAATTACGTAGAATAAAACCTAAAATAATTTCTTGCATTTTTATCAATATATTGTTCTTTAATTTATTAACTCTAACATTAATTTAAACCTTTTTGTAGACTGGTCTATGGATAATGAATCTCTTTTTAAATTCAGTGCCCAATCAAAATAATATTCAACACTGGATGGTACTCCTGTCACCCTCTCAACTGTCACCGACAGGCTGAGTGACGCTCCGTGAAATATCGACCGGGTGACAGTTCGCGGACAAATCTGCATTTGATGGCAGGCTTTATTGGGAATGGGATTAATTGAGTGATGTGACCTGAATCTGAATATGATTCATACAAACATCACTAAAAACTGCATATGTTTTTGTTTATGATACGATTTCATGACACCGAAACAATAGTATTCAATTTTCTTTACAAATCAAAATAATCTCTATTCAAATAAGTTCTTTCAAGCACTTCTGAATCGTCAGGGAATGAAGCTACAACTGGTCCGGAATGTTGCTCTCACCGAGAACCAGAAAGAAACTCGGCGGTAAATCTCTTAAACATTTTCAATACAATACAATATTAAACTGCAGTCTTGTATGAAGCTGAAAGGATTTTCAAATCCAGGCTTTTTTATCATCCAAATAATCTTCAATTTTGTAATATGCTTTACGTATAAGTACATCTCTTATACTTAACTTGAACCTTTCTGTAGACTGGTCTAGTATGGATTGTGGAATTTTATTGTAGAAGCGAATACTGAGACCATCGAATAAGTTGCTAACTCTGCTGAGTCGCGACACAGGTATCACAAGCTTTTGTGGCCTCTCGTATGTCTATGATATATAATACAATAATAAATATATAGGGTACCAGGGTGAATGACCGTACCCATTCCATTTCGTATGTAATGCATAACCTTGACCGAGAGACAAAATACAAGTGCGAAGGAGACAAAACTATAATGCTATTGCTCTCTTGCTTGAATAAGCGTTAATATCGTATCATCGGATCCGCTCTGTATTTGTGGATTAATTACACACAGTGATCCGTGCCCAAAGTAAGTAACTTCATGCTTGTGTTATGGACTAACACAAACACTTAATATATGAACAGAATACACATTTAAATAAAAACCTAAATAGTTATATACCCAGACTTGTTGATAACAAATTGTTTTTAGAAAATGTTTGCCATAGATGGAAATCGAACCCGCTACTCATGCAGCTGAAGGATCACAGTAGAAGCAAACTTCCGAATCAGTAATAACGTCTTCAATTATATATGACAATTGAAAAGCACCAAAACTACTAGAAAATTAGAGTGAACTAACTAAACCTCAAAACTGAATTATTGAACCATTATCCACACACACATTAACATAAATATAACACCAAACTGAAATAGTTAGTCCCACGTACAACTGTAAGATAACATTTAAATTAACTAAACTAACATTTAACTTTAACAAGTTAACTTAATTTGTCGTTTCCCGGCTTAAAACTTAAACATTTGAAGCCAAATACAACACTCGAAAGCCGCCGCGTATTTGCTTAGCCTTTGAATTTAAATTAGTACCTAAAAACTGGGGGGAAACTCGTCTTAACTAGCGAATTACCAACCTCACTTGTCCGCAGATCTGAAGTACCAATTTTTTAACTGCATTAAGTTAATAAGAAGCCTAGCGTTGGCACTATCCGACTCTTTCGAGGAGGCCACGGCTTCAAACCTCTAGCACCATTGAGTTTTTCTATTAAAATTTATGTATCTAATTGATAAGTGCAATTTATCATACGCTTTTACCGTGATGGTAAAACATAGTGAGGAAACCTGCATATCTCTTGAGAATTCTAGTGATATGTGTAACCTACCAATCCGCATATGTGGTAGGTCTTAGCTCCAATCCTTCTCTCCAAAAAACGGATAGAAGAGACCTATACCCAGCAGTGGGATAGTAACAGGCCGTTACTTTAAGGTAGTAAGGTATTAAGTGAGGTAAATCGCGGTAAAGCTTGTTTTATAAATTTGATTATAATCGACATTTTTGAGTTCGAGTACAAAAAAAGTAACAGCCTGCTGGGCCTGTCTACGTTTTTGGAGCTAAAACCTACCACAAATGCGGATGGTACGCGGTATGAATGCGGTAGGTTGTACATATCCCTAGAAATCTCTAGAGATGTGCAGGTTTCCTCACGATGTTTCCTTCAAAGAAAAGAGTATGATAAATTATCAATTAGATACATAAGTTTTAACAGACAAAGTCATTGGTGCTCTGGGTTTGGATCCGTGACCCCTTCGAAAGAGTGGAAGCAGAAATGAAGATTTATTTATATGTGAGCCAATCAACTTGTTTCAGCTTTACACCGCTTGGTTACTTTATATTTCGTTCTTCTACATTTATATCTTTGTAAGTTTTAGTTAACCGAATTATCGTTGACTATGGGCCTCATAAGAAGGCTCGCTCCATTACTCGGCGGGCGATGGAGCGAGCTCGGAGTATCTCTACCTGCTCAAATCAGAAATGAGGAGATCCGTCGAAGAATCAGAGTCTATATAGCTCAGCGTGTCGGGAAGCTGAAATGGCGATGGCACATAGTGTGGAAAACCTATGGGCGTTGGGGTCTCAAGGTGAATGAGTGAATGAATGAAATATACTTTATTGTACACCAAAATATTAAACTTAGACGTACATTGGGCGACCTTATCGCTACGCAGCGATCTCTTCCAGGCACCCCTTGGGTATAGGACACATAGCATTAGAAATGGAGAAGGTGTTGGAATGGCGACCTCGCAGCTCTGGTGGACCCCCTAAGAGATGAACTCGACCTCGAATAAAGTCGCGGGGAAACGCTGGTTCCAAGCGGCACAAAATCGTGGGTTGTGAAGACTTTTAAAGAGACCTATGTCCAGCAGTGGAAGAAGAGTAATTATTGAGTAATGGATCCTTGACTTGAAAGCTTTAAAAACCCGTTGCTAGAAAAATAAAGTATGTTTTAAATGTGACATGAACATTTTATTGGATGAAATAAATCCCGCGTGGAATGTTCGCGACGCGAGAGGAAATTCCTCTAAGAGTTAGCATTTACGTCGCTTGTAGTGTTTGTGCTGAAAAGTGGATTGTCGACGGCATCGAGAGCCTTGCGCCGGGATTTCTGCTCGAACGGTTTTATATTGCAAAAAGTATTGAAGCGTGAAACATGCATCTACAATATCGTAAAGAAACAAACATATGGAAAACGTATTAAATTCAAAAAAGGACATTTTGAGTCACACTTTTGCGCATTTGTATTTATGTAAATAAATATAGTGCTAATAATCCTGCTCCTAATAATAAATATGAAGCTGTAGTAGCCCAGCGGTAACACCGTGCGACTCTTTCGAGGAGGTCACAAGTTCGAATCCGGGCAGACACCAATGAGTGTTTCTGATAAAACTCATGTGTCTAATTGATAATTGCAATTTATCACACGCTTTTCGATGAAGGAAAACATCGTGAGGAAACCTGCATATCTCTAGATAATTCTGGAGATATGTGTAACCTACCAATCCGCACTGGAACAGCGTGGTAAGTCTTAGCTCCAAACCTTTTCTCCAATAACGGAGAGAAGAGGGCTATTCTCAGCAGTGGGATAGTAAGAAGCCGCTAATTCATTCTAGGGAACTACTGGACCGATTTGAAACATTGTTTGAGTGTAACATAGTCCATTTATCAAGGAAGCCTATATAACGCACTAAGATGAATAGGAGAGGAGCAGCAATAAAAAAATTTAAGCAAAATTTAAAGCTTTCCTCGCGTGCGCTGAGTAAACAGTGAAAGTTATCCAAAAATCATATATTACAAAATTGTTCTCCTCTACAAGTTCTAAATCGTCGCAACAGCATATGTCCAACTTTTAAGGTTAACCCACTTTAACCATTTTTATGGTTATCAAAATACTATATTACGATTTTAATCTTTCCACGCAGGCGGCGCCGCTGGCGATTGTTAGTATGTATATATTTACTAGTTATCTTTGACCCATAACACAAGTACTAAGTTATATTGGAGACGTATAACCAACCTCTATCTAATGAACTACACACACGGTAAAGTATAAGTAAACAAAAGTAAAGTAACGGTCTTAAGTAATTTCACTGCTAGGCAAAAATCTTCTCAGTCCGTTTCTAAGGATTAAAACTAAGACCTACCACGCTGCTCCAATGCGGATTGGTAGGTTACACATATCCCTCAAAACCGAAAACAGTGTGATAAATTGCAATTATCAATTAGATACATAAGTTTTAATAGAAAAACTCATTGCTGCATTGTTCGCTAGGAGTTTGCACCCGAAATAAAAGTGGTTGTAAAAGGGTCAATGTAAATAATTATCATTTCAATGACACATTACGTAGATTTTAGTTTTAGTTCAATTTATAGTACTCTACATATTGTATTATACTAAATAACATTAAAACAGAACAATTACTGTGCATTACGGTCGTAATTTAATATCGTTTGTTGTATCAGGGTTGCCAAAAGTGCGATTTTTTCATATAATTGTTTTTATGTTAGATATAAGATTTTTTATCCATTGTTAATTTAAACTACTAAAATGTATGTAAACGCAACGTTTTTTATAATACCTCCGATTTGACTTATCATATAAAAACTAAATTACACAAAACCGTTAAAATGTATACACTAAGAACTTCATCATAAAAATCAATCTGTCTGTCCTATATGAACCTTACCCTTATTACAATCTTTAATTTCTTACAAATGCAAAAAGGGTTTTCTTAATTTCATATCATATACGTTAAATAGATTATTAATAAATTATCTATTTAACTTCGGCTCTTAGGTCTTTTAGGTACAATAATTAATTCTGTTATTTCCTAAGTCATCATCATTCTCCTACTCCCCGCTCTAAGTGGAGTCGCCACAACATGTTACAAAAATGTGACACATGATTTGGCTGTGTATTTTGCTACCGGCCGCGTGCCTGACGTCAACTTCCAAATAAGGGGATGGTCTATTCAATCTAGCAGGATACAACACGGCGGGTCAACTTACTTTAGTCGCCTTTTATGACACCTCGGTAAGTAATGAGAGTCGTCTATTCTACTCAACCGGATACCACACGGTTTCTATTATTTCTCACAGATTTACTACATGGCGAGTTAGGCTGGATTCAGACTATGATGCCGTTCTCGGTACGATCTCGCTCCGTTCTCGGTCCGGTAAAATATTGTTAAACAACAAACAGTCAGAGTGTTCACACTATCATATCGCTCCGGTCCCGGTCCGATATCGCTCCAGCACCGGTTCGTCAAAAAGAATATTTTGACTGGAGCGAGATCGAACCGGTCTCGGCGTTGTACCGACATCGACAATATGAACACGCTTCTGTTTTAACTCCAGACTTTCATCAGTCGTGCCGCTAGTGTGTTTTAATTAAATCAAATTAAGTTAAAGGTAATAAATAGTGGGAATCTGAATTAGGTAAGTATTTATCATGTACTTTATAAAATTTGTTATAAGTGATTGTATTATTATAATTTTTTATCAGCTTTTCTTTCTTTCTTATTCCTTTTCTTCTATTCTTTTGAATCTTCTTTTCTGTCATTCTTTTTCTTTTTGTGCTATTCTTTTGATTTTTCTTGACTTTTCTTTTAATTTTCTTTTAGCCTTTTTTATTATTCGGTTATTCTTTTCTTTTTATTTTTTCTTGCTTTTCTTTTCTGATTTTTATATTGAAATACTAAATGCTGTTGAATTAAATTTATATAGTTACTAGCGGCCTGCCCCTGCTTCGCACGGGTATAAAATACATATCCCATGTCAGTCAGTGTAAAAAAAATGATTAAAATTGATCCAGTTGTTTTGATTTATTCAATACTGCCCGTGGCCGTAGCGTTAAATTTGGAGAAAAACAATTTCCTTTCCCTATACCAAGAAGATTTCCTGCTATCTTTGGAATATCTAAATTCATATAGTACATTATTACTTATTTACTTTTATATTTTCCCTATCTATTTTATTTTTACAATTAATTACAGAATGTCTTTAAACAAACTCTTGAAAGAGCGACATCGCTGCTAAAGTCGAAGTGCTTATAGGTCTAAGCGCGGCCTCCTCGCGGGATTTTAAATCTGTAATATCTCCGAAAATGTTCACTTAAATTACATGCTGTAAAGGGCAATATTGATCTATATTAAATAAACAATTTATTTAAGGTACTCAATTGGATAAGGATTAATGCTGTATTGTATAAAAATTGCTTTGAACATAAGGCATCATTTTTCGTAAAAAGTAAATAAAAAAAACTCCTATTGTGGGTTATCCATAAGAGATAGATATATACCATTGCGGACTTTTCTGTAGACCTTTTTAAGGTGTGCAAATACTTAGTACATCATTTTGATAAATCTCGTAGGGTTTAGCCTGCGTTTGCAATGTAAGCGGAAAAAAATGTAATTATTTACAGAAACCTCAAAAATTACAGTATTTCTCTACTTCGTATTGAATGTTATTATACGTACAAACCTTCCTCTGGAATCACTCTATCTATTAAAAAAAACCGCATCAAAATGTTGCGTAGTTTTAAAGTTTTATGCGTACATACGGAAATATGGACTTTGTTTTATAATATGTAGTGATTTTCCAAAACGTCTTATGTCAACTACAAAGCGAGAACGAACCGAGAACGGCATCATAGTCTGAATTGAACTTTTGGCATGATTCAGACTATGATGCCGTTCTCGGTTCGATCTCGCTCCGCTCTCGGTCCGGTAAAATATTCTTAAATAAAAAAGAATCAGAGTATTCACACTATAGTATCGGGCCAGTACCGATCCGATATCGGTCGAGCGTCGGTTCGTCGACAAGAAAATTTGACTGAAGTGAGATCGGACCTGTCTCGACCTGAACTCGCTTCTTTTGTTTCAACTGCAGTCTTTCATCAGTCGCGCCGCATGTGTTTAGCATTTATGTTAAATAAAATTTATTAAATAATTATGTCTGGTAATAAATCCGCCGTGTGGTATCCGGCTGAGTAGAATAGACCACCCTCATTTCTTACCGAGGTGTCGTAAAAGGCGACTAAGGTAAGTCGACCCGCCGTGTGGTATCCGGCTGAGTAGAATAGACCACCCTCATTTCTTACCGAGGTGTCGTAAAAGGCGACTAAGGTAAGTTGACACACCGTGTGGTATCCGGCTGAGTAGAATAGACCACCCTCATTTCTTACCGAGGTGTCGTAAAAGGCGACTAAGGTAAGTCGACCCGCCGTGTGGTATCCGGCTGAGTAGAATAGACCACCCTTTTTCTTATCGAGGTGTCGTAAAATACTACTAAGATAAGTTGACGTCAGGCAGGCGGCCGGTCGTAAAATACGTAGCCATATCATGTGACAACAAGTTTATAACATGTTGTGCCAACCCCACTTAGAGTGGGATAAGGGCAGGAAGATGCTGATATGTCTGGTAATAAATCGTAGAGTTCAGAAAAAGTTAACTATTTCTTATGTGGTTTATAACATTTGTTATAGATAAAGAATAATTCTGCTATAATTATTTTACCAGTCTTTCTATGTGCCTTTTTTTTGAGAAAAGTGCATAGAGTTAAATTAATAAATAAATGGTCGACTGTTTTACAAAAAATAAAAAATAAATTGAATATTTATTATTTGCAGATGAAAGACATATTGAATTTGTGAAAAGTAGACGCAGCCTGTATGATTTGCAGTCACACTACTACAGTGAAATTATTTACAAAAGGAAAATATGGAACGAGATTGAAGACGCAATAGGATTACCTGGTGAATAAAACACAAACGTAACAAAGTGATATTCATTTAATTGCTTTATTGTAATTATATCGCAAGTTTTTCTTGCCATGGCACTGATACTTCAGGAGAGTTGATTTTTATTTCACTTATGCCTATAGGCCTATGCATTTCCTCTTTGTCTTTTTAGATTTTGCACGTGATTATTATTAATGTAATACAAATTACCCTCGAAATTCATCGAATTCCAGAATTTCTAATAATATTATGCAGAATGCATGTTGTTACATATCCTTATTTATAAACGTTATATTTCTATTATAGGAGCAAGGAATCGATGAGAGCGACTAAGAGCTCAATATCGAAAATACCTCTCTAAATTAAAAAGTGGCCAAAAGTGGCCAAGCAGCTTACAAAGTTTGCAAATGGCGATATCACGACCAAATGTAATTTATTAATGAGTACATAACTGTAATAGACTACGAATATCCATTATTGCCGATGATGAAGTTAACAATTACAATATTCTTGATATGGATATTGAAGAGACACATGAACCAACGACTATGATAAGATAAATTGATGTCAATGAAGGAGCTTAATTAGAAATTTATTCCGTCAATACTTTCGCTAGTAATGTACCTCTGGAATAAACAAAAAAATATGAACAGAAAACAAACAGGACCTCAACAGGAAAATGCATTATCAACCAACACCATCACCGCTATATACATATTATGTAATATTCATGCATGTAAATGGTTGTTATAATTTAAATATACAAATTTTATAAAATATGATATTTTATTACTCACCTTATCCAAACCATTAGTAACCTGACAAAAAGAGGTGTTTCTTTTTAAAATTTGCGCTCAATTATTTTAAAAATCATTTCAAATATTCCTGAATACAATCCTAAATCAATATAATGAACATTATTCTTCATTATTTACCAAATGACGAAATAAAGTATAATATTCGTCTTCCTCTTTTCTCGGTAATAAACTTTTACTTTTACTAAAACCCATATTTTCTTGTCCCCTTTTTTTCTTTTCTTTTTGTTATAATTTTTTTTTAATTTATATCTTGTTTATCCAAAATGCTATTGTTGCTAATTCTTCAATAGAAAAATTGAATTCCATTTTCTGGCGAATAAAATTAATATGATTCTTTTTTTAAACATCGTATGTCGACCATGAATCGAGATCGAACCGAGAACGGCATCGAGTAGTGTAGACACAGTGAGATTTGACCGGACCGAGAACGAAGCGAGATCGTACCGAGAACGGCATCATAGTATGAATCCAGCCTAAACTTACCTTTGCCGCTTTTTACGAAACCTCGGTAAGAAATGAGAGTCGTCTATTCTAATCAGCCGGATACCACGTGGTGGGTCAATCTACCTTAGTCGTCTTTTACGACACCTCTGTAAGCAATGAGGTTGGTCTATTTTACTCAGCCGGATACCACATGGCGGGACAACTTACCTTACTCGCCTTTTACGACATAATTTTTCGGCTCTCAGGTATAAAATTTTAATTGGTTATTTTCTAAGTACTAGGCATAGGATTCACCTGGTCAAACTTTTGCTATCTTTAGGTTAAGTAAGTAACTGCCTGTTACTATCCCACTGCTGGGCATAGGCCTCCTCTCTCCATTTACCACCATCTACTACGCTGCTCCAATGCGGATTGGTAGGTTACACATGTCTCTAGGATTCTCTAGAGATATGCAGGTTCCCTCACGATGTTTTCCTTCACCGAAAAGCGTGTGATAAATTTCAATTATCAATTAGACACATAAGTTTTTAATAGAAAAGCTCATTGGTGTCTGCCCGGGTTTGAACCCATGATCGTCTCTAGAGATTTACACAGTCGCACCGCTAGGCCATCACAGCTTTTTTTCTTCTTTAGGTTAAATGGCGTTAAATTAATACCATGCATGTATGTGGTGAATGCATGTTAATTCCACCCCATCGCCAACCCTGTAAACATTCAATTAATACAATTCAACGTGATTTAATTTTTAATGTGCGCGACCAATACGTAATTTTACGTAACGTTGGGACGTGCGAATATTTTGTGCGAATATATAACTGTAATAATTGGTATTTCTGTACATTAGTTAACCGAGAATTGTGACCAATAATCATCAAGCTTGTTAGACATACGGCGGGTCGACTAACCTTAGTCGCCTTTTACGCGACCTCGATAAATAAGGGTAGTCTATTCTACTCACCCGGAAACCACACGGCGGGTAGACTAACCTTAGTCGCCTTTTACGACACCTCGGTAAGCCTCAAACTGCCGGTGTATTTAAATACGACAAAGGTAAGTTAATGTCAGGTAGGCGGCAAAATACGTAGCCAAATTATATGACATGTTGTGCCGACCCCACTTATGGTGGTATAAGGGCAGGAAGACGATGTAAGGCTTGCGTTCCGCATAACGCATTTATATCGAAGTGATATCACCCAATTTGTCCAGAGTAGTCGTCAGTGATATAACAAAGGGGATCGAAATGCGAACCGGTCAGATAAACAAGATTTACGCACACAACTTTTTCTACGAAACTTTGCAAATTTCAAGTTTGGTCTTATCCTTAGGGGAGGTCACACTAGCCACGCGAACTTTCAGAAAAATTATAACTTTTATTCGACCGAAAATCTTGTTACAAGAAAAAATACGATTACCTCAAGTATATGTATATCGCAGTATTTTAATAATTTTTTATTTATATTTGCATAGAGGCAGATTTGCATAGAATTAAGAAATCCGTCTGAATAGAATAGACCACCCTCATACTTATCAAGTTGTTGAAAAAGTCGACGATGGTAAGTTGACCCGCCGTGTGGTATCCGGCTGAGTAGAATAGACCATTCTCTTTCTTACCGAGCTGTCTTAAAATACGACTAAGGTATGTTGACAATATTTTTATAACATGTTATGTCGTCCCCACTAAGAGTGGGATAAGGGCAGAAGGATGATTGTGACACTTGATGCAAGTAAAGCACTTAAATAATACTACTACCTAACCGTTTTACAAAGTCTGCATATATCAGGTATGAGAACGAATAGTACACTCTACATACATTACACATATTTTCTTTTATCGCGGATTATAACAAAATCTCATTAGTTTGGTATTATGGACCTCTGCAAAGTAACGCCTAATTCTATAAATTATTTAATAAAAACATGTTAATAAATAGAAAAATGATTTCAAAAAGATATTTTAAGAGATGTTTTCTAATAAACGAAAGGAATATCTATCAAACCCTTAGGGCTAAGGTATTTGGCAGTGGCAGCGGCAGATAGTGGTGATTTAGGACTCAGGTCCTACAAGGCCATCCCAATTCTGACACACGGCAAACTATTTCATGAGACAACCAACATTAATAATATGATCGTGATGTAGGAGAACAGGCCAGGGTTATAAATGAATAACTGAATTGTAATAATAAACGTTTACAAAGGTAATAATAAAATTATTTTGCTATAATCCGCGATGAAGTAAAATAGAAAATATATATAATGCTAAATGTAGAGTGGACAATCGGTTATCATACCTGATACATGCAGGATTCGTAAAAACACATGCACAAACCTCCACCACCGCCACCACAATACACAAGCACTATATACGTTCACTATCACAAACTCAACAATCGTTTCGCCCCGCAACCGAAGCATCGTCAGGAGATAGACTCCACGACCAAAATCGCAAAGCGAAGCAATACCCAAATAAGTTTAGTTATATACTAATCGGTTCAACCCCACCCTTTATTTTATTTGCGAACAAGTGTAACAAGCTTGAACTAGAAACATTTATCTGCTCGTTAATGAGGGTGTCATTGTTATGTTTAATAATCTCAAGGTTTTCCAATAGGCTCAGCTTAAGTCCTTTATTGGAACACGTGTGCAATACTTCGAAACTATGGTCATTAGGAACTTTATGACCGCTTTCTATCAGATGTTTGGCGAAATGTGAATTTTGTGGTTTATTATTCCTGAAGGCGGCCATATGTTCTTTAAAACGGGTTTCAAAATTACGACCAGTCTGACCCACATATCTCCGCAAAGTAACGCCTAATTCTATAAATTATTTAATAAACGTTTATTCACTGTGCTACACTGGAAGGCAATATGTCCGATCACTATGACGTAGTTTTAAGAAGTAAGAACCATGGCGGATGCTGCTTTTATACAATTAATTAAGGGTGGCCAGTTTATAAAATGAAATGTAATGATTTTTGTAACAAATAAAGCATAAATGCTAACATGTGACGCAAAAGTACGGATACGGATTAGAAACTTAGTCGCTGACTATGGGTCTCACAAGAAGGCTCAGAGTTGCTCAGTGGACGATAGAGCGAGCTATGCTCGGAGTACCTATATGTGATCAAATCAGAAATGAGAAGATCCGTAGAAAAACCGGAGTCGCCGACATAGCTCAGCGTGTCGCGAAGCTGAAGTGGCGATGGGCAGCACATAGTGCGGAGAACCGATAGGTGTTTGGGTCTCAAGGTGTTGGAATGGCGACCCCGCACCGGAAAACGCAGTGTCGGTAGAGCCCCTACGAGATGGACTGACGACCTCAAAAAGGTCGCGGGGAGTCGCTGGGTCCAAGCGGGACAAAATCGTGTATTGTGGAGATTCCATGAAGAGACCTATGTCCAGCAGTGGACGTCCATCGGTTTCGAAAGAAGAAGGCTTCAAAGTAATAACAATTTTTTTTGCTTTAATCCGCGATGAAGTAAAATAGTAAATATATATAATGCTAAATGTAGTGTGGATAATCCGTTATCATACCTGATTCGTAAAAACACATGCACAAACCTCCACCACCGCCACTACATCGCTCCCAGTCATCGAGCGTCATATGAATACAGGCGAATGCTCGGCGTAGTGCGCAATAACAAATGGAGGCATGTCAACGGTATAACAAGCCATCTTGTGCTATGTGACGTTTGCTTTGGGATATGGTATTAATTACGAGTGCGGTAATACAAGTTGGATTATAGTTCAGGGTTTAATTAATACCTTTCTGGACATTCTTTAACAATAAATATACAAGATTAACTTATTTAAATATTAACGCGATGACGATGTCAGCATTGTTAGAACCGTTTCACCGTGATTTTTATATTACAGTATAAGTAATTTAGGTTCAATTTAAGTATACTAATTACTAAACTAAACTAGTTAAATATTTTCTTAATATAATGATCTAAGACGTCCGTGTGTCCGTGCGCCGCCCAGCACGTACTGTTCGATAAGGGAACTTTATTAGACCTACTTTATAGTTCTACCCTCCGCACCTCACTCCGACATCTTTGACTCTCTCTAATCTACTTTACTTTTTTTCAGGCAAGAGTAAATATGTGGACTAAATGTTTTTATTCAACGGTATATAAAATCAGTTTTTCTATGTATGTATTTGCAAAACTTAACAATTGGTTTATAAATTTACTTGTGTATCCATTAATCCTTAAACGATGTACATTTGACATTAACGCTTTTATGCCAAACTTTTATTTCGTCAGACAGACAAACGACCATAAAGACATCAATAAATATAAATATTCATGTCAAAAGAAAACAGTAACTTTTACACACTTTTCTTATATTTATGTTGGGGCTCTCTTTTAAGTAATTATAGGCATATTTCTGTAATAGTGCAGCCAACATAATGGAAAAACTAGAGTCGATTTATGAGAAGAAGTCTGAATTTAACAAGTTGCTAATTCATGAAAGGTTTTATAAATATTAAATGAAATTGAATTGAAATTGAGAAATTGATATGCCTTCTATTGCAATTAATGACTGGCGAGAAAAATTAAAGATAAATCTGAGATCGAGAATTATTAAAGGTTGTAATGTGAACCTGAGCGAGTGTCGACTACCTTTGAAGAAGACATCGCAAGCTGCGCACCTAATAAATGGATAATTGCAGAAACAGAACGGTTGAAGGGACATAAAGCAAATAATACAAGGATCAACAAAACAGCTATGACATCTAAAATGGGTATTTAAGAAAAATAAAATGAAATCACGA
This sequence comes from Morpho achilles, assembly GCA_947086495.1. Taxonomy (NCBI): domain Eukaryota; kingdom Metazoa; phylum Arthropoda; class Insecta; order Lepidoptera; family Nymphalidae; genus Morpho; species Morpho achilles. The sequence goes on along the minus strand of CAMTZB010000023.1, from coordinate 10,017,993 downwards.
CGTTATACAAATAAATAAAAAGACTTTGCTTTAATTTCTTCAAAACGTTGATATTTTTTTTTGTGAAGTTGTAGCAAAATTACTGGGAGTATTGGAGTATTAATATTACTAAAAGTACAATCTTATGCAGTTTTAAGAAAAAGGAATTGTTTTGTCGTTATGGAATCATATTTAAATATTTTATCGAATTACCAATTACGTAGAATAAAACCTAAAAGAATTTCTTGCGTTTTTATCAATATATTGTTCTTTAATTTATTAACTTTAACATTAATTTAAACCTTTCTGTAGACTGGTCTATGGATAATGAATCTCTTTTTAAATTCAGTGCCCAATCAAAATAATATTCAACACTGGATGGTACTCCTGTCACCCTCTCAGCTGTCACCGACAGGCTGAGTGACGCCCCGTGAAATATCGAGCGGGTGACAGTTCGCGGACAAATCTGCATTTGATGGAATGCTTTATTGGGAATGGGATTAATCGAGTGATGTGACCTGAATCTGAATATAATTCATACCAACATCACTAAAAACTGCATATGTTTTTGTTTATGATACGATTTTACAGTACGAGACCGAAACAAAAGTACAAAAGTAATAATAAAACTATTTTGCTAATTTGTAATATTTTGCACAATTCCCGTTCCGAGATGCACTTCTCTGGAATGACGAACAAAGATTGCAAGCCAATAAACGTTTTAGCAATATATAGGAAGACTCCACCGGAAATAACATGACACAGTGTTGCCAACATTTCAGACAAAAGGGCGTGAAACTTGTTGTTTTTCATGACAGTGTTGCTATAAAATACAAAGCGAAAGTCATTGGCGACAACATGATACACGCAGGATTCGTAAAAACACATGCACAAACCTCCACCACCACCACTACAATACACAAGCACACGTTCACTATCACAAACTCAACAATCGTTTCGCCCCGCAACTGAAGCATCATCAGGAGATAGACTCCACGACCATCGCGGATTATTGCAAAATAATTTTATTATTACTTTTGTATTATGGATCTCCGCAAATAACGCCTAATTCTATAAATTATTCGAAACAAAAGTATTAAATTTTCTTTACAAATCAAGATAATCTTTATTCAAATAAGCTCTTTCAAGCACTTTTGAATCGTCAAGGATCAATATAATAAAGCTACAACTGGTTCGGAATGTTGCTCTTACCGAGAGGAACCAGAAAGAAACTCGGCGGTCAATCTTTTAAACATTTTCAATTTTACATTATCAAACCGCAGTCCTGTGTAAAGCTGAAAGGATTTTCAAATCCAGGCTTTTTTATCATCCAAATAATATTCAATTGTGTAATATGCTTTACGTATAAGCATATCTCTTATACTTAATTTAAACCTTTCTGTAGACTAGTCTAGTATAGATTGCGGAATTTTATTGTAGAAGCGAATACCGAGACCATCGAATGAGTTGCTAACTCTGCGGAGTCGCGACACAGGCATCACAAGCTTTTGTGACCTCTCGTATGTCTATGATATATAATACAATAATAAATATATAGGGTACCAGGGTGAATGACCGTACCCATTCCATTTCGTATGTAATGCATAACCTTGACCGAGAGGCTAAAACAAGTGCGAAGGAGACAAAACTATATGCTATTGTTCTCTTGCTTGAATAAGCGTTAATATCGTATCATCGGATCCGCTCTGTATTTGTGGATCAATTACACACAGTGATCCGTCCGCAAAGTAAGTAACTTCATGCTAGTGTTATGGACTAACACAAACACTAAATATATGAACAGAATAACATTTAAATACTTATATACTCAGACTTGTTGACAACAAATTGAGAAAATGTTTGCCGTTGATGGAAATCGAACCCGTTACTCATGCAACTGAAGGGTCACAGTAGAAGCAAACTTCTGAATCAGTAATAGCGTCTTCAATTATATATATCAGTTTAAAAGCACCAAAACTACTAGAAAATTAGAGAGAACTAACTGAACCTCTAAACTGAATTATTGAACCATTATCCACACACACATTAACATAAATATAACACCAAACTGAAATAGTTAGTCCCACGTACAACTGTAAGATAACATTTAAATTAACTAAACTAACATTTAACTTTAACAAGTTAACTTAATTTGTCGTTTCCCGGCTTAAAACTTAAACATTTGAAGCCAAATACAACACTCGAAACCCGCCGCGAGTTTGCTTAGCCTTTGAATTTAAATTAGTACCTAAAAACTGGGGGGAAACTCGTGTTAACTAGCGAATTACCAACCTTACTTGTCCGCAGATCTGAAGCACCAATTTTTTTAACTGCATTAAAATAAGTAAGGAGTAGTGATAGCCTAGCGTCACTATCCGACTTTTTCGAGGAGGCCACGGCTTCAAACCTCTAGCACTATTGAGTTTTTCTATTAAAACTTATGTGTCTAGTTGATAATTGCAATTTATCATACGCTTTTCCGTGATGGAAAACATAGGAAACCTGTATATCTCTTGAGAATTCTAGTGATATGTGTAACCTATCAATCCGCATATGTGGTAGGTCTTAGCTCCAATCCTTCTCTCCAAAAAACGGATAGAGGAGACCTATACCTAGCAGTGGGATAGTAACAGGCCGTTACTTTAAGGTAGTAAGGTATTAAGTGAGGTTAATCGCGGTAAAGCTTGTTTTATAAATTTGATTATAATCGACATTTTTGAGTTCGAGTACAAAAAAGTAACAGCCTGCAAACATTCCACTGCTGGGTCTCTCTACGTTTTTGGAGCTAAAACCTACCACAAATGCGGATGGTACACGGTATGAATGCGGTAGGTTGTACATATCCCTAGAAATCTCTAGAGATGTGCAGGTTTCCTCACGATGTTTCCTTCAAAGAAAAGAGTATGATACATTATCAATTAGATACATAAATTTAACAGAAAAAGTCATTGGTACTCTAGGTTTGGATCCGTGATCCCTGCAAAAGAGTGGAAGCAAAAACGAAGATTTATAAATGAGTCCAATCAACTTTTGTCAGCTTATCTTTGTACCTTTTTGGGTTCATCGAAACATGTTTGCTGACTATGGGCCTTATAAGAAGGCTCAGAGTCGCTCAGCAGGCGATGGAGCGAGCTCGGAATATCTCTACCTGCTCAAATCAGAAATGAGGAGATCCGTCGAAGAATCAGAGTCGATATATCTCAGCGTGTCGAGAAGCTGAAATGGCGATGGCACATAGTGTGGAAAACCGATGGGCGTTGGGGTCTCAAGATGAATGAGTGAATGAATGAAATATACTTTATTGTACACCAAAATATTAAAATAATAATAGACATGATATAACTTAGACGTACATTGGGCGGCCTTATCGCTACGCAGCGATCTCTTCCAGGCACCCCTTGGGTAGAGGACACATAGCATTAGAAATGGAGAAGGTGTTGGAATGGCGACCTCGCAGCTCTGGTGGACCCCCTAAGAGATGAACTCGACCTCGAATAAAGTCGCGGGGAAACGCTGGTTCCAAGCGGCACAAAATCGTGGGTTGTGGAGATTCTTAAAGAGACCTATGTCTAGCAGTGGAAGAAGAGTAGTTATTGACTAATCGATCGTTGACTTGAAAACTTTTAAAAATTGGATGAAATAAATCCCGCGCGGAATGTTCGCGACGCGAGAGGAAATTCCTCTAAGAGTTAGCATTTACGTCGCTTGTAGTGTTTGTGCTGAAAAGTGGATTGTCGACGGCATCGAGAGCCTTGCGCCGGGATTTCTGCTCGAACGGTTTTATATTGCAAAAAGTATTGAAGCGTGAAACATGCATCTACAATATCGTAAAGAAACAAACATATGAAACACGTATTCATTTCAAAAAAGGCATTTTGAGTCACTCTTTTGCGCATTTGTATTTATTTAAATAAATATAATGCTAATAATCCTGCTCCTAATAATAAATATGAAGCTGTAGCTGGTAGCCCAGCGGTAACACCGTAACTCTTTCGAGGAGGTCACAAGTTCGAATCCGGGCAGACACCAATGAGTTTTTCTGTTAAAACTTATGTGTCTAATTGATAATTGCAATTTATCACACGCTTTTCGGTGAAGGAAAACATCGTGAGGAAACCTGCATATCTCTAGAGAATTCTGGAGATATGTGTAACCTACCAATCCGCATTGGAGCAGCGTGGTAGGTCTTAGCTCCAATCCTTCTCTCCAAAAACGGAGAGAAAAGGCCTATTCTCAGCAGTGGGATAGTAACAGGCCGCTAATTCATTCTAGGGAACTACTGGACCGATTTGAAACATTCTTTGAGTGTAACATACATTGCCCATTTATCAAGGAAGCATATATAACGCACTAAGATGAATAGGAGAGGAGCAGCAATAAAAAATGTTACGAAAACGGCATAATTTAAAGCTTTCTTAAGTAAACGGTGTCAATTATACAAAAATCATATTATATATTACAAAATTGTTCTCCTCTACAAGTTCTAAATCATCGCGCCAGCTTTTGTCTAACTTTTAAGGTTACCGCACTTTAATAATTTTTATGGTTATCAAAATACTATATGACGATTTTTATCATTCCACGCAGGCGGCGCCGCTGGCGATTGCTAGTATGTATAACACAAGTACTAAGTTATATTGGAGACGTATAACCAACCTCTATCTAATGACCTAATCTAATCTAATCTCTATCTATAGATAATAATCTCATAATTACACACACGGTAAAGTATAAGTAAACAAAAGTAAAGTAACGGTCTTAAGTAATTTCACTGCTAGGCAAAAATCTTCTCAGTCCGTTTCTGAGGATTAAAGCTAAGACCTACCACGCTGCTCCAATGCGGATTGGTAGGTTACACATATCCCCAGAATTCTCTAGAGTTATGCAGGTTTCCTCACGATGTTTCCCTTCACCGAACAGCGTGTGATAAATTGCAATTATCAATTAGATACATAAGTTTTAATAGAAAAACTCATTGCTGCATTGTTCGCTAGGAGTTTGCGCCCGAAATAAAAGTGGTTGTAAAAGGGTCAATGTAAATAATTATCATTTTCAATGACACATTGCGTAGATTTTAGTTTTAATTCAATTTATAGTACTCTACATATTGTATTATACTAAATAACATTAAAACAGAACAATTACTGTGTATTACGGTCGTAATTTAATATCGTTTTTTGTTTCAGGGTTGCCAAAAGTGCGATTTTTTTACATTTAATTGTTTTTATGTTGTATGATTATTATAATGTGAAATTGATAAAACTGTATATTAAATTTAAGATTGTTTGTCCATTGTTAATTTAAACTATCTAAATATGTTTACGCAACGCTTTTTATGATACCTCCCTTGACTTGACTTATAAAAATTTGACTTGTAAATATAAAAACTAAGTTACACAAAACCGTTAAAATGTATACACTAAGAACTTCATCATAAAAATCAATCTGTGTGTCCTATATGAACCTAACCCTTATTACAATCTTTAATTTCTTACAAATGCAAAAAGGGTTTTCTTAATTTCATATCATATACGTAAATCTTTACAAATCCTTATAAATTATACGTTAAATAGATTATAAATAAATTATCTATTTAACTTCGGCTCTTAGGTCTTTCAGGTATAAGATTTAATTCTGTTATTTCCTAAGTCATCAAATTCAAATTCAAATTCAAATTCAAAATATTCTTTATTCAAATAAACTTGTAAACAAGTGCTTTTGAATCGTCAACTCTACTGCTGGTTCGGAAAGCTGTTCCTACCGAGAAGAGCCAGCAAGAAACTCGGCGGTTGCTCTTTTAAAAATATAATTCTTAATACTATTTACATTAAGTCGTTACTGTCTTGTACTGGTTCAAAGAGAGCTATATCCACACATTCTTATCTTCCAAATAATCTTCAAGAGTATAGTAGGCTTTCTGTATCAGCCTCTTTTTAACAGTGTTTTTAAACTGATGTAATGGCAAAGCTGGCATCATCATTCTTCTACTCCCCACTCTAAGTAGGGTCGCCACAACATGTTATAAAAATGTTGACACATTATTGGGCTGTGTATTTTGCTACCGGCCGTGTGCGTGACGTCAATTTACCAACTAAGGGGATGGTCTATGCTATTCAGCAAGATACAACACGGCGGGTCAACTTACTTTAGTCGCCTTTTATGACACCTCGGTAAGAAATGAGAGTCGTCTATTCTACTCAACTGGATACCACTCGGTTTCTATTATTTCTCACAGATTTACTACATGGCGAGTTAACTTACCTTTGTCGCTTTTTACGAAACCTCGGTAAGAAATGAGAGTCGTCTATTCTAATCAGCCGGATACCACGTGGTGGGTCAATCTACCTTAGTCGTCTTTTACGACACCTCTGTAAGGAATGAGGTTGGTCTATTTTACTCAGCCGGATACCACATGGCGGGACCACTTACCTTACTCGCCTTTTACGACATAATTTTTCAGGTATAAAATTTTAATTGGTTATTTTCTAAGTACTAGGCATAGGATTCACCTGGTCAAACTTTTGGTATCTTTAGGTTAAGTAAGTAACGGCCTGTTACTATCCCACTGCTGGGCATAGGCCTCCTCTCTCCATTTTTAGAGAGAAGGGTTGGAGCTAAGACCTACCACGCTGTTCCAATGCTGATTGGTAGGTTACACAAATCCCTAGGATTCTCTAGAGATATGCAGGTTTCCTCACGATGTTTTCCTTCATCGAAAAGCGTGTGATAAATTGCAATTATCAATTAGACACATAAGTTTTTAATAGAAAAGCTCATTGGTGTCTGCCCGGGTTTGGACCCATGATCGTCTCTAGAGATTCACACAGTCGCACCGCTAGGCCATCACAGCTTTTTTTCTTCTTTAGGTTAAATGGCGTTAAATTAATACCATGCATGTATGTGGTGAATGCATGTTAATTCCACCCCATCGCCAACCCTATAAACATTCAATTAATACAATTCAACGTGATTTAATTTTTAATGTGTGCGACCAATACGTAATTTTACGTAACGTTGGGACGTGCGAATATTTTGTGCGATTATATAACTGTAATAATTGCTATTTTTGTACATTTGTTAACCGTGAGGTTTTTGACCAATAATCATCATATTTGCTAGACGTTGTCATATGTTTGTGTAATATGCTAGCAATTGACAATCATAGTATTTTTACGCCTCTCTGATATATCTCTGGCTAATTTTGTGAATTGTCGAGTGATTTGCGATTGTAAGTACTTGAACTTGTAATGACGTGATCAAATCTGAAATGAGAAGATCTTAAAATGGCGACTAAGCAAACATGCATGGGAAATTGATTGAACGCCATGAAGCTTAGTAAGGTAGCAAAACTTTGACTATGGTAAATCAGTGAGTAGTACTTAGAAAATACAGAAGCTGCGTGGTATCCGACTGAGTAGAATAGACTACCTTCTTTCTTACCGAGGTGTCGTAAAACATGACTAAGGTAAGTTGATAGCAGACGACCGGTCGTAAAATAATGAGCCAAATCGCTACAACATGTTGAAATTATGTTTCGCCAACCTCACTTAGAGTGGGATAAGGACAGAAGAATGATGATGATGAACCATAACAGCATAGAGAATAATTAATAATTTATTCCATTCCATTCGAGTACAAATAATTCTGCTTCAATTTAATTAATTAGACTTATACATTATCAGTAAGACAAAAATATCCATACTACGATATAACGTTCACTAAGAACTCATTTTTTAAACTCTAATAGAAAATTTAGGATATAAAAAACAAGACGTTCACAGGCATTGTTTAAAGTGAGCTACCCTCGACTCATGTAAAGTTCTATATATGCTGTATATAGTTTTATGAACCGACGCAGACGTGGGACATTCTTTATTATACTTATAGATTTATGGGTCGCGGAACATGACCTATTGCCAAAGAATTAACTGGTAAAACAGATGCGAGAGGCAGTATTAGTTACTAAGTAGCGGCCTGTTACTATCCCACTGCTGAGAATAGGTCTCTTCTCTCCATTAGTTACTACATGTTTATTTATTTTTAAATATATAATTAGCTCTACACGCTGGTAGCCGGTTGAGTGGAACCAGCCTCATTTCTTAACGAGGTGTTGTAAAAGGCGACTAAGGTAAGCTGACGTCAGGCGGCAGATCGCAAAATATGTAGCCAAATTATGGACGGATGATATTAACTGTACACGCGATTTTGTCGCATGAACTTGAATGTTGGAATACCCTCAATTATGTACTGTATTTTCTTGTTCCTGTGTTGTAAATATCGCACGTTTAATATTAATCTTAAGTGACCTAATTCAAAAAAGTTGTTTTGTGGCAATAAAGCATTGTGTAGCAGGCTACCATAACTTGGAAGTGCAAGAAAGCACTAGATATTTTTTATAGTTTGCAGCGTGATGTCGTTGAAATTAGAATTAAAATATATTTAACTGAATTAATTGTTAACTAATTTTGTATTCGGTCACTAAGGTAATGAGAATATTATTTTGCTGCAAAATAATAATCTCATTATTTTTGTATTATGGACCTCCGCAAAGTAATGCCTAATTCTATAAATTATTCTATCACTGTAATAGTAAGCGTCCGAAAAAATTTTACGCACTTTGACTCCATGGCACAAATATATAACTCTCGATGAGAGATGATGTGCAGTTAGACAAAGATAACTGTATTAATCTAATCTTCCCTCTCATTTATTGTGGCACTCACTGACAAGCGTGCCTATGTCTTCCCTACTCTGGTGTAATAAGTCTATTGGTCTTCTCAGAGGACACGTCAAGAGAAAGCCATCTGAGTACGTCGGAAATTTGGCACTACAGCTTTCCATCCCGGGTCCAATACCAGTTGTAAGACCCAAGACAAGGTGGAAAGAAGTAGTGCTAAAAGATAAGAGTGTATGCAAAGTTACCGACGACGATCTCCATGACCGAGCGACTTGGAGGAAAATAAGAATACTGACCCCACCACCATGTGGGATACATAGCCGATGAGAGAGAGTTAGAGGTCTTCTCAGAGGAATGTCAACTGTAGGCAGTAAATGCACTCAGGGTGTCACGTCTAGTCAACCTGCTCCGGTCGCCGCGTGCGTCTGACGCGTCGTTTATCACCCTTTATGAGTGGACATCCGCGTTTTTATGACGGCGTCGAGTTAGCACCGCCAATGCTCTCCGTAGATTTCCCCTTATCAAACTTGGTGCTTACTCTGACTTCTGCTGTAAGTTTAAGCTTTGTAAGCTGAACGAACAGGGAGGGCGATATATTTATAACTATTTTTTACCTGCAACTCCGTTAAGATGGACTGTTTTCGCGTGTTAGGTTGATAATAGATAGGGCTTTTCATTTCATCAGGCTTTTCAATCTAACTACAGACCAATCTCACTTGCCACTATTTTAGTTAAAATACTTGACAGTTTGCTTAATACTTTACTTGACAAATACATAAACCTACATACCAATCAGTTTGGTTTCAGACCAGGTTTATCCACAGAGTCAGCAATATTGTGTTTGAAGGAAACTATCAAGTACTATTCAGTGCGGCATACACCCGTTTTTGCCTGTTTCCTTGATCTATCAAAGGCCTTTGACCTGGTGAATTACGATATCTTATGGCAAAAACTCAAAGATACTGGTATCCCCAGTGAAATCAATAAGATATTTAAATTTTGGTATTAAAACCAGGTCAATGTCGTGAGATGGTTGGAAACGTTCTCTAATCCTTACAGATTGGAGTGTGGAGTGAGGCAGGGAGGGTTAAGCTCACCAAAGCTCTTCAACCTGTATATAAACGCGCTTATAGAGGCGCTGAGCAGTACGCGTGTCGGGTGTCATGTTGACGGAGTTTGTCTGAATAACATCAGTTACGCTGACGATATGGTGCTGCTGAGCGCTTCTGTATGCGGTTTAACGAAACTGTTGGGCATATGTGAAAACTATGCCCAGGTTCATGGCTTGAGATATAATGTCAGGAAAAGTGAGTGCATGGTTTTTGGGGTCAGAGGGAAATCACTAACATACACTGTGCCGCCTATAAAACTATATGGGAACCCACTGACGAGGGTGGAACACTTTAAGTATCTCGGGCACGTGATTACCTCTGACCTGAAAGATGATGTAGACATTGAAAGGGAGCGCAGGGCTTTGTCTGTCCGGGCAAATATGATCATCCGCACATTTGCTCGCTGCTCAATTTCGGTAAAAGTAACCCTCTTCAGAGCGTACTGTACGTCTTTTTACACGAGCAGTCTGTGGATCGATTATACGAAAAAGCAGTACAACGCCCTGCGCGTTCAATTTAATAATGCATTTAGGATGCTGATGGGGCTGCCCCGATTTTGCAGTGCGTCGGGAATGTTCGCCGCGTGTGGATTGTTTCTATACGACCATGCGTAAGCGGTGCACATCCTTGCTGCGCAGAGTCCGGGCAAGCTCCAACAGCGTCCTAAGGAAATTTGCTGACAGGATCGATTGTCCGCATTTGAATCATTGGGCAATGGTTCATATGCTGGCAAATCGGTTAGTTAGATTATATTAGTTTTATGTAATGTAATGTTATGTTTTTATGGCCCCTTAGTTGGCTGAAATAAATAAATAAATTTAAAATTTAAAATTTAAATTGGCATCCTATTCCTGTAGAATTGACAGTATTTCTATAGCCTATATGTTACGCCGGTGTATCTATACTGATATATAAAGCTGAAGAGTTTGATTGTTTGAGCGCGCTTATCTCAAGAACTACTGGACCGATTTGAACAATTCTTTCAGTGTAAGATATTCCATTTATCGAGAAAGGCCTAAGGCTTATAACATCACGCTAAGATGAGTAGGAGAGGAGCAGCAATAAAAAATAGTACGAAAACGGCAAAATTTAATACTTTCCTTGCGTGCGCTGAGTAAACGGTAAAAGTTATTCAAAAATCATGTACTACAAGGCTACATCCTTTTTATATCCTATCTTTACAAGGAAAAAGGGTGGTCTATTTTACTTAGCCGAATACCACACGGTGAGTCAATTTACCTTAGTCGCCTTTTACAAAACCGTGGTGAGAAATGAGAGTGGTTTATTGTACTCGGATACCACACATCGAGTTAGCTTAACTTAGTCGTATTTTACGACACCCCGGTAAAAAATGATGACAGTCTTTACCACTCAGCTGAATACCACACAGCAATGTGTTGTGCTATTGTATCACCTATATTTCACACAACATAAACACAATTTGTATCATCAAGTAGTAAACGGGACGTTCTGAACAGATGGCGCGTCCCTCGGGAACATGCGCCGTAAGAAAAATTTATCACCCTGACAGTTAATATACCCATCCAGATATGACGTGCGAAGTGCGGGCGCGGTACAATGTATCCTTGGATATTTTTATATGACATAATATATTACAAAAGTTTTGATTGATGTATGTTTGTGTGTAGAATATATGCGTAAACAATATAGGTTTTCTTTGTAACAGACAAATACCCGCGGGTATGTTAATGGGTAAGTTATTTGTTTATATGCCATTAGTTATGTACTACATTTTATTTCATTCTCAGCGGAAAAATCTATTTTTTTTAATCTTATATATTCTTCTTATTCATAGCGTTTATTTATGTATTTATTTTTATATATTTATTTATGTACCATAAAAATGTAGGAAAAAAAACATTATATATCCTCCTGCCCTTATCCCACTCTAAGTGGGGTCGGCACAACATGTTATAAACATGCTGTAACATGATTTGGCTGCGTTTTAACGACCGGCCGCCTGCCTGACGTCAACTCACCTCAGTCGTATTTTACGACACCTCGGTAAGAAGGAGGGTGGTCTATTCTACTAAACCGGATACCACACGGTGGGTCAACTTACCTTAGTCGCCTTTTACGACACCTCAGTAAGAAATGAGGGTGGTACTATTCTACTCAGCCGGATACCACACGGCGGGTCGACTTACCTTAGTCGCCTTTTACGACACCTCAGTAAGAAATGAGGGTGGTACTATTCTATTCAGCCGGATACCACACGGCAAAAACACATTATTGGTAAAAAAAAGTGTACAAAGGTCAACTTGTCCCTATGATAGAGATCTCTGCCAGCTAACCTACGAAGTGAGACAATTTATATTATGGAAAAAGGTACGCAAATGTCAAACATTATGAATTAGAATTACCTACTAATAATTTCCTAATTTAACAATAAAAATAAAATATATTTACATATACATAAATATATATACATACACACTATATATAATACAATAGATCCAGGCTCCATTTTCCTGTTAAGTTGCTTCCGCTTTGTATCTTCTAGCATCTTCTCTTTTTAAACCGTTTAAAGGCATGGTTGACTCTGCAATTGCCAAGGTTTCCCCCGTTATCCTACAACTCTCTTGAGATTGCATATCTCTCACGCTGTTTTCCTTGAAAAGATACATCAGAAAGCGTGTGATTGCAATCTTTAATATTTAAATGAGTTAATCTTATATATATTCCGAATCTCAGAAACAGCTCCAACGATTTTCATGAAATTCAGCATGTAGAGAAGGTTTTCGGTGAGAAAATCGATCTAGCAATGTATCATTAAAAAAATGACATTTTACACATTTTTCGGACACAGAAAAATCGGTAAAATGTTGACTAGAAAGTAAATGAAATGAAATGGTCGCGAGAAATGAAAATCGATCGAGCTTTTATTATATTATATTATTTTTCTTTTCTTTTTTTAATTTTCTTTAGTTTATTTTTTAAAAATTATCGTGCAGGGGTCGGTTAACTAACTTACTAACTATATAAATGTCATAAATCTAGTTCCGATTACGATTATAGAAAGTCGTCACGTTAACCTACAGTAGTCGTCGTAATATCGTAACTGTGACGCAGCTGTCTCCAAACTGTAAATAATAATCTTTACCCCCCTGAGGGTGAAATGTCGGGAAAAAATTATACACAAAAGCTGTGTTCTCAACGAACAGTCACCCTTTTTCTTTGTTTTAACTTATCTTTACTGGACTAATTAGATGTTTTATCTTGAACTGGTAAAATTAAATTACTTTTCTAATTTCTTCCACCAGAAAATTTTTAAAATTATACACCAGGAAAGAAACAAGACAACAACTCAGGAGATAGACTCCACGACAAAATCGCAAAGCAATTTTTTCGTGGAGTCTATCTCTTGAAGATGCTTCGGTTACGGGGCGAAACAATTGTTGAGATTGTGGTGGTGAATGTGTGCAGTGCTTGAGTAGTGGTAGTGCATGAGTTCTCACTCTACATTTAGCATTACATATATTTTCTTTGATCGCGGATTACAGTAAAATAATATTCTCATTATCCCTGACTCGAAATTTTGAAAATTGAAAAAGTTAGTTTTTAAAATACTCAAAAACTAACTTTTTCAATTTTCAAAATTTCGAGTATCTGCCAACATCGGAAATTGCGGAACGTACTCGCAAAAATCACTTTCGTTTTTAATTTGTACCATAAACCAAAAAATTTGGACATTGTTTTTCCTTTTGAAAAATAAAAGATAAGGTAATTTTCGTACTTTTTGAGATATCTCAATTCTGCAAACGGGAATCGGTGGAAGCGCCGTGAGATTTGTTCCGCTTTGCTGAAACCAAAAAAAATTGCAATTTGCCAAAAAAAAAATTAAAAATCGTCGTTGCCGTCGCAGCATTACGTTTATTAACTAAAAAATCCGTTGCTTTCAATTCTACATTTATTAAATACTCAAAAACAGGGATAAAATATTTTTTTGAAAAGAAAACCTAGCTAAGTCGATGTTCTCCCCCAAAACAAGATTAATAAGCTTTGGTAGCCCAGTGGTAACACCGTGCGACTCTTTCGAGGAGGTCACGGGTTCAAACCCGGGCACACACCAATGAGTTTTTCTGTTAAAACTTATGTGTCTAATTGATAATTGCAATTCATCACACGTTTTTCCTGCGTATCTATCTGTGTAGAGAATTCTGGAGATATCTGTAACCTACCAATTCTTGGAGCAGCGTGGTAGGTCTTAGCTCCAATCCTTCTCTTGGAAAGAGAAACGGAGAGAAGAGGACTATTCCCAGTAGTGGGGGGAGAGTAACAGGCCGCTACTTACATGGGATTCCGACCTACATTTCCTGGCCCTTTGGCTGTTTGTACCTGCTACATGAAATATCAAATATACTAGCAAATCTTCATCCTTAGGTTGTTGCGGTCCGGAACAACCTCCGTCGTTTACAAGATTAACTCATTTAAATATTAAAGATTTTCTGTTTTAGGATAGAACCTCTACCAAGCACTTATTAACCAACACACCACAGCAGTTCCAATGTTTACATCAGTAGTTAATAGCAAAACCCTATTTGTGCGGGTTTTCCACACAGGGCGACCAACCCCTCTGCGTTTCCCCTTTTCTTTCAAGTCGTTAAGCAGTTTTAAACAATTCCAAATATTTACACAATAATCGAACTGTCTGTTTGTGATATTTTTATTTATTCTTCAATAGTAATATTTTGAAGAAATATACAAGATTTTTGCTTTGTGATTTTGTTTCTTGATAATGCGGTTACGGGGCGAAACGATCGTTGAGATTGTCGTAGTGAATGTATGTAGTGCTAGAATTGTTGTCTAGTTGTCGATGGCAGTTTATAGCATGCGGCTTACGAATGCATAAGGTTTTTTTTTATAGATAAAAGAGTTTTGCTAAAATCCGTGTATATCGCACGCTTAGTATTAAACTGACTTAATTCAAAAAACTTGTTTTTGTATTAAGGCTCTTCTACGGCTCTTCTACTCTACTATTCTCATTTCTGATTTGATCACGTAGATACTGTAAGCATAGTAGCCGTGTGGTATTCGACTGAGTAGAATAGACCACACTCTTCTTACCGAGGTGTCGTAAAAGGCGACTAAGATAAGTCGACCTGCCACGTGGTCTACGGCTGAGAAAAATAAATGATCGTCATTTCTTACCGAGGTGTCGTAAAATACGACTAATTTAAGTTGACATCAGGCAGGCGGCCGGTCGTAAAATTCGTAGCCAAATCATGTCAAATCATCAACATGTTTGTAACATGTTGTGCCGACCCCACTTAAGAGTGGGATAAGGGCAGGTAGATGATGACATAAGATTTTGGTGATTTTGTCGTGGAGTCACTTGATCGAGATTGCCGTAGTGAATGTATGTAGTGCTAGTAGTGTTGTATAGATGTCGGTGGCAGTTTATAACACATGCAGCTTACGAATGCATGAGGTTTTTTATAGATAAAAGTGTTTCGCTATAATCCGTGTATATCGCGCGCTTATTATTAAAGTGACTTAATTTTAAAAAAATGTTCTTGCATTAAGGCTCTTCTACTCTACTATTCTCATTTCTGATTTGATCACGTAGATATATATCTCTAGAGAATTCTAAGGATATGTGTAACCTACCATCCGCACTGGAGCAGCGTGGTAGGTCTTAGCTCCTAACCTTCTCTCCAAAAATTTAGAGAGGTGGCCTATGCCCAGCAGTGGGTTAGCAACAGGCCGTTACTTATACCTATCGCCAGGGAACGCATCAATTCTTTCTTCAGCCAAAACCAGGACGAGTTACTAGTCAGTAACTCGATCAGCACAGACCTTTCACCATAGCTATAGTAATTTATTCCATCTCATGGGAATTGAATTATAGATTCCCCTAACCTGAGGGACGGGTTAGTACGGGATTGACGACCTTACCCCTTCCCAATAGGGGTTGTTGAGTAAATTTGTCTTATTACACGCGTCATCAATCTTTGGGCTGCGTATTTCTGACTCGCTTGTATATATGGCTTTGCTTTGCTTTAGTTTAATTGAACTAAAGTTTCAGAGTAGCTTTTGGTCTCAGATTGGGAACCACATTGTGCCTTAAGCTCCGATGTCCATGTGGAAAAGAGGTAGACAATTTTGGCACACACGGGATTTCGTGATATAGGAGCTCTGGTAGGCTTTTCCGCCATGATTCTCTTAATGATACCATCAAAAGAACTCTTGCCACCATCGACATTCCTGCTCTTCTCGAGCATTCGGGGATATGTCGGGATGATGGCAAGAGACAAGGCTTGACGCTGGTTCCTTGGGAACGGGGACGGGCCCTAATGGGGGCGCAACATGCGTTGATACGTTAGCCTCGTCCCATATCAGGGAAACAGCGTCAAGATCTGGAGCTGCAGATCTTATCTGCTATTTCCTATTTCCGAGAGTTATATATTTGTGCCGTTTGCAGTTGAGACCCTGGGGCCATGGAATCAAAGTACAATTTTTTTTATCCGTTTTAACACCACAGTTAATTACCTCTTCAGGAGACAAGGCTGGCTCCTTTTTCTCACAAAGATCAGCTTAGCGGTTCAGCGCAGAAACGCTGCCAGCATTCTTGGGACCATTCCACGTGGGCATGATTCGTATAGTCCTAGCGTGTTAGTAATTTAAGATAGATAGAACTTGTATATTTAAGATTTTAATAAAAAAAAATTAAAACTAAATAAATTTATTGAAATAAGCTTTTTCAATTCAAAATATTCTTCAGGTAAACTTGTAAACAAGTGCTTTAAATCGTCAACTCTACTGCTGGTTCGGATAGGCTCCTACCGAGAAGAGCCAGCAAAAAAATCGGCGGTTGCTCAAGCGAAGTTGCGGGTAACTAGTATTTCATATAAGGAAATTCTTGTTAAAAAATATACTTCACGTTTTATGTAGTCGACTCCAACCATAAAGCCATTGACATAAACGGTTTACTGCTTATGGGAAGCGTATAGGACACGCATGGTAAGTACTGCCGTCCCAGAGGACGCTTGTGGGGTTGAGGGCAAGGTAAGAGGGTTAGCGGTTTGCGAGAAAAGCTGAGCAAATATATATTTTTTCCTATTTCAATATCCGAACTTCTATTATAGGCTAAAGAGTTTGTCTGCAAAATATTTTTTCCTCCTTATTTTTTTTCCTTAAATTACCTCACTAAAAAAACTAAAATAAAGTATTTTGATTTTTTTTATCGATGATTTCTCTCCCTTTTATGGAGGATTGGAGCTTAGATCCAAAAGCAGATTGGTAGGTTACACTTATCCCCAAAATTCTTTACACATATATATAAATTGTAAGTGTAAGTATGTAAATTGTAAATTGTAAGTGTGTCAGGTAAGTGGCCATTGGCTTTTTTTTGAGAATAAATAATTTAAACTTAAACCTAATAAATTGCAAATATCAGGCAGGATTTTAAGTTTCCACAGAAAAACTCATTGTTGCCTATCTCGGATTCGAACCTGTGGTCCCTAGAGAGAAACACTGTCTCACGGATCGAAAAAGAGAAACTATTCAATAATTTGGATTTTTTTAGTACTTTAAAGTTGGTTATTGTTTATCCATTCATTTTAAAACTAATGATTAATTTAACCTCATTGATGAAACTTATTATGGTATACTGGGTATGAGATTCTATAATAAAATTTTGCAATCAATTTTAGCTTTGCCATTACAGCAGTTTAAAAACACTGTTAAAAAGAGGCTGATACAGAAAGCCTCTACTGTTGAAGATTACTTAGAAGATAAGAATATGTGGATATAGCTCGGTTACCCTGTACAAGACAGTAATGACTAAATGTAACTAGTAAAAAGAATTATATTTTTAAAAGAGCAACCGCCGTGTTTCTTGCTGGCTCTTCTCGGTAGGAACAGCTTTCCGAACCAGCAGTAGAGTTGACGATTCAAAAGCACTTGTTTACAAGTTTATTTGAATAAAGTATATTTTGAATTTGAATTATAAAACAAAGTCCCCAAAAGCGGTATGTGGTCAATTTTCTCAAAAGTACTGAACGGAATTTCGTACCATTTTTAGTAAAAGTAAATTCTCTGACTTTTAAAATATATTAATTTAAAATTAAACAGTACAAAAAAAGATAATTAAAAGCAAACTTTTCGCACAAACTTTTACACCAGACCCCGAGTTGAGCGTCAATTAACCAAACCTTTGATGCCCCAAACATAATAAAGACAAATACCCTCATAATTGTGGGGGGATTTACTTTCAAATACTCTGCACTTGACTTTAATGGCCGTGAGGGAGGGGCCGCGATGAAATTAAAATCAAATAAATCTTTGCCCGTTCAAATTCTTCCCAATTTTATACAAATTTCTTTTGATCAAATTGCAAATATCTTTTATTCATTTTTAAATATCTTTTATTCAATATTCAATTTATAAAGACTTTGGACGCTATGTCTATTATTTGATGCTAATGAAGCTTTAACAATATCTTCAAAAACGTGAAAGTTATCGCTTTATATATAATAAATAGTAATGTTTTGAAAACTATGAGTGGCGTATGGTATCCGACTGAGTAGAATAGACCACCCTCATTTGTTAACAAAGTGTCAAAAAGCCGACTAAGGTAAGTGTGATATCCGGCTGAGTAGAACAGACCAACCTTATTTCTTACCGAGGTGTTGTAAAAGGCGACTAAGTTAAGTCGACTCGCCGTGTGGTATCCGACTGAGTAGAATAGTACCACCCTCATTTCTTACCGAGGTCTTGTAAAAGGCGACTAAGTTAAGTCGACTCGCCGTGTGGTATCCGACTGAGTAGAATAGTACCACCCTCATTTCTTACCGAGGTGTTGTAAAAGGCGACTAAGTTAAGTCGACTCGCCGTGTGGTATCCGACTAAGTAGAATAGTACCACCCTCATTTCTTACCGAGGTTTCGTAAAAGGCGACTCAGGTTAGTCGAACCGCCGTGTGGTATCCGGCTGAGTAGAATAGACCACCCTCATTTCTTACCAAGATGTCGTAAAAGAAGACTAAAGTAATTTTTACGTCAGGCTGATCGTAAAAGACGTAGCCAAATCATGTGACAACATGTTTATAACATGTTGTGCCGACCCCACTTAGAGTGGGATAAGGGCAGGAAGATGATGAATCTCAATAAATGTTACCAACTATATAACCCATTTTAAGAACAGATTATTTTTAATGCATTATTGAGGTTACTTAAACCCTTTGATTGTTCCACCAGGGAAGGCTAAGGTGGTGGGCTTAAACTTTCATTTACCAATTTTATCTCTCACTTCTCATCTTTTATATAGTCGCACCATTAAATGGTATTTTGTCTTCAAAATTCAAGAAACATTACCACGTACGAAATCAAGTACAATCAGTTAAATATAAATTGTATACACCGAAAGTTTCCTTCCAGTTAACACATTCAGTGAAACCCTAAACTATATTATTCAAACTTTGTACCAACATTAATACAAACAAAGTGAAAGCAATTATAAATTCCGCAAACATAACCAAATCCAAATTAACAATGTAATAATATTCGTAGATTTGGCTGAAAATAACATTAAATAACGCCTGACATTTTGTTCGGAGCAATAATTTGCTACCGCAAAATTGAGCTGAATTAAAGGGTAGGCAACTGATTCAACCCTGTTTTTAGGTTCAAATCTAAATGAATGGACTTTGAATGAATTACTTTTGGGTATATTCGTTATCGTTTGCAGATGAGTAACCTTTTTTAATCTATTTTATCTAATATGAATTACGAAAATCGACTTTGTATGTTCTATAATGAACTGTTGTTTTATTTCCAATTTTATACTGATTTTATCGCTGATGGAAATCCATAAATTACTATTATTACGTATAATTGTATAACCTGTATACAATTATACAAATTAATATGTATAACCTGTGATACTGTGATTTAAGCTTTAACTATATAAAAGTAATAATTATGCTATAATCCGCGATAAATCTTTACCGCGGTTATCGCGGATTATAGAAAAATAATTTTATTATTTTGGGGATAAAAATCATGTGTCCAAATTACTGTTAAATATGAATGTGGATGAAGCTGTGACTGGAATGGAGGACGAAAACTGATTGTAATTTGTGAAGAATTACACGCATATAAAAGACGAAGAACACCAGAGTTGAATGATAGGAGAGAATGAAATAGTTTTTCACATTTCTGTCACTATCGTTTTTACTGTCGTTAGATTAAGTTATAGATTTAAGTAAAAATGGTCGCCATTGAAAACCAGCGATGAGGTACTCCACAACTTAAGCTGAATGGTGGTCCATTTCGTAACGTCACATTTCTGTATATTTGTCTTAATTTTATTTAATTTTAGTTCTTCTTTCCATTAATTAATTTACTGTTATGTACTTTACTGTTTATAAATTTACTGTGACGTTATTAATAAAAGGTTTTTGATTTGATTTATTTGAAAAAAAAATGTGTCGACCTCACTTCTCATTATATGTACATACCATTTAAATCTTCCATTATAAATATTAAAAATAAAAACTCCACGAGTATTTCATTAAAACATACTTTAATAAGTGATAAAGATCTTTTATATAAATCCTATTTAAGCCTCTAATCATTACACCATCTCTAATTAAAGCCGGAATGGTAATAAAATTTAATAACGCCTGACGTTTTGTGGTTAGCAATAATTTGTGGGCGCGAAACGTCCGCTAATTAAAGGTCAGGTTTCACTGATTAGATTGGTTTCTTTCGCTGGTACGCCGACTCAATTAGAAACTGCCGTTATTTATTTTGGACCTTATTTTGGAAACGAAATATGTAGAAATAAGACAGAGTTCTTTTATTATTTCATTGTAGTCTCTGGTTGACGTCTTGCTCGGTAATTTTATTAAAATATTTAAAAAATGCAAATAAAAAAGGGAAAAAGGGGTACTGATATTTCGTATTTTCACTTTTTCAGTCCGCCCGTTCCCCACTAAGCTATGACAACTTTTTTTACATACAGCTGAAATATAATTTCCTCTTTATTCCTATTTTAGAATCGTCTTTCTGCCCTTATCCCACTCTAAGTGGGGTCGGCACAACATTCTATAAACATGCTGTCACATGATTTGGCTGTGTTTTTACGACCGGCCGCCTGCCTGACGTTATTTTACGGACACCTCGGTAAGAAAGAGGGTGGTCTATTCTACTAAACCGGATACCGCACGGTGGGACAACTTACCTTAGTCGCCTTTTATGACACCTCGGTAAGAATAGAGGTCTATTCTACTCAGCCGGGTACGGCTTTCTGTATCATGTTTTCACATGATTTGGATACGTATTTTACGACGGCCGCCTGCCTGACGTCGACTTACTTTAGTCGTATTTTACGGCACCTTGGTAAGAAAGAGGGTGGTCTATTTTACTAAACCGGATACCACACGGCGGGTCGACTTACGTTAGTCGCATTTAAGACACCAAGGTAACAAATGAGGGTGGCACTATTTTAGTTAGCCGGATACTACAAGGCTATTTAGGTAATATGAGGAACAAAAATAAAGACAAATTTAGAAAGAATTTTTTTTTCCTAAGAAATTGCACATAAAAATCTATACTTTTACAAGTTATTAACTTGATATTGACGATTCAAAAGACGATATAAAGTCAAATTATACTTAGATGAAATTTATTTGTAATTGTAATAGTAATAACGTCTAGTTTGTAAAATTTTTGACTATATTCGTTCAATCGGACAACAATGGAACGCAATTACAGAGTTGGTATGCGATTTGCGAACAAAAAGGGGACGACATATGGCGTTAAATTGGAAAGCTTTAATGAAACTGAAAGCAGGGCTACGATTCTGTATTTTTGTCTTTTTATACAGCAAAATACCTATCATCATCATCATCCTGCCCTTATCCCACTCTAGTGGGGTCGGCACAACATGTTACAAACATGCTGTCACATGATTTGGCTGCGTTTTTACGACCGGCCGCCTGCCTGACGTTAACTTACCTTAGTCGTATTCTACGACACCTCGGTAAGAAAGAGGGTGGTCTGTTTTACTAAACCGGATACAACACCGTGGGTCAACTTACCTTAGTCGCCTTTTACGACACCTCGGTAAGAAATGAGGTTGGTCAATTCTACTCAGCCGGATACCACACGGCGGGTTGACTTACCTTAATCGCCTTTTACGACACCTCGGTACGAAATGAGGGTGGTACTATTCTATTCAGCCGGATACCACACGGCGTATACAGCAAAATCTATCACAAAATTCGAGAAACTCCTAACACAAGTATCTTTATATTTAAAAGGGGCTCTCAAACTCATATTTTTATTTATTAAAAAAAATTATATCAAATTCAAATTCAAAATATTCTTTATTCAAGTAAACTTGTAAGCAAGTGCTTTTGAATCGTCAACTCTACTGCTGGTTCGGAAAGCTGTTCCTACCGAGAAGAGCCAGCGAAAAACTCGGCGGTCAATCTTTTAAATATTTTCAATTTTACATTCAATTTTTCAATTTTATAAATACATATTTACGACCGGCCGCCTGCCTGACGTCAACTTACCTTAATCGAATTTTACGAGATATCGGTAAGAATTGGGTGCTCTTTTCTACTGAACCGAATATCACACGGCTTAAAATAATTCCAATATAACAAAAGCTTATAGTGCTTTAAAATGTACTTTACAACTCGATCATGTGATAGCGAAAAACTCTTGTAGGTATTTTACTTTTAGTGGAAATCGCTCCGAAAAGCACGTCCAACACATTCCGATGGCGGGCAGCGAAAAACAAAAACGAAATCAAAGCGAAACTAAGAAACAAAACGTTCATTTTGACAAAACTAACCCCAAAATGTAATCCGCTGTGAAACAGGGGTATTTTTTGTCGCCGCGACTCTCTTTATACTAGACGTCTTTTTAAGACGACGACTATTCGACACGATGTATCCTAATACAAATTTTCGCTTAGCTGACGTTGCATATTACAAATTTAAATATAAAAATTGAAATTTCAAATTCAAAATATTCTTTATTCAAATAAACTTGTGAACAAGTGCTTTTGAATCGTCAACTCTACTGCTGGTTCAGAAAGCTGTTCCTACCGAGAAGAGCCAGCGAGAAACTCGGCGGTTGCTCTCTTAAATATATAATTCTTATTACTACTTACATTTAGTCATTACTGTCTTGTGCAATATCGAAGTGTTGCTATATATAGCATACTATGTACACTAGTTTAACACAAAACCCCAAAAAATTTAAAAGCTAAAGCAACACACACTCAAATAATTTATAGAATTAGGCGTTACTTTGCGGAGATCCATAATACAAAAGTAATAATAAAATTATTTTGCTATAATCAGCGATAAAGTAAATAGGAAATATATATAACTAGCTTATACCCGCGCAACTTCGTTCGCGTGGACTGTAGTCTTAAAATTAAGAGTAGCTTCTGTCACTCTCCAACCCTGCAAATATCTTCATCATAAAAATCAGATTGAGCCAGGAAGAATCAGAGGGATTTATCGTTTTACCAAGAGCATAATATGATAATTTTAGTAAATAACCCGTACTTACATAAAAATAGCTCAGGAAAAGAAGTACAAAAACTTCATATATATCAAAAAATTCATAATGTTTTTCTGGTATTAAATATTATAAACTTTTAATTGGAAGGTGCTAGACAACTTATTTAATAATAACATTTATACGTAACGTCATTCGTCATCAATTGTAAAATTGTTTTTTTTTTTTAATTACCTATACGTACGGCGCTGGATTCCAACGTCTTTAGTATAAATAAGGAAAATTAAATTTAAATTATGATTTTGTTAACATAATATTTATTTAGGTATCGGAAAATATATTAGCTTCAATTTATTAACTGTAATGACTTTCATCTCGTAAAAAATTTAAACGCAATCAAATACAAAGGTTTACGATATTTTAGTATCATATTTTTTATCTCTACAATTGAATTCCGCTAAGTTACATCTACTTCTATACCTAAATTAAATATATTATCTGATATACTTTCTTTCTTTCAAACAACAATCACCGAATAACAAAACGAATATAGAAAACTGTCGTAGGCGTATCGTTCAAACAAAACAACCTTTTGTAGTCAAATACATACTTTATGGCACAATAGCCTTTATTGCGTATCCAGTAAGAGTCAAAAACGTATATAACAGTAACGAGTAGCCACTGCATGTGACAAACATGTCCGGTCGAAGTAACTTCTAGCTGGTAAGGGTCAAGACATATATTGGGGAATTCCCTCAGAGACAATAAACGCGTTTCAAAAACGCTATAAAGGCCAGTATATTTATTTATTACGAAGACATGTTAATATACACTATATACAATAACACGATATAATAGGAATACCACAATTCCCGTTCCGAGATGCACTTCTCTTGAATGACGAACAAAGACTAACTGTGACTGTGTTTTTGCAGCATTAGGCAACCCAAATTCTATACATTTCGTTTTATTTGAGTTCAGAACCAAATTATTTAGCTCGAACCAATGAGCTACTTGCGATAAACCACTGTTTACTTTAATTTCAATATTATTGTCGTTTCTATTTACTTTAAAAATTAAAGATGTATCATCCACAAACAGTACAATATTGTGAATGAAATATGGTGAATCATTTATATACATTAAAAAAAGAAAGGGACCGAGGATCGATCCTTGAGGCACACCCATAACTAGAGACATTCCGGATGACTGAACATATACATTGCAAGTTGAAACGTTTTCTATTTTGAGCGCAAAATTCAAAATAATTATACGCAATCGCTTTGACTCATCCATGGCGCTAAAAAAAAAACAAACTATTTATAATGAAATTACTTGTAAATAAACATTTTAATAACGGATAAGACCAATTTCAAAAACAGTGACTTATTCCTTCACACCAAAGTGTATCGGTTTCCACGAACGATTTGACCGCATGCACGTAATTTGAAACCGCAACCATGAGCCAACTGTAATTAGCAAACAATTAGTTAATAATATAAAAAGTACAAAGTGAGAAAAAGATTAAACCTATTGTTATGTATAGGGTCAGTGGATTTGGAGCAAAAACACCTGTCGCTTTGTTAAGAAAGTTTATTTATTATGACAAGTCAATAGCATTTTACACATACTTATTAATACACATTTTCATAAGGCAAGTTCTAGGTAAAACACTTTTTAAGGCGAGTACATTGTTATTATAAGAAATTAGGAACAAAATTTATTAATGATTTATATAAATAAAAGGAGAAAAATTATACTAGCACTTACAGGCAATTTATATAAAAACTACTACTAAAATATTTACTGTTACTATTAACCATATTTAACACAAAGCATGGAAACAATACCTATTATTTTTATTTACTTTATTGCATTTTTACAGCACAAATTTTCGGACAGGTCAGTAAAATGATTTTATCTTTCTTTCTCTATGATAACATATGGCCGCTTTCCGGAATAATAAACCACAAAATTCCAATTTCCACCCAATGACCATTGTTTCGGAATTCTGAACACCTGTGATAGAAACCTCCGACTTAACATTTTGGACAAATTCTTCTTCTTTTTCTTCTTCGTCAACCGATGGACGTCCACTGCTGGACATGGGTCTCGTCATGGGATCTCCACCACACACGATCTTGTGCCGCTTGGACCCAGCGGCTCCCCGCGACCTTATTGAGGTCGTCAATCCATATAGTAGGGTGTCTACCGACACTCCACCGCCCATCGCCACTTCAGCTTCGCGACCCGCTGAGCAATATCGGTGACTCCAGTTCTTCTATGGATCTCCTCATTTCGGATTTGATCTGATCTGATTGATTCTGATTGATGAAACTCTGAGCTCGCTCCTTCGCCCGCTGAGCGACTCTTAGCATTATGAGGCCCATAATCAGCGACCATGTTTTGACAAATTACTGATAGTAAATAAATACTGATAGCTAAATAAAGTAGACTATCAGACCAATGTGGGTCGGCCCTAACTGCGACTGTCCGGCGACGGGGGAGCGACGCGTGCACGGAGCCGACATGGGCTGCTAAAATCACGCTTCAACAAATGGTTTGCTATTTTCGTTTCTCTAACGAACTGGTTAGCGTGTTTTTGTAAAGTTTCTAACGCGAAACAGATAGTTTTTGTATTATATATTTGTAAGATTGGTCCAGCTCTAATTTACTGTGACTGTGTAATGTGTAACTGCATGACATATATTTTACTTATCGTTACGGCACACTTACCTATTAACATTTTTATATTCAAATTCAAAATATTCTTTATTCAAATAAACTTGTAAACAAGTGCTTTTGAATCGTCAACTCTACTGCTGGTTCGGAAAGCCGTTCCTACCGAGAAGAGCCAGCAAGAAACTCGGCGGTTGCTCTTTTAAAAATATAATTCTTAATACTATGTACATTATGTTGTTACTGTCTTGTACAGGTCCAAAGAGAGCTATATCCACACATTCTTATCTTCTAAATAATCTTCAAGAGTATAGTAGGCTTTCTGTATCAGCCTCTTTTTAACAGTGTTTTTAAACTGCTGTAATGGCAAAGCTGAAATTGATTGCGGAATTTTATTTTAGAATCTTATACCAAAACCCACAAACGAATTACGTACTTTTGCAAGGCGCAAAGCAGGAGCCGCAAGCTTATGTCGGTTCCTGCTTTGTCTATTGTATCACATATCGTTTTATAATTCTTTATATTTTTATGTACATAAATTAAATTGCTTAAAATATACTGTGAAGCAAATGTAAGAATACCTGTTTCCTTAAACTTCTCTCGCAGGGAATCACGCGGTCTTTAATTATAAATGCCACGTATAGCTCTTTTTTGTAAAACAAAAATTTTTTCACTATCTGCGCATTTACCCCATAGCAATATTCCATAAGACATAATGCTATAGTCATAAGGATATATTTGGATACTCTATTGTTATATAGTATTTATGTATTTTGTTTGGTTTATTCTTTGCTATGTTGCAACTGACAATTGAGGATTAGGATCAGAATTAGTTTTGCTGCTACTGGAAATCAGTGTTGGGCTTCCCAGCTCAACAATCACTGAGCAGCTATCATTTTATAGCATTGCACTGCTATTATCTGCATGTTTCAACTGTTTGTTTGTTTTATACTACGCTGTATGTACACTGTTAGAATAATAATGCAATTATATAAATAAAGATATTCTTATTATAATGGAATGACCCATTAAAAAGTTTATAATATAAAAGTTAAAAAAACGGAGAGAATGCTTCATCCGCTTGGACAGACTGAAAAACCAATGCAAACGTTAAATCTTAAAGCTTCTACCTATTTTTAATGATACGTTCAGTGGTAAAGTGGTGGTTTTCACTAATAGATAGTGCCATTCTTTTGGAAGGCTTAGGTTAATAGTACATAACGGTTTTACGTAAATTGTCTTCTAGAGATTGCGTGGTTATAAAAAAAGTCTGCTTAGAGATTTAATCGCGTCCACCGCTTCAACCAGCAGAGATATACCAAAGTAATATACTAGAGAATTGTAGAACTACAAAAATACTACAAAAAAGTCCTAGACAGAATATCTCTATCTTATATGGTTAACTCATAATTACTACTTTTGTGTCTTCAGTGATACACTGATCTCAAAGCGGGCGAACCCATAAGCGCGGTTAGTTCTAGTATAAATTGCGTAAATCGTAAAAAACACATAACTTACTGGATTTTTATTTGAATTTTACCTTGAAATAAAAGCTATACACTCTATGCTAAATAAAATGCTACATTTTACGGCCCCAGTCATACGGGTATTCGAAAAATTGGTAAAAACTTCGCCGAATTTATGCTTTTAATACTCTTTTACACAATCCGGATGAGCCAGTGCCCAATTATACAAGTTACATTTATGCATATGCATGCGATACTTTGCCATCATATTCTAGACCTTATAATTTATTAATTAGAGGGTAGTTTCGCGTGCACAGGGGCTGTTAACGCTGCAAAAGTTTTCAGACATATAGCTCTTCTTGTTTCTTTCGCTTAAACTTAAGTAGAATTCTTTTAACGTTTTAATTTCGTGCAATTGTTCTATGTTTGAGTTAGATTTTTTTATCTTTGATGTACTTTTAGTAATTTATATTATCTCATTAAAGTAATTGAATCCTGTTTGAGTCTGGTTAAGTAAAGAAGTATCTGGTTGACCTAGCCTTGCTGGGTTATTTTTTTAAAGATAAAAAATCTGATATCTGAGACTTGATTGAACTATTACAACCTCACAAATGACAGCAAAAGCATTTAATGTTAATTTAAGCAATTTTTTAATTTCTAAAAACAAGGTTAAAACCGTTTTTTAAATAAAACCTAGCTAGCTTTTATTGTCTCCGAAATTTGGATTTGCTTATTTAGCTTCATATTAACTAAATATTTACATTCATCATAACCCACTTTGTTAACTTTGAGTTTCCATAATTGTTGTTTATTTGAGTGGTTTATTTACTAAATATTTACATTTAGGGTTAACTTCGTTTTCCGTAACTCTGAGTTTTCTTTCATAATAAATAATTAAAATTTATGAAGATCAATTCGTAACTTCTTATTTACTGATTATTCTTCGGTTACGAGGAATAATGATTGTTGATATTGTGGTGCATGCGTGCAGTATTAGTGTAGTGTGCATTACGAGAATAGGCTACATGTAATGCACAATCGATAATCGATGATGGTTTAGTTATGAGGCGAGACAGTCTTAGAGATTGACATAGCGAGTGTGTGTAGTGCTTCTATGGTTTTGTTGGTGGCGGTGTTTTGTGATACATGTGGTGACTGGTCCTGCATGTATAAGGTATGTGAAAATTGTCTGCTTCCTACACTTAGCATTACATATATTTTCTTTTATGGCGGATTATAGCAAAATTAATATTTTCATTACTTTTATATTATGGACTTCCGCAAAGTAACGCCCAATTCTATAAATTGTAGAAAGGTTAAAGGTGGGACAAAGTACAAAAAAGTTTAGAGAAACTGCAATAAACCATCAAGGTAACAACTTTTTAAAATCCGAAAGCAACACATTTTGACAAATTCTCTATTATTAAATCTAGTAAAATTATTATTGATATTATTTTATTGTATGTATGAATGATAAAAACGTAGCCAAATCATGTGACAGCATGTTTATAACATGTTGTGCCGACCCCACTTAGAGTGGGATAAGGGCAGGAAGATGATGAGTCTTATCTAAGTATATGTATATTATTATAAACTAGCGGAGTTTTCTGTAGACCTTTTTAAGGTGTACAAATATTTAGTACATTATATTGATATATCTCATAAAAATCACAGTATTTCTCTACTCCATATTGAATGTTATTATACATATAAACCTTCCCCTTTAATTACTCTATCAA
This sequence comes from Morpho achilles, assembly GCA_947086495.1. NCBI lineage: Eukaryota > Metazoa > Arthropoda > Insecta > Lepidoptera > Nymphalidae > Morpho > Morpho achilles. The sequence continues at coordinate 9,988,833 of CAMTZB010000023.1, read as the reverse complement.
AAAATCTTAATCTATTAAAAAAAACCGCATCAAAATCTGTTGCGTAGTTTTAAAGATTTAAGCGTACATAGGGACATAGGGACAGAGAGAGAAAGCTACTTTGTTTTATACTACGTAGTGATATGCGAGTTTTCCTTTTGCACACACGTCACAATCTTTTTGTTAATCCTGTAAGAAGGGTTGCCTGGAAAAGATCACTTCTCAGTGATAAGGCCGCCCTCTGTACATATATTCAAATTCAAATTCGCTTTTACAAGCACTTTTGAATCGTCAAATTACAATGAAGCTACGACTGGTTCGGAAAGGTGCTCTCACCGAGAAGAACCAGCAAGAAATTCGGTGGTCGCTCTTATCAGAATTAAGTATTACAATAATGTCTTAATTAAGAACAAATTAAAAAATTTACTATATAATCTAGTGCGTAGCTGGTCGCAATTTAAATCCAAACTTTATCATCAACGTAGTCCTCAACAGTATAGTAAGCTTTACGAATCAGTGTCTTTTTAATTGATTTTTTGAACTTGTGTAAAGGCAAGTCCAAAATAGATTGTGGTATTTTATTATAAAAATGTACACCAAAGCCCACAAACGATATACTAACTTTCTGAAGCCGTATGTTGAGTATTAATAATTTATTTCAGTTTCTGGATTGCCTTTTAGCTGTATGGGAACCCACTGACGAGGGTGGAACAATTTAAGTATCTCGGGCACGTGATTACCTCTGGCCTGAAAGATGATGCTGACATCGAAAGGGAGCGCAGGGCTTTGTCTGTCAGGGCAAATATGATCATCCGCAGATTTTCTCGCTACTCAATTTAAAAATAAGCTCAACATAAGTTTACAGTAAAAAAAGCTGTGATGGCCCAGCGGTGCGACCGTGTGAATCTTTAGAGACGATCACGGGTTTGAACCCGGGCAGACACCAATGAGTTTTTCTCTTAAAACGTATGTGTCTAATTGATAATTGCAATTTATCACACGCTTTTCGGTGAAGTAAAACATCGTGAGGAAACCTGCATATCTCTAGAGAATTCTGGAGGTATGTCTAACCTACCAATCCTCATTGGAGCAGCGTGGTAGGTCTTAGCTCCAATCCTTCTCTCCCAAAACGTAGAGAAGAGGCCTATTCTCAGCAGTGGGATAGTAACAGGCCGTTACTTACTTACTTTACTTACTAAGTTTACACAAGGTTACTTTAAGTTCGCATGTATTTTTATGTGTTTTATGTGTTTGTGCAATAAACTTTTTTCTATCTATCTGTTTAAAAAATTCCAAAGACTAATGAATGGCACTTTAGGTCCGCCCCAGGAGTGAAGACGTTTGCAAATCTCAGCTTAACTTTCCCTAGCAGAAGGGATGACAATAAAAATAAATCAGCAGCTTGGATTGCCTCTCACCCCAGAGGTCATTAGAGCGTGGTAACTCGTCTCAACGAATACCGAGGGATTTAGGAAACTGGAAAAATAGTTTTTCTACCATAATTAATCAGCCAAAAGTAATAATAAAAGTATTTAATCAATCAATGCTATAATCCGCGATGAAGTAAAATAGAAAATATATATAATGCTAAATGTAGAGTGGACAATCCGTTTTCAAACCTGATACGTGCAGGATTCGTAAAACACATGCACAAACTTCCACCACCGCCGCCACAATACACAAGCACTATATAAGTTCACTATCACAAACTCAACAATCGTTTCGCCCCTAAACCGAAGCATCATCAGGAGAAAGACTCCACGAAAAATTTTTGCAATTTTTTTTGCATACATAGCATGATATATAGCATATTGCATGATCACGGGTTATAGCAAAATAATTTTATTATTACTTTTGTATTATGGATCTCCGCAGAGTGACGCCTAATTCTATAAATTATAAATTAAGTAATCAGCCTTAATATTGCCCGTGATAATACCTGTTTAAACTTAAATGTTAACGTAACCTCGGAAGTATTTATCTCGTCACTTTTCTGAAGGGAAATATGAGACTTTTTAATTAATGTTAGCCAGATGAATAAACTATCTATATATAAAGCTGAAGAGTTAGATTGTTTGTTTGTTTGTTTGTTTGGTTGATTGATTGATTGAACGCGCTAATCTCAGGAACTACTGGACCGATTTGAAAAATTCTTTAAATGTAAGAAAGTCCATTTATTGAGGAAGGCTATAGGCTATATAACATTACGCTAAGATGAATAGGAGAGGAGCAGCAATAAAAAAATAGTACGGAAACGGCAAAATTGAAAGCTTTCCTTGTATGCGCTGGGTAAACGGTGATAGTTATTCAAAAATCATGTATTACAAAATTGTTCACCTCTAAAAGTTCTAAATAAAAGTCAGCAACAGCATATATCTAGCTTTTAAGGTTGACCCACTTTAACCATTTTTATTGTTAGCAAAATACTACTATTACGGTTTAAATCTTCCCATACGGGCGTAGCCGCTGGCAATTGAAATGAAATGAAATGAAATGAAATGAAAAAACATTTATTCTGCAATTGATAATTGACAGAATGGGCACACAGCTCAGCATTGCCGCATGTCATTACTAGGACTAATGACACACAGCGCTGGTTTTCAGCTGCTGCCCGAGTAACATAACAGAAATCAGTATCTAAAACAATGTAAATGTAAATAAAACTAGACACAACAAAACAAATATAAGTTTAAAATAAAAAGGAATATTAAATTGAGATAAGAAATAATAAAGATAAAACAAAATAATAATTAAAACGAAATAATAAAATTAAATCAGTTGCATTTTCGTGTTTGAGGTATTACATGGAATAAAACAACAAAAAAAATAATAATAATAAAAGATAATAAAATTTGTAAGAATAGCTTTACACAACCGCTAGGCAGTATTTTGCAGAACCAGTAAGTGTAATTTGCATTTAATACGAAAATTAGCTACAGTAGTACATTTCCGCAAAGGGGGCGGTAAGTTGTTCCAGCATTTGGTTGCGGCGTAATGAAAGCTACCCTTGAAAGAAGCTGTACGGTAAGGATGCCATTTTAAGGTACCGGCGCGTCGGGCATCACTACTTTCATCGTATGCCCACCTAAGTTTGTTATATAGATAAGGCGGAACTTTGGATTTTACAACACCAAATAATAATGTTGCGAAATGTAAATGACGACGATAATCCATTTTAAGCCAGCCTGCGTTGTTAATGTAAGGTGTTACATGAGCTCGTGGGGGAATACTGAAACAGTAGCGAGCACAAGCGTTCTGAACTTTTTGTATGATTTTTGCGGAACGCGCTAGCAACCTTGGCCCAATAACCACGTCAGCGTAGTTCAGTTTTGATAAAACGAGAGATTCACATAACGTTATACGTAATTTAGTACTAAGCGATTCTCTGATGCGATACAAAATCTTTAGTCTATAGAAACAGTTTCTAGCGATACAATTAACGTGCTTTTCAAAATTTAGATGTTCATCCATCAGAACTCCGAGGTTTCTAACCTCATTCACCCTTTCAATGACCTCACCATTAATTTTTATAATAGGATGATCGTTAATAATCCTGTTGACTTGAAGCTTGCTTCCCAAGGCAATATATTTGGTTTTGCTTGCGTTCAATACAAGAGTATTTGCTTGAGACCACCTGTAAATATGATCCAGATCAGAGTTGAGTTTGGCAACAGCACTTTGAGTTTCAGATGGCTTAAACGATATATATATTTGTATGTCGTCGGCGTAAATGTGATATTTACAATAGCTTATTGAATTAATTAAGTCCGCACTATACAATATAAAAACTAGAGGTCCCAGAATAGATCCTTGAGGTACACCCCTAGTAACTGAGGAACAATCGGACCTAATTACGGTTCCATTTTCCTGGCTTAATTCTACAATCTGCCGTCTATTAGTTAAGTAGCTGGAAAACCAATTGATTGTGTCTTGATGAAATCCGTAGAAATGTAATTTTGATAGTAATAAGGGAATATTTAGTGTTTCAAAGGCACGAGAGTAATCAAGTAATACTAATATAGTCCCTTCACCTACATCTTGAGCGCAAAGCACGTCGTCTACAACACAAGCCTAGTACCTATATATAAACATCATAAGTTATATATTATAGAAGCATTATATGTAATTCTAATCTTTCTGAAGTAAACCCCAAAATCAACACGCCCTGACCATTACATATAAAAAGCAAAAGTAAACGAGGAAAAGGTATTTAAGGGATGTATGGTTTTTACGATGTGAGATATACGTGATGCTGCGGGTGACGTCTTGAGAGGCAGTTTGTTCCTCTATAAATAAGATTACGTGGGATTTTCCTGTTTATTTTCATTTTCCCTTTGAGGAAATATTTGACCTTCTGCTAGCAGTTACTAGCTTACTTACTTACTTGGCTTACTTATTAATTACTATTAATTTTAATGAAGACTGAAAATTAGAAAAAAAAATAAGTTTATTAAATTAAGGAAATTTTATTAGCTGTGGTAGCCCAGCGGTAATACCGTGCGACTCTTTCGACGAGGTCACGGGTTCACCTGGGCAGACACCAATGAGTTTTCCTGTTGAAACTTAAGTGTCTAATTGATAGTTGCAATTTATCACACGCTTTTCGGTGAAGGAAAACATCGTGAGGAAACCTGCATATCTCTAAAGAATTCTGGGGATATGTGTAACCTACCAATCCGCATTGGAGCAACATGGTAGGTCTTAGCTCCAAACCTTCGCTCCAAAAACGGAGAGAAGAGGCCTATTTTCAGCAGGAGGAGAGTAACAGGCCGTTACTTTACTTTACTACTTTACTATGTATCAACAGAAATAAATAATTCTCTCATTAATTTTGTGATTTTCGTGTTAACATGTTCGAATAGAGGTTTCTTCTAATTTGACACTGTAGGTTTAATGGAAAAAGTTTACAGTCTTGCGTTTATCTTTAAAAGAACGTAATGAGCGAACACCGCCATTTAAATAATTCCTTGTCAACATTAAACTCGCTGAGTTCCGTATGACGCAATTAGGCTTTGGCATACAGTTTTTTTCTTCATTTATATGCGGGAGGTATTTTATTGCAAGTATTGTGTGATATTTAATGCTGGTTAGAGTTACGAGTATATCTCAGGCTTAGTATTAAAGTGACTTAATTCAAAAATTTCTTTTGTGTCTTATCGGAATAAAGTGTAGCGCAGCATTATTCAAAACTCGTGAGTGTTAAACAGACCCAAAAGTTCGAAGTGCAAGAAAGGAAAAGTTTTTAATAGTTGGTAGCGTGATCTATCGAACTGAATCTATACTTATCTATGCTTTAGATAAAAGAAAGTCCGAAAAAGCTCTCTGCCTGTATGAGATAGATTTTCTCAAAATCTATAGAACAGATATTTGTACGGTTTTTACTAAAAGGTAGGTCATTTCTTTCGGAAGGTTTAGGTTAGTAGTGCATAGCAGTTTTTTTTGTAAATTGTGTGAAAGTGGTTGAGCGGTTTTAAAATAACTCGCCTGCTCAACAAAAATACTATAAAAAGTCTGCAGAAGCACGCCTCTATCACTTATCGTTAACTCACAATAACTGCTTTTGTGTTCAAAATTTCAATTAAATACACTGATTTCTACACGGGCTAATCCCAATTTTAAATACGGTCACTTTAATACTAAGCATGCGATATATAAAACCCGCGACTTTGCCTCAATTTAAAGTCAAAATGCCTGGAGCTAAATGTTCCTTAATTATAATGAACTTGATCCATGGATAGCTGGCTGGTTCTGAAAGTGTATGGGTTCATTTAAACTATTTGGACAAGGGCAGGGAAAATGATGATGACACTCTACCATTTGACCTCTTGTCCTCTATTATATTCCCAAAAACATTCTACGCCAATGACCAGGAAGAGATTATTCTTAATAATTAAACAGACTGCATATATTTTTGGTTAAGTTTTAGATAAACCTTATGTCGATCCACAGTTATAAAATAATGAATTTTCTCTCTAAAAGTACTATTAAAATTATTTTGCTATAATCCACGGTGAAGTTATGTAGAAAATATATATAATGCTAAATGTAGAGTGGACAATCGGTTATCATGCCTGATACATGCAGGGGTCGTAAAAAACACATGCACAAACCTCCACCACAGCCTCCACAATAAATAAGCACTACATACGTTCACTATCACAAACTCAACAATCGTTTCGCCCCGCAACCGAAGCATCATCATCATACTATATATATTTATCTATTATATATTCTTTCTATTTTACTTCATCGCGGGTTATAGCAAAATAATTTTATTATTACTTTTGTATTTTGGACCTTAGACCTTAGGCCGTGTGGTAACCTGGTGAATAGAATAGTACCACCCTCATTTCTTACCGAGGTGTCGTAAAATACGACTAAGGTAAGTTGAAGTCAGGCAGGCGGCCGTCGTAAAATATGTAGCCAAATCATGTGAAAACATGTTTGTAACATGTTGTGCCCCCACTTAGAGTGGGATAAGGGCAGGAGGATCATATATTATACTTCGAAAAGTAACGCCTAATTCCATAAATTATTTTCTGTCTCTTTATTTATCTATCTAAGTAAGTAACGGCCTGTTACTATCCCACTGCTGGGCATAGGCCTCCTCTCTCCATTTTTGGAAAGAAGGATTGGAGCTAAGACCTACCACGCTGCTCCAATGCGGATTGGTAGGTTACACATATCCCTAGGATTTTATAGAGATATGCAGGTTTCCTCACGATGTTTTCCTTCACCGAAAAGCGTGTGATAATTGCAATTATCAATTAGACACATAAGTTTTAATAAAAAAACTCATTGGTGTCTGCCCGGGTTTGAACCCCTGATCGTCTCTAGAGATTCACACGGTCGCACCGCTAGGCCATCACAGCTTATTTACATTTATCTATCTAATTCTGTTTAATTCTGATGTCTCTAAATCTGAATTATCTACCTATTTATCTGCCTTAGGTGAGTCCATAACAAATCCAAGTCCTAATTTTCCTCAACACGTTTTACGTGACAAGGACAAAGCTACGTTTATACCTAGAAGTGGCAATTATATTATACAAGCCAATGTAAGTTGATATACCCTTTGCAGCATAATTATACATTGTTACAGAGTGCTATAGTCTGTCTTAGAGTACAAAATTTCGTTATGTAATCTACATTTATTCTATTTATTTAACAAATTCAAATTCAAATTCAAATTCAAAATATTCTATATTCAAATAAACTTGTAAACAAGTGCTTTTGAATCGTCAACTCTACTGCTGGTTCGGAAAGCTGTTCCTACCGAGAAGAGCCAGCAAGAAACTCGGCGGTTGCTCTTTTAAAAATATAATTCTTAATACTATTTACATTAGTGACTGTCTTGTACAGGTTCAAGGAGAGCTATATCCATACATTATTATCTTCTAAATAATCTTCAAGAGTATAGTAGGCTTTCTGTATCAGCCTCTTTTTAACAGTGTTTTTAAGCTGCTGTAATGGCAAAGGCGGACTTATTGCTAGAAGGGATCTCTTTCAGTCAACTTTTGAAAAACTAAAGGACTAGAAGTGATATACGGCTAATATACAATATAGAAAGAAAAAAATAAATGAATAAAAAATAATATATATATGTATATATGGGGTCGTCCATCCCCAAAGTAAGTAACTTAATACTTGTGTTATGGACAGACAACTGGTGCATATATACTTATATAATTTTAGATACATATTTAAATACAAATATACACCCAGGCTTAAAGACCAAGAAATTGATTTATAGAAAACGGTGGCCCTCGGCGGGAATCGAATCCGCGACCCGCAGAAGGCAGGGTCACTACCTAATGCGCCAACGGGCCAGCCAGAAAGGACAAATGAAGTTAAAACAGCTTTTAACAAAATTTCTTGTCCACACTGTTAACCGTTGAGGAGTTCCCTCGTCTGGAGCCAATCCTGGCAGCATCAGGTCATGCTTATCATAAACATGCATTGTCATCGGGACTGGAGCAGTATGTAAAATTTCATCTCAATCGGACACCGGGAAGTGGGTCAAATTTAACTTGCAAGATTTCACCTTCACATACAAGTCAATTAAAATAAGAGTTTCAAAGAAAAAAATAAAGAAAAAGATAAATATGGTTTTTGGAGGAGGTGGCAGTGATTCTACCTGAATCTCCGCTAGTCGTGGGTTCTATTCCCGACCGAGAACCAACGTTTTCTAATAACAATTGTTTGGTTCATTGATGTTGGGTGTATATATCCTGCCGTTATTTCATTCTCAGTGGAGCCGCCACAACTTGTCATAAACACGTTGTCACATGATTCTTAGTCGACTTACCTTAGTCGACTTTTACGACACCACCAAAGAGGGTGGTCAATTCTACTCACCTGTATAACACATGGCGAGTCGACTTACTTTACTTACATTAAACGACACCTCGGTAAGAAAGAGGATGGTCGATTTTGTTCAACCGGATACTACACAGCGATTTGTAATTGTTATAAATAATAACATAATCAAGTATAAACATGTAATCGACAAGTACTAAGTTGCTATGTAAACTAAGTGTTAGGTACAGGTTATAATCACATACCGTGAGTCAAGCGGTGACTAAAAACTAAATGCTTGCATAAAATGTTTATCATGACCGCATGATTCATACTTTGTATTAGCACCTACCTTGCATACTTATCACGTTGATATCCTTTGTATAGAAAAAAGAATTTTATACAAAATCCATAAACATCGTAAACCGGCTGAATAGAATAGACCGCCCTCTTTCTTATTGAGGCTCTTTTAATACAAGAAAAAAGCCCATTATGAGTACCGCCGCCCGACGGGGACAGGCGGCGGTTATGTCGGACTCGCACCGACTAAAACGACCTGTGTGCTCCACCACGCTGCCGATGACAAGGACAAGGTACCGTTGTACACATGCCCCTATCCCGCAGACAGCTCTGATCCCAGAGAACACCTTCTCCGGGTTGGGATCCTCGAAAGAGAAGCCCCACTCCGCTAACCGGTGCATCGGGAGCACCAGATGCACCGATCGCCTCGGGGACCTGTAAGCCAGACGTCCGATATACCCCGTTCGGAACGTCCGAAGGTCCCCTGACAGGGCGGCAGACGATGGGCTTAGGAAAGTCGTTACCACCTGGACTCGCCAGCAGCAGAACAAAAGTTCCCGGAACCGCTCCGTTGCCTCCCTCTGCAGAGTAGAAGAAAACAATAGCTGCCCGCGATCGCTCCCTGCCCACCGATGATTCATGATACTGTGGCCAAGGAGAGACCGCGCCCCAAGTAGCGACCCCAGCGCCTTGTGGGCGTTTCCACCGCCACCGGGTAATTTTTTATAGAGATTTTCTTCCTCGCAACCCGAAGGTCCCCGTTCCCTTTGCTGGGCTTCCGGGCTTGACCGACGGTGGTCGAAACCATGTCCAGCCAAACTTAACATAAGCCCAACTGAACCCGTCGCTCATTAGAGACTCTACCCTTAACGTCCCCGGAGTCCCCAGCCCGTCCAGATTGCCCTCTGCTAATCAGAGGGACAACTGGATTGGCCACCCCACAGTGGTCCGTTTGCCAAGACTAATCTTGCCCAGGGTGCGCTATGAGGAGGCCGAACACTTTGATACCCCTTTCTTACTGAGGCTTCATATAAGGCAACTAAGGTAAGTTGACCCACCGTGTAGAATCCGGCTGAGTCGAATAGACCGCCCTCTTTCTTACTGAGGTGTCGTAAAAAGTCAAGTAAAAAGTTCAAAAGTCACCTAAAGCTGTAGGTCTTAATTCCAGGAACCCCTAACCCCTCCATCACCATATAACGTCCCAGCAATTACGTCGGGACCTCTAAAATTCCCGGTTCACATGTTAACAAAGACAATTACAGGCGCAAGCACAGGACGTCGCAATTACTTGATTGCATTACACTCTCTTCCCGATAATTGAATCTTCTCACTTACATTTCGGGCTTAGATACACGCATAAGCGGAGCGAGAAACATGTAATTATTGATTTTATTAACGATTCTATTTCTAACCATAAATCTATCACACTGCTTTTCTACCAACAAGTGCTGTTTACTAAAAAACATGTGATATATTTTAAATCTTAATTTGGGACATAAGTTTTAATAAAAACACACATTGATACCTTTTTCGGGCAGAGTGTGGTATCCGGCTGAGTTCTGTCGTTCTGATTCTCCTGTCCTTATCTCACTCTAAGTGGGGTTGGCACAGCATGTTATAACCATATTGTCACATGATTTGGCTACGTGTTTTATGACGTCAACTTACCTTAATCTTATTTTGCGATATCTCTGTAAGAAATGAAGGTGTTCTATTCTACACAGACGGGTACCACACGGTGGGTCATCTTACCTTAATGGCGTTTTAAGACACCTCGATAAGAAATAAGGGTGGACATATGTGTTATTATTATTTCGCGGGTTCGATTCCTGCCGAGGGCTAACATTGTCTGTAAATGAATTTGTTGGTCTTCGAGTCTGGGTGTATATTTGTATATAAGTATGTATTTAAAAAGTGTATAAGTATATATTCACCAGCTGTCTGTCTACCAAAACACAAGTATTAATTTACTTACTTTGAGGACGGACAACCGTGTGTGTAAGTGTCCCATATATTTATTTATTTGCAGATTGTAATAATTTTTTAAAAGATTAGCCGCCGAGTTTCTTACTGATTCTTCTCGGTAGGAGCAAACTTTCGAATCAGTGGTAGCTTCTTTAAAACATTTGACTATTCAAAAGTACTGTAAACAGTCCACTTGAATAAAGAATATTTTGAATTTGAATTTGAATTCCGTGATTTTATCTTAAACTTTCCGCTATCGCCTATACAATGTATTCGCCCCAGATAATTAATAACCTGCTAATCAAAAATACATCTTAACATCTGAGCTATAAGGCCTCTACATTGTCATCACCTGCCGGGCCAAGGTTCAATAGCCGGGTCGGGCGAAGCTTTATTAGGCATTTATAAGGATCTTAATTTTATGACACCATTTTAATTCATATTCCAAATCACATAAGAGTGATATTCCTTTGTATTTTAACTGTTGATTATACGGCCTAGTAAATGAAATATTAACCAGAGTTAAATACGAACGTTAATGATAATATATTGTCTTGAACTTTATGAAAAGGATGTGAATGATAAGAAAGCAATAGTAATGAAAATATTATTTTGCTATAATCCGCGATAAAATAAATATATGTAATGCTAAATGTAAAGTGTACTGTCCGATTTCATATCTAATACATGCAGAATCTATAACAATAAATTCTGTTTATAATTTATAGAATTAGGCGTTACTTTGCGGAAATTGATAATACAAAAGTAATAATAAAATCATTTTGCTATAA